>JAOQMM010000005.1:3033071-3053481 GCA_027563515.1 Erythroxylum platyclados
GTAAAATTCCAGAAATATCAACAGGAAGAGGACAGACATTAAAATTCTATTTCAAATGTGGGTCTACATTTGTAATTGACTGCCCACTGTTTTCATAAATTCTATCTCCTTCTCAAAACCTGCGGTAGCATCTTGTTAACACCTCTGGCTATTAGCAGTTCACCAGCTTGTTCACTATTTGGTCCCTTTCTGTGCCTACACTTTGATAGATACGATGATTTCTGTCTTGCCAAATCATATAAATGGTAGATATGAAACCAATCTTGATGAGGATGGAATTTCCAGAACTAGAGTTGACGCGATTAATGACCCCTCTCAAGCTAGCATCCCAGTAATAGCTTCCATTCACATCATCCACCATTTCTTGGATATTTCTCCAGATGCCTTTGGAAAAATCACAAGAGAAGAACAGATGGTTTCTGTCCTCCACGACATTTTGGCATAGCACGCATCAGGACTCATCTAAATTGAACCAATGACTTTTTGTCCTCATCCTATTTTTAATGACTAACCATGTTATCACCGATGCTTTGGGAGCTAAAGTCTTTTTCCATACTAAGTTATACCATGGCACAACTGGTAAGTCTTCCCTGAAAATTCAATGACAAGAGTTATTTGTAAATGAACCACTTCCATTAAAGGTCCATGAAATAGAATCATCCTGACTATTTTTCCCAATTTGAGGCAGTAGCTCTCATAAATTGGAATAACCCTTAAAACCTTCCCTCCACCCTCCTTCATAAGGAAGTTCCAAAACTTTAGCATCCATTTGCAATCTATTTCGCAAATAAACAATCATCGAGTTGTTGATCAAAGGGCTAATTGATAGCTGGTTGTCAAACCAAAACCATGTATTTCTTCCATTATTAATTTTGTGTTTTATGAATAGGTATAAATGTTGCCTCATCTTCAACAATTCATTGAAAAATCGTAAGAATTGTCTGGACATCGCTACTTACCAGAAATTTCTGCCTTGAAGATAAACAATATTGACCCATTTGGTTCATAGGGCCTCTTTGTCTAAAATTAAACGCCATATCTTTTTGCTGATTAATACTTTCTGAATAGTTGCAGTGGATTGGATGCTTAATCCTCCTTATTCCTTCGGGTAAACTACTTCTTGCCATTTGACTTTTGCATTGCTAACTGCTTCAGCCCTTCCCGACCATAAGAAATCTCTTAATAGCTTATCAATATTTTTTATGATCCTCTTAGGTAGAACCACATGTGTTAGATCTTGTATATTAACAAGACTTTTACTAAAATATTATTGTTATTGCTGGTAGTCATTAAGAATATTTAGAATAGTTTCAGGATTAATCCTTGGGATAATCGATTAAACTAGAACCAAAAGAGTGATAGGCTTCTTGCCCTTTTGATTTTGACGATCTTTCCTCCTTGAATAAGTGAGAATCTATTTTATGGGAACTATCGGTAGTATCTCTTCCCATGTCAAGAATTTTCACTTACAATTATTGAAAAGATTCAAATCTTGTTAAAGATGTTTTAAAGAATTAAAAATACATAATGACACTATCCTCACTTTGATGGATTCATCATACTTAAAGGTTTACTCATATACTTGAAGATTAATTTCCTAAATTCAAGTATATATGATTTATTTATTGTCCCAAAGCTCCTAACACATCCATCAATTTCACGGATCATGTCATTACTGTCGAGTTCTTTACATCCCATGTTAGATAAGTTGGATCACTCTTTTCAGGTTTCTTACTTTGATACTATATGAACTCAAATTTTAGGATAAAAGATATAAACTTTTCATTCGATTTTAGAAAAATAACTTGATTTTTAAATTTTTTGGAAAAAATTCTTTTAATTTTTAATTTTTTTTAAATTCTTTCTTTTAAATACTAATTAAAAAGTAACGACGAAGCATGCATAGTATAAATATGAACCATAAACTAATCAAATATTACTAATATAATAACTTATTTTAGTTCTTAAACTTGAATTGAAGTAATTAAATTTAACTTAAATTAATAAGTTATTAATTTGAGTTTGATTTAATTAATTTAATTCAAGTTTAGAGCTAGGTTAAATCTTCATGTAAATAACATTTGATTAGCCAATATTTAATATTCATATTGTATGCATTTCATTATTATTTACCATCTGAAGTCTAAAAGAAGAGTTTTTTCTAAGAAAAACATTAAAACTAGAAGGATATTTTAAAAATTTTTAAAGATCAGAAAAATTTTCAAAAATTTCTTAAACTGATAGGGAAATTTATGTCTTTTATCCTAAATTTTGAAAATTCAGTATTGTATATATTAACATAAGAGTACAAGATGTATAGATTAGCTATATAGCCACCTAAATAAGGAAAGAATTTTAAAAAATAAAAGTTAATTAACAAGTATACAAAAGTTATTCTAAGAAACCAAAATATAATCAAATCACTTTAATCTTAGTATAATTAATTATAATTAAATCGTATATTCTAAGCTAATAATCACGAGAATCTTGCAATAATTATAATAACATTTTAAAATAACAAATTATAAGACTTTTACCCTGGTAAAGAACTAGACTAATAGACTTACAATTCCGTCTAAATCGGTTAACAACAACTTTAATTTGGATTTAAAAAAATTAAACATACTTGAAAGTAATTATTTCAAAGTTGCACAAATGTTACTTTTCAAGTTTATGAACGCTTTATAAACTTAAATGAAATTTAGATGAACAATCTCAAAAGAATTCTACTATAATTTATAAACTTTGGAGATTAATAAAATTTAAATTTGTTCTTGCTAATACTGCAATTTAAATATTGTTACCTGCCTAATCTAATTTTTATTCGTTAGACTGCATCAATTTTTAAACTTTTAATAAAGATCTCAAGATTAATTGCTTATCAGGAATTGGTCAAGGTGTCTATATATCTTTGTTTTATTATCTTGACTTTGATTTACAACTTGATTGTTTATCATTTGTTTACCAGATAGCAACATCTTTGGTTAACCTTTACATTTCATGGTGACAATCATGACAATGAAGATATCATATAGAATGGAACTGGTGATTTTACAAAAACCTGGAGATATAAGACTCTCATGCATGCTGACGTTGGCTAGATAGTTGTTAATTCGATTCTGCTAGAACCAGAGAAACAGTCGTACGATTCAAAACTGAGAAGTAAGGTTTCAGGATTATCATTTCTGTATTTAAATTAATTGGTTTTAGTCAATTGACCTGTTCTGTCTACTGCAAAATTGCGTCTTTCGATTAATTAAATCCATTCTTTCCCTGCCAAATTCTGTTTTATATCAATCCGTTGATACTTAAAATTACTCTATTACAGCAGCAGTTGAAGAAGTCCAGGATCATAATCTATGACACACGAACTTAGTCTTCTGTTCATCTATCGGAAAAGAAACTGGTGTGCAGAGGGAAGATGCTGCAACATTTCCTTTTCATTTTTCTCTGTGTCTTAGCTCCTGCAGTTCCGGGGCATGCACAGAATCAAACAGGTTCTTGTATCTCGATTTATGGTTAAGTTTCTGATTTGCTAACCATGAAACTAATCAGGCCTTTCTTTATTCCTTGATCACAGGGTTCGTTAGCATAGATTGTGGCTTACCTGCAAATGGAAGCTATACAGATTCGAAAACAGGCCTGGATTATATTTCGGATGAGACGTTCATTGACAGTGGCATAAGTAAGAGCATAGGACCTGATTTCAACAGAAATGGCACGGACACGCAGCTGTTATATCTAAGGAGCTTTCCTCAAGGTGGCAGGAATTGCTACAACATATCAGTTACAGGAGGCACTAAATATCTGATCAGGGCTAGATTCTTGTATGGAAACTATGACAACCTGAATAAACTACCAATATTCGATCTGCACATAGGGCCTAACAAGTTGGTCAATGTCCAAATTCTCAATGCCTCGGTTCCTGTCAATACTGAAGTCATATATAACCCCGCGTCAAACTACATGTTTATCTGTCTGGTGAATGTTGGTTCTGGAATAGCGTTTATATCAGCATTAGAATTCAGGCCTTTGAACAGCACCGCATATCCCGTTCAGTCCGGACAACAGGTACTGTTCTTACGGAAAGATGTTGGTTCCAGAACCAATAAACAGTTCAGGTAAGTCATTACATGCCTCCAAAACTTTGAGAATGCGATTTGCAGATGTATAGTTCAAGCTTATTGATCCTGGAGAGTGAATCTACAGGTTTCCTGATGATGTATATGACCGTATCTGGGATCCTTACCATTTAATGAAATCAACTGATTTGAGCACAAATATAACTGTTGAATCTGATCCCCAGGACGTTGAATACCAACTACCATCAAGTGTCATGAGAACTGCAGGATCACCAACAAACACCAGCGCACCTGTAAATTTCTCTATAAGTGTAGGGGCTAGTGGTTACAATTTCTATGTATGCATGCACTTCGCTGAGATTGTAAAGCTACGAGCCAACCAGTCTCGACAATTCGACATTAACATTCAGTACCAGATGAACCAGTTGAACACGAATTTGAATAGCAGGAATTGGATTCCATCTCTTGTTCCCCGCTACCTGTCTACGACCACTATCTGTACCCTGTCAACTGGAACATGGATTAATTTTTTACTTAACAAAACTGAAGCTTCAACACTGCCACCTCTACTCAATGCTTTGGAAATTTATTACATAGTTGAATTCACACTGGCACCAACAGATCACAGCGATGGTATGTGATAATTTTCATATCAGCATCTTCCTTGTTTTGTTAATGTATATCTTAGCATACATAATCTGACCTAGAATTACTTAAAATACTTGGAAATTTACTAGTTGTCGCTATTTCGGAGATCAAGTCGATGTACAAGGTAACGAAAAATTGGCAAGGAGATCCATGTGCTCCTCAAGCCTATGTGTGGAATGGACTCGAATGCAACTACAATAACGCTCAACCTACAATCACATCCTTGTATGTATATACATAATCAAATCTGATCAAGTTATTCCCTTTTTCTTTATATTTTTCTCCATCTTAACAAGTATTGGTTAACAATCTATCAGGAGTTTATCCTTTAGTGGACTGACAGGGGAGATAGCCCCAGAAATAGCTAATCTAAAATCACTTGAATCTCTGTGAGTATCCTTATGCTATTTGGAAATATGCAGGATTAAAATGCTGATACAGAAATTAATCTGTCTTACAATTGCTTTTATCATGTCAGGGACTTGTCAAACAATAACTTAACTGGCTCAATCCCTGACTTCCTGTCACAATTGTCTTCCTTGAAAGTCCTGTAAGCTACTTTCTATTAAGAATAAAATCAATTATAATGTGCAAAGTTATCAGAACTATAAAATTTTCTCCCTCTCTGCAGAAACTTAGCAGGAAACAATCTGACAGGTGCAGTTCCAGTTGCCCTCATCCAAAGATCCCAACAGGGTTCTCTGCTTCTAAGGTCTGACTTCATGTACCAGATGTCTCCTAACAATTCTCGATTTCTCATTTCTTCTTTCTTTCAACATTTTATAAAATCATCATAGGAACATCCAGTTCTCATCATATAAATGATAAGAACAAATTTGTGTTGGGTATTTATACTTACATGTCCTACTTTTGTTGTCACTTTTATCATATATTCAAGTGTTGATGGAAATGCAAACCTCTGCACATCGATTTCATGCAACAACAAGAACAATAACAAAAATAACGTTGTTGCTCCTGTGACTGCATCAGTTGCTGCCTTCTTTGTCATTGCAGTAATAGGAACCATATTTTGGAGCCGAAAAAGAAGGCAAAAAGGTATGACTTTCTCTAGAAATTAGTCAAACTACAGAAACATAGGTCTAAATCAAGTAATCAACACTATGCGAAGCTTTGAACTTGACATTGCAGTGTATTTTCTACTGAACAGTTTGAAACATGTAATTTTCTGCAGCCAAAAAGAAGGAAGCTGAAAGCAGCAAGACAAATGACCGTCTAGAGCTTAGCAGGCGACAATTCAGTTACTCCGAAATTCTGAAAATCACAAACAATTTTGAGAAAGTCCTTGGCAAGGGAGGATTTGGAACAGTTTACCTTGGCTTTTTGGATGATACTCAAGTTGCTGTAAAGGTGCTCTCTCCATCCTCAAGGCAAGGGTATAAGCAGTTTGAGGCTGAGGTACCTAAAAACACTGCCTCCTGGAAGTACTTAGGCTCACTGGCTTCGTACAAATTTATGGAACATTAGATGTACTGTGATGTGCATTTATGATAACAGGTTAAGCTTCTTCTGAGAGTTCATCACAGAAACTTGACTACCCTTGTTGGATACTGCTATGAAGATACCAACATGGCGCTAATCTACGAGTTCATGGCTAATGGAAACTTAGAGGACCATCTCTCAGGTTTTCCTATGCAGCTCCACTATTCTTTTCAGAGAAATACAAAATACATGCCTACCAAATTAGTTTAGAGCCTTAGACAGTTTTTTAATGGATGCAGATAAGAACAAAGAAACCTTAAGTTGGGAGTTAAGGCTTCAAATAGCCCTCGATGCAGCTCAAGGTCAGCAGTCAGTTACCTCTATGCTATAGTTTCATTTCCATTTTCTTGGTCTTGACATTTTCTGCAATCTGAAATGGAGGATTGGAGTATCTCCACAATGGGTGTAAGCCTCCAATTGTGCACAGAGATGTGAAGACCACAAACATATTACTGGACGATAAGCTACGGGCCAAGCTATCCGATTTTGGACTGTCAAGATCTTTCCTAGTCGAAGAGGACTCTCATGTTTCGACCACTGTTGCTGGAACTCCTGGCTACCTAGACCCTGAGTAAGCATTTCCTCCATAAAAGTTTTTCTTTCCTGAACAGATAGAAGTTGATCAATTTAGCTAAGTCTTATTGCCAATGCAGGATTCATGGAACAAACTGGTTCACTGAAAAAACTGATGTGTACAGCTTCGGTGTTGTCCTCCTGAAGATAATCACTAACCAACCTGTGATTGCCAGGGCCTCAGAGAACATACACATAACACAGTGTGTTGCTCCCCTGATCACAAATGGCGATATTGAAACTATTGTGGACCACAGGTTATCAGGAGCCTACAGCGTAAACTCTGCGTGGAAATTCATGGAATTAGCAATGGATTGTGTGTACAGTAACGCTATGAGAAGGCCAAACATGTGTCAGGTAGTGATTGAATTGGCAGAGTGTCTGGCAATGGAGAGGCATCGGATCACGGAGGGTCAAAGCTTTCAGACAGAAAATCCGAGTGAAGTTTTCAGCATGAATATGCATACAGGAGAATCTCCCCTGGCAAGGTAGTTCTTTTGATCTTCATCAAAATAAACTAATTAGAGCATAAAAAAAATAAATATGCCATAAAATGTTTTTGACATCTTTGTACTGAACCTAATTTGTATACTATGAACCAATCCTTGTACCTAGAAAAATAAAAATGGAACTGAAAATGAAAAGTTGTTTTCTTTTTTCCTGAAGAAGATTTCTCTACAAGTCGAATAAAATCAGCGTTATAAACCCTAAAAAATTCACATATTTTTCTTAATATTACATGCATTACAAAAGAGAAACATAATTTTGATTGATTCGGTTCAAATTCAATAAATCAAAGTATAGGTTGATTACATTTGAGTTGGACTCAAGTCTGAGAGGCCATTTCAAATTCTGTATAAAGCTACTCTTTTAAAACGACATTGTTTTGATTTAATTATTCAAGATATCGTCAAATTGATCAATTATATTAAATTAATGTCGATCATCCAACAATTTTAAGGTATGCAACTCAAAGCTATTGAATTTCAAATCAAACTCAAACTATTACAGAAGTTACTAGTTTGATCAGTTTAATTCATCGTTATTCCTAATTATGTAATATTGACTCAGTCAGTTTTATTGAAAAAAGAATTAAAGTCACCAATTTTAAAACTTTTTGTTAGAAATTAATAAAGGTGAAACGTTTTTTTTTTCCAAAACGATTAGGTCTTTTTTTTTCTTTTTATGACCAAATAAATCAGTAGCAAAAAAGGGTATGTCAAAAACAATGGAGATAAGGCTTCATCTTTGACTCTTTAACCCAAAAAAGGGATAAAGGAAAAAAGAAAAAAGAAAAAGAGAAAAAGTCAACATTATGTGCCTGTCATCATTTGTGATTGTAGGCCATAATCTAAGGACCTATTCCGTTTTGCAAGTTGTAACTATGTAATAAAAAAAAAAAGGAAAGTAAGATATCACCATACGAAAATATAATTCATTTGAAAATTTTAAAAATAATTAATCAAAATATATTAAAATTTGTAAATATCAATTCATTACTTAAATTAAATTAATAATTTGTAAAATAATTTAATACACATGTAAAAATAACATTTATAAGTTTCATTAATAATAATAATAATAATAAAACAATCCATTAGGATTGGTGACTTAATAATAGATAGCTTTATTGATGACTTGGTCAATTGATTGAGCTAGCCACTAGTCTAGTTTCCTACTTGAAACCCTAGTTGTCCATTTTCAATACTTAATATACACTCATCAACCATATCACAATTGATTGTAACAAAGTCAAAATTATCCCACTTGGGGGAGGGGAGTACTACAAGACAAGAGTTTCCTTGGAGATTCCAATACACGCAACGCAAATTGGTTATATTGGGACCTTCCTCAATTGCCATTTCTTCAAACTTGAACAAGGAACATAAAAACAAAAGGCATACAAGGAGAGATCTAGGTTCTTTTCACAACAGAATTTGTCTAAATTTAGCATATTCCATACATCCCCAACCACAAAAAAGAAAGCTTACTTTGAAGTTTGAACCAATCAAAGTCCTACTCTTATAAGACAAAATCAGAACTACCAAGCAAGTGTAGTACACATCAAAGTCTTGTGACACCATCAAAGCATCATCTCCTCCATCATCATCATCATGACTGTTATTAGTTGGATGTGTTTAGGGATTATTAGAAGAGTTCTTTAAAAAAATGAGAATAGGGTTATTGTGAACATGGCAAATTAACTTAAGAAACCTGCCAAGAAAGAAGCATAAACATGTGCTATGCAATGAGATTGGGAGTGATTTTCAAGGGCACGCTTTGGATTGAATCAAGGAGACAGGACCACTGACTGGGGCTCACTAATCGTAAGAGAATGTCTTTTGCATTGGTTAGCTAAACAAAATTATATATTAAAGATATTTGATAAAGATCTCATCTCCAAGAAAAGTGAGCTTTGAGTACATTGGACAGATTAAACAAAACCATGTAAACATGCTAAAATGATCATCACTTTCTAGCCCTTGATCTTAATCATAAGAGCTATAATTGCTATGCCTTTTTGCATGCAAAAGGCTGTAGTAAAACTTAACTATTTCCAACCCTAGTTTTCACTGCTTTCACCATACTTTCTCTTCCAGTCTTCCATTAATTACAATCCATATAGAACTGGAAGCAGAAAAGGTAAAAATAAAATAAAAACTAAAGGAAATAGAAGTGCTCAGTACTGAACTCTCACTTTGATCTTGGAAGGTGGATATCATGATGATGATGATAATAAGGGAAAGTATAATTAGTCAATGCTTTTAAACCAGGAATCATAGAAAAGGAATCATGAAGGTTATGGCAAAACATCTTTGGATTAGCTTCTGTACTTTGCTTTAAAGCTAGAATATTGGCTTTTTGGACTCTTAATCATTGGTGGTGCAAATGATGATAAGTACCATGATTAAGGATCTAATTATTAGGGATGTGTTGTGTTGGCTTTTTTTTTTTTTCAACTCTAAGAGTGGTGAAGATGATTAGGGTTCTGAAGTGGAAATTGAGTCTGCATGGGAAAAGAGTGGTTGAATGGTAAAGAAGAGAAAGCAATGTTTGTTGGCTGTAGACCATTAACTGATGATGAGCCAAGCTTGTGGCCTAGGTTTTCTAGTGCCTTAACTTGTGACCTCAAGAACTTGAGGTAGTTTGCAGCCTCATCAAGCATTGATGCTGTGTCCATCTTGCAACCACCTGGGACCAGCCTCTGTAAAACCCTTATTCTCTCGCTTATCCTCTCTCTTCTTTGCCTTGCAGCCACAGTTTGTGGATCAGTTGATATTCTCACATTCTTTCTCTTAGGCTTCTCCATCACTTCCAAGCCTAAGTTCACAGGCCTAAAAGCTGCTGCTCTATATATCATTTCTTTCATCTGAGCAATAGCTTCTGGATCAGGCTCCTGATCAATTATAGACGATGACATAGATGAACTTGGCTGCTGAAAGTTGATGTTTGAAGAGCTTGGACGCTTATCTAATCTGGGTTTCTTTGCTCTTGGAGGATTATTCTCAGAAATGAGCCTGAAACCACCTTCCTTTGTAGAAATATCAGCTGGGAGAAGATTGAAATAAGGATTCTTTGTAGCCTCAGTTTGATCATGGCTTCTCTTTGTTGAAACAGGCTTTGTTTGTGAACGCCTTCCCTGGTTAAAAATCTGATCTGAAGAACTTTGAGAGACAGTTTCATCGAGCTCGCTGACGGGACAACGCATTTCGTTGTTTCTCGCATTGCAAACTGTAGTGTTACCAGATTCTCCTGATGAAACAACACTGTTGGAACCGAAATTCCACAAGTTCCTGCAATCTGGGATGATCATTGAAACTCCATCGTCCTCCACAGATGTCTCAGTGTTGCTGTTCGTTGCTGATAGCAAGCAATCTAGAGACTCTAGTGAGCCTGTTGAAACACCAGTCTTTGCCTCTGGTAAGCCATTGATAACTTGAAATGGATCTCCTATGTCGAAAACAGCTGCCGAATAATGTCTATTAATCAAAGGAGATGAGTACATTTTTATAGTTGAAGTAGCATCTCGCCAAGTTGGTCCAAATCCTGATTTTGCAGCCACTACTGTGTTAACCATTGATCTTTGTGCCTCTTGGTACTGCTGCTGCAACAAAGATCCAATTTTTGTCAGTGAACATTCAACTTAAGATCAAACTAGTCACTGAATGTGGCTTCTCACTTACTGTTTCAGAATCTGGATTCAGTTGTGATTTTTGAGTCTTTTGACATGATTGAAACTCATTGAAGAAATCTTCTGTTATAAGATCCATCTTGCCACCGAACACACAAGAATTTGAGTTGGGCATGCTCAAGGTCCCTTCCATGTTGCCATGCTCATGATTGCTCCACAGGGATGATGTATCTGTGAGAACTTGTGATTCGTCCCATCCCAAACTCTCCATTGATCAAAGAATTAAACAGATTTTTCTTGTTCCTATATCCAGAAACAGGAGAGGATTGATACTAGAGATACAGTAAAAAGAGAGGAAGAAGAAATATTGGTAGTATATAAATAGAAAGAACATCTGAGTAACATATGGACATACCAATTACAGATCAGCTGCAACCAAAATATTAACTTGAACAGACTTCCCGTTGCGTACAACAGAACTAAAACTCAACTTTTGTGCTCTACTTTCTGTACAATCTGCTGGTACTGGCAATAACGGCCCTCTTTAATTCTATATCACGGAAACTGTGATCATGAACAAAACAAAACCAATTGCTAACGTCAGTTCTGGCAATTGATGTTTGTCCTCCAGTACACAGTAATAAAGACAAAAGATCAAATAAATCTCAGGAACTTGTTGTAAGAATTCATGCATTCAGTACACCAGATATAAAGGCAGTCTCAGGAAAAAATTAAGTGAAGCAAGAGAAAAACACGGTCAATTCACGAAGGAAGTAAATTAACAGAAAGTTTCCTTTCTACCTTGAGCTACTCTACCATGGATGAACAAGTGCACTCTTTTGTTAAAAGGGTCATGCTTATATAGATACAAAGAACATATGTCTAAATATAATAATAATAATCCCTAATTGTACTTGAAAACATGCAAAACATTGGAAGTAGGATTGCTGAATAAAATATAGTTTCAAAGGAGGAATAATGGGTTTGAAAAAGATAAGGCTTTTTGGTCAGTTTGGTGGGGTTGTAAGAGTATATTTTTTTGCAGATGGGAAGCATGAGAATTTCAGGCAAAGCATATTGAATCTGTTAACTACTTGATTATTATTTTATTGCTCTTATCACTTCATTATGTGTATGTACTACTTTCTTTAATGTTTTTAGTGGGGAAAGCTAAGCTGCCTGACCTTCTTTTGATTGCTCATTGCCATTCCATGCGCACTGTAAAGGTACAGTAAAAACTGCAGCATTGTTCAGAGAATAAATTAGCGTCTCTTTTCACAGAGAATCACTTTCTCCATAAAGTTTTCCATTAATCATAGTTTTAATCATGACTCAATTTTACCAATTCTCACTTTTTTTCACTACGCTAGTTTCTATTATTACTTTTTGTGAACATTCTGATGCATACCCTTTAATGATGGTCCTATCATACCTATGTTCTTTACCACACTCCTGCTTAGTCAAATGGGTTCAAATCAGATGTGAAACCAGAATACCATTTTAAGTAATTAATGGATTCTACAGTTCAGAAACGGTAAATATGAAGATGGTCATTTCAATATACAGTTGTAAGATGTGGGGTGTTATGTATACTAAATTGAGAAAATGAGAGAGTAGAAGATGACAGATACAGTAGAAGTACATAAGTTTTAAAGGAAAAACCATGGGACCTGAACTGCAGGTGCATTTTCTCTTAGGATTTGCCAACTTGAAGATAGTTAATAGTCAGAGAGGAGAGGATAGAGCACAAAGAAGCAAGTTGGTCATCAGAATTTTGTCTCTCTTTAAAATGCTAGTTCCTTCCTTTTTGTTTGAGTGCAGTATTAAAATATAGTTACAGTTATGAAAGAGAGAGACCACATGCACCCCATCATTACAGCTCAGTGAATGGGTTCCCATGGCTTCTGCTTCTTTTTTTCTTCTACTCTTAACTAAAAATTCTCTCTTATTGTCAACTCTCATTTTCTTATAAATTAGAATTTCAGATTTGATGATCAGAGTATAACTAGAGAAGATCAATTAGGTAACACCAAGATATTCTTTTGAATAACAAAAGATTTTGTGAATATACATTCTCTCTTAAATTTTCATAAATAATTTAAAATTATTGCACTCTCGAATATTTTAGAAACAACTTCTCAATTAGTTAGAGGTAAAGTTACATACTACTAAGCTTCTTCAAAATTTTCGCTTTAATAAATATATCATGATCAAAACAAGCGTTTATATTATAAATCACACACATTATACATAAACCATGATATAAATCGGTAAAAACTCACTAAAAGTATAATTTATTTTACTATATCAAATAAATTAATGTAAGGAATTCGAATTGAACTATTTTTTTTAATAGAAAGAATTGAACTAGTTCTTTATTTGTCTCACCATAGAAAAAAAAATAATTTTTCATGCACATATATAAATAATTATGCTTTATGTTTAGTGTAACATAAACATGGAAAATATAAGTGATTTTTTTTCTTCAATCTCATGCAATTTTATACAAAAATCTTTATGTCTTTAATTTATTTATATTGAAGAGATAATTACTTGAAAAAAAAAACTTCTTCATATAAACTTTAATCTTCACAAGTTTTATTTTTAAATTATAAAATTCATTAACTTCTAAAACTATATACTAAATTGACTCATATTGAAACTAGAACACTTATTGTGCACATTTTTTTAAATTTTTTTCAAAAACAGTCTCTCTATTAGTTAGGACTAAGGCTAACTACTGATCTCTCAAAACCTTACGTTTTAGCAAAATTTTTACTAGATAATTTTTGTTTTCTTTTTATTTTAGAGACTTATAAAGATACTATCTTTTAGTAATTGACATGTAACACATGCTTTATCTTGTCATGATAACTCCATGTAACACACGTTAGACTTAACAAACAACATAACAGTTGTAATTGTCTTTGAATTCTGTTTCTTGAACTTGGTTCAGCTGTAGATACATTAACATCTTTAAATTAAGATTTTTTCACATCAACTTCTTGCTGAGTTTATCTTCTTCTTTTTTCCAGAAAATTTTTGTGTTAAGACTGTGAACCGTTTACTCAGTCTTAACCGTTCATCGTAGTCCAAATCAAAAGAAACCCCGTTTTATCCGACGGCCGAGAATCCACTGGTCCCCACTCCACAAGTCAAAATCAATCTCAATTAATGCTGTTCTAGTGTCTTCTTCCCTCCCGCGTTATTTCTGCAGATGATCGGCTCTAACCGTTTCAGCCGTGTATCGAGTAATGTTCGCGCACGGTGGTCCCCACGACAACCAATGTAGGGCCCACCACACAGTGCGCTCTCTTCTATTATTGTTACTTGCTCACACGTGAACTCAACGCTCATATTCACGCGTGGCGGTGCGTGATTGGACGGTCACCTGGTGATATAGCCGTCCCACACATGGGAGGAAATATCAAATCAAAACAGTGTCCCAAGAGCTGTAGAATGGGACCATCATCTCAATATTGAAAACCCTCCTTATTAATTTTCAACATTATCTCATTCTCTTTTGATGTTGATGCCTTCACCCAAATTTGTTCTCTTTCTTTAACGACAAATCCAAGATTGGGGTAATTTTTCAAATTTCCATAAAATAATTTATAAATTTTATATATTTAATATATTATTTTAAAGTCAATTTAATTATTTAATAATAAAAATTATAATATCTGCACTAGAAAATTATTCTCGTATAAACTAAAAGATTATTACTAAATTTTAAATTTAATTTCATAATAAATAATATATATAAGACTCTTATTTCGAACTATTTGATTACCATAAGGTTTTTTTGTCTTTTTTACTCTTAAATTTAGTGAAATTAATATTTTTCTACATTATAAATATATTTTTTTAATTTTGAAAAATTAGTTTATATTCAAGGAAATGAAATAATTTGCAATAGTTTTAATTTTTACCAATGTAAAATTACAAGAAATGTCTTACACAATAATTAAAGTTTCTTAATTACTTTTTACATTTTATGACTAAATATATGTACTTATTTTTAAAATTAAAGAAGTAAAATCACTAACTAAATAGAAGAAAAGTTAAAAATTAAAGATTATGAGATGGTTAATTTTATAAATATATATATTAATAATTAAATTATTAAAATTAATAACTCAATAAATATAATTTAAAATTCCTTCTTTAAAAATATTTTATTGTTTTAATAAAAATAAACAAATTGGAGATTAAAAAAAAAAGTACAAAGGGGCCCCCCAAAAGAAATGGTCCATAAAATCATGAACAAGCATGGCCCAAAAAACTAAAAAAAAGAGTGCAGAGTCAGAACTCAGAAGTCTCACAAACAGCTTCAAGTGGCAAACGGGTCTCAGCTCAGCCCCACCACTTCTGTTCATGTTATGTATCCGAAAGCCGCATGTCGGCACAGCGTCTGAGATGGGAAAAGAATGGCGGCGTACGGACCTATGCGGCCGTAAGAAGATTTTCTGTTCACATTATTTTGTTCATGCCATTTTGAAGACCATCCATTAATCTAATAAATAGAACCATGCAAAATAAATGGATAAACTATTTCTATTATTTAATTTCGACCATATTTTATAAGCATCTATCCATCTAATAAATAGGACCAACACAAAATGGATAGATAAATACTTATGAAACATCTGGATGAATAGATGCTTATGAAATATAATAAGAGCAAAGTAATAGAAACAGGTGATTTAAACCCGAACTGACGAGGGATGAATTTCAAAACGCGGCCTTAATTACTTGACCCTATTTATCTTCTTTTCTAGTATTACTCCTATTCTTTAAAAAATGTCTCATTAGTCCACCAATTTATATTTTCACTAAACAATTTGTAAATTAATATATACAACATAACAATTTAATATAATAATAATAATTATTATTTTTATCTTATCCCTATATAAAAGAAATTGAAAATTTTTGGAATAATAAATACTAGAAATTCAATTTTTGTAATTTGTAATAAAAACAAAGTATTAGAGGCTAATATAATTAATTGGATAAAAACAATATTAATGAAATCTCTCTTCAAATAATAGTAAAAATGATTTACTAAATTATATATTAGTTTTACAACCCTTAGAAAAAGAATAGGATAAGAAATATGATAGGTATTAGCCTATCAATAGGGATGACAATGATCAGTCGCTCATACCTGACCACTCGGGCTCAACTGGGGCTCGAGACAGTTCAGTTCGAGCTGAATTCATTTTTAAAAAAATAAAATATCAAAATGACCTTTTTTGTCATTACCTATTTGCCCTTGGGTTGGGTCAAACCTGATTAACCCTAGCCTGAACTTATCCTAAGGTTAACATTTTTGAAAAAAATTGGAAGTAAAGTCTGATCAACCCGTCCTAACCTATTGACTTTAAGCTGGATCAGGTGCTTGTTGCCATCCCTACCTATTAGGTAATTCATTTACATTTACACAGGGAGATAGATAGAAGTTAAGAGAGTTTCGTCGCATTGAATGGCCTTTACTTTGAACAACTCAAATAGGGACAAAAACTAGAAGAAGCCATAGCCATAGCCATAACTATGTAACTATGGAGGTCTCGATAGATCAATGGACCCTTTTTATCTCCTTACAAAGCAAAGACTTTGCCATCCTAGAATTCTCCAAGCTGGCTTGTCCCCGTTGTCTTTGACATTGACCCTCACGTGAATTAGGAACTAGATTAACCTATTCATGTGTCAACTCCTAACCTTAAGCTCTTTCGCCATTAATACAGGCTAAGCTTAGCTTCATCCACCTGGCTTATCAACATCAACTAGAACTTGTTCCATTAATAAATCTCAAGTCGGTATCATACAAGTCTAGCTTCATAATATACATCCAAGATGAAGTTTGATTCTCTTTCGTTTCGTGATAAGGTTTGGGCCTCTTAGTAAAGAAAGGGGAAATATGTAACTTTGGTTCTACTTATTATTAATTACTATTATCATTCACTTGATTTTGTATTTATAACGTAATTATTAAAGATATTATTCTTATCTATATTTGTTTAATGAACTAATACATAAGATAAAGTGTGTAAATAAAGTTATGATGCCATCTTAAATTATGAAATTTAGATTATATTTACATGTTCTCTCCATATTGTTCTTATTCGTTGCTTTATTAAAATTATTAATTCAGAAAAAGACTAGTATATTTTATGTTTTTTATAAAAGAAGTAATAAATATTATATGGTAAAAGTATAAAAATAATTAAACAAATTTATAAGTATGTGCTAGAGAATAGTTTACTAAATTCATCTTATATAGAAATTTCATATAGTACATTAATTATGTGTTTATAGAAATACTCTTTGTGACAATTATACAAGTGATTACTTGGCTTAAAATTTGTAAAGTGTATCATATAATAATGACTTAATTATAAAAAAAATCTCAAATTTTGCTCAATTTTTCAATTATAACTGAAATTTTAAAAGGTAACAATTAAATAATAAAACTTTCAATTTTTTTAATTTTAGCTTGAAGTTAGTGTTTCCATTAAGTTTGTTGACGTGATTGCTATGCGTTTTAGCACTTATACATGTCAGACCAAATTAATATATCTAATTAAAATTAACTAAATTACATCGTTTAATAACATAACTAAAACTACATTATTTTTTAGAATGAAATCCCTAAATCAAAAGTAGCCCTTCGTTCTCGCATTGTACCAAGCTCCTCAGTTTGTTCTTGCATCACAGCGCACGAAGCTCAATTTGTTCTCCTAAAATAATTAGGAAGAATATTCAATTATTTTAGATTAATTGATTTGAAGAATTCTTAGTTTGGTAGAATGACACTTAAAATTATTTTTGAATACTATGAAGGGAATCAAATACTAATATTAGATAACTAATATAAATTAATTATAATCAAATAATATACGATGTAAAAATTAAATTATACAAAAAAATTTATTAATTTATAAAAACTGATCGATTAATTAATAAATTAATCACTTTTATAATAATAAGAGTTATTAAAATAAATCGAACAAAAAATTGAAAAATCAAGTAAAAATTAATAATTTTTTTTACAAATTTGATTTTTTAATTATTACTTGCAACTATTATTTTTTATGAGAGTTTAAATAAGTTATTTGAACATTACTCATGAGGTGACCTGGAGATTCAAAAGTGAACGAGCCAAGTGTGGCTATTTGCTTCATTTCAAGTTGATTCCGAACTTTTAGGGGACCAACATTGGGGTCTAAAATCTGTACCCTGAGTGAGCCTAGTACTCTCTCCAAGGCTTCAGGACCAGGTTGAATTTGTGAGTTTCACAGAACCCCAGGCCTGGTTTGTGGTCCAAGAGCAACTTTACAGGCCCTGTTGAATCATCTCATACCGATGTGGAAGTGATCCGATTCCTGAAATACCAAACAGTTCCTCAAAGCCTTTTTAGTTCCTAATTGAAGTTTCTTCGAGACTGAATTAGATAATTAGACATTTATCACTGGATTTATTCCCTTATAAATTTAAAAATTTAAAATTATTTTTTATTTTTATTTTAGAAAAATATCTTCTCTTATGCGTTAGTTAAAAATAACGATAAAACATATACAATATGAATATTAGTTAAAAAATAACGACAAGACATATACAATATAGGCATCAGATATCAACTAATCAAATAATGTTTACGTGATAATTTAATTCAGTTCTTAAATTTGAACATAATTAATTAAATTATTAATTATTTTAAATTATTAATTTAAATATAATTTAATTAGTTCAAATTGAGTTTAAATACTGAACTGAGTTATCATATTAGTGATATTTAATTAGTTTAAATTTAATATTTATATTACGTGTATTTTGTTACTTTTTAATTGAAATATAGGAAAATAATTTTTCTAGTAAATTAAAAACTAAACACAGTTTATTAGATTATTTTAAAGATTATAAAATTGAAGATTTATATAAAATTTCAAATAAAATAAAAAATGATAATTATAACATAATTTAATTATATATTTTTATTTATGAGTGCACATCTGTCACTTTTTGCACACAAATTTTATTACAAAAGTAATCAAAAAGCACACTTGTAGTGACCTCCAGACGGGAAAAAAAGATCAAATTCAACATGAACCGCCCCGACCCGGTCGGTTGGATCCGGATTAAAACCCAAAACTGCGTAGTTTGGCACAAGAAGACCTCTAGAACATCCCTTGAGCTCTCGCTCCTACACGGTAAGCTCGACGCCGATTTGGTCTCTGTCACCGTGCTACTTGTCGTGCCTTCTAATTCAGGATGTTACAGTCGTGGTTTTAGTCATAGCTCGAAGAATTTTGCCCCATCTCGTTTAGGTCAGTTGCTATGTTTTGTTTTTATTGGAAGGTTTTGCCTATTTGATTCAGTTTAGTATTTAGCTCATTACACTCTTTAAAGTGAATTTGAGATTATGTTCAATTAGCTAAATTATTTGATGGGTATTGAATTTTGGGTTTGAAAAGGATGGTGTTTGGATCAAAACGCAATCTTTTTTGTGTGAGTGTGTGAAACTAAGGGAAGAAGAGGATGAGAGGGGCAAAAGATGAGGAAAAGTTAGCGAGCCCTATGTTTCCAAGGCTTCATGTGAATGATACTGAGAAAGGAGGGCCTAGAGCTCCTCCAAGGAACAAAATGGCTCTCTATGAACAGCTTAGTATTCCTTCCCAAAAGTTCAGCTCCGGATCACCTTCTATGTTGCCTCTTCCACCCAACACTGGGACCAGCGTGGTTCCTTCAGTGCCTAGAAGCCATGTGAGTTTTGATCATCTATAAAATGTTTATCGTTTATGTTTTTTTAATCGATTTTTACTTTTCATGTGTTTTTGATCCGAATTGTTCTTGTTTGTGGTTTTACGTGTCACCAAAATAACATCTTTCTGGATGTGAGTTGATTATTGATGCCTAGTTTATTTACTTTTGATGGTTCCTTGGGTGTTCTATGTGCCTATTTGATTACAAGTGGTATGCTGTATGCCATTAATTCAGGAATTCTTGTTCATTTGGTTCCTCTGCTTACTTTGGCCATAAGATAAACAAACAGATTCGTAGAAGTTCATCTAATTGGGGTGACCTAATTATCTACCTTTCTACACATGTATTTGGTATTAGTCCTTTTGTTTTAAATTTTCCTATTTCAGTAGTTGCGTTATTGGAAAAAGACAATAAATTTCTTCGAGTTATCTATAGTTGGATTTGGAAAGGAAAAGGAATCACTTTCCCAGCCACTTTACTTGGTCTTTTTTCTTTTTGTATTTTGGTCTACTTAATTTCTTGTTTCTATGAAAGTCTTCCTATTGTTAAATTCATTGCAACAAAATTAGATGATACTGATGGCGAATATGGGGGGAACATTTTATCAGAGTTTATGAAGAGGACTTCATTTTCATATTTCAAATACTGAGGATTCAATAGGAGAAATTAGAATAAGAGGACTGGAATAGGAAGTCATAGGTAGGAGTAC
>JAOQMM010000005.1:3056714-3070462 GCA_027563515.1 Erythroxylum platyclados
TACAAACCCTGCACAGGTTCATTCCCCCCTACAGCTGGATATATGGCACCTGTTTATGGCAATGGTAATCCTATGGGCCTAACACCAGGGAGTGGAGACTTTTTGAATGCAGCTTACGGTGTTCCAGCTCCACACCAGGAAGGATTTGGTCTCGTGTCTGGTACCCCTCCATTAGGGCAGACTTATTTTCTACCATATGGCATGCCATTCTTGAATCCCTCAGTTTCTGGCTCGGTGGAGCAGATGAAATCATTCTCTGCACGCGAGTTGAAGGACAACCATGTAGCAGCTGGAAACGTTAACTTAGATTTCCCTCACCAGAGCTCACGTAGCATGCCAAGCCAGACAAGTAAAGTAATCTCTCGTCCTGTTGAGAAGTCTCAAACGTTGAAGGAAAGTGATGTACAGGGAAGTACGGCAAGCAGTCCAGCGGAGAATAGAGGAAATGCTCTTCCACTTCTTCCCAGAGAATCAACAGTTCAGGCATCTGATCAAATTGCTCAATCTAACAAACAAGAGACACAGGCATCTGATCGAAATGGTCAAACTAACAAACAACAGACACATGTGATAAGGGTTGTACCGCATGACCCTAGACTGGCAACTGAATCGGCAGCGCGGATTTTCCGGTCCATACAAAAAGAGAGAAAACATTGTGAATAATTTGTGGGAATTGCATTTGTTGAGATACATACCAAAGGAAATGCCTTTTTTTTCAACTAGTTGAATGTTTTATGTACCTGTAATGTTGTGATACACTTGACGAGCTTGTAAATATTAATGGTGTTTAATCGGATATTATGTTTGCATTCTAATCTTTCATCTTTGTTTGGAAAATACCAAGAGAAGCTCATTTGGAATCCTTGTGTTGTCTGCCACCATGTACTTTTGTTTATTACATCAATGTCCAATTTAGCCGTTTAGTTAATATTCCTTCTGCTCAAAGATTGTTATTCTATTCAAATGAAGCATTGCTTCTAAGTTTTGCACTGCCTGGAAGATCAATAGCAAGATACAATACAATCTAATCAATTGTGGAGGTAAAGTTTTGATCTTTAATTTTCTAAAGGATCAATCCAAGGAAAAAAAAATCCTTACTAGCAATCTTGCTGTGTGGTATAAAATCTTACAGCTTCTCGTATAAAGCATTTTCTCGTATTCTCCTTTTAGTTTTATTAATATCTTCCTCAGCATCTGCAAATAAAGGCAACGTGTCCACAAAACTTGGAAACTGATCTCTACAATCACGTGTGACTTGATCAATGTCTTGTAACAAAAAGCAATCTTTGTTTATCGAACAAGATTACTCACGCGCCCAATCGTTCATTGAATGCCACTACCTGATTACATCCAAACATCTGATGCTAAAACGCTCCACGATTGGACAGTGACTGCACGGACATAGAAACAGAAAATGGTTAGAACTCCCCAAAACATAAGACACAAGTCACTGACTCTGATCTTTAACGGATTTTTAGTTAAAAGATTGGCCAAACTTCTGAGAGAAAAAATCAACGTGTGGTTATAATGCTCAAGTTAGCTCGCTAATTGCTCACACGTGAGTTTAGACCCAGTCTTCCGTACAATTGTCAAAGTAGTTTCAGACAATTTTCTTATTACCCCTTTTTACAGGTTGAGACTAAAAGGAACATGGCAGAGTTACTTATAATTAGCATACGGATCAGGCACTCCTGTGGAATTGTTAATGAGAGTGACTTTCTTCGTAAAGTTTGGAACTTTTCTGTAAATGGGGTCGTGTTTTCTTTAGTAATAGTTTTTAAGTGAAAAGGTGCGATCTTTAGCAGTTTAGTTCAAATGGGTGTTGATCTTTGGCGATCGAGTTTGAGACCATTGTATGGAGGCGTGTAGATATTGTGGGTCCTGTTATGAAGTGGCAGGATCTAACTTGTTGGAACTAGAAAAAGTAAAAAAGCTTTGTGTAATTAAAAACTGGGCATGAACTTTTTTGTGTTCTGTCCACTTGGGACCCACATAGCCCACACCTCGTTTGTTGTCGTTTTCTTGGTTCTTCATAGCTTTTTGGGTGAGATCCTCTCTTGTGGAATTCCAAGCAAACCTCTTCTCTAGCCGAATCTATCTTTTGCCACATAATACCCGTTGATTCTATCTCCACTTACTTTCTCCTCTGTCCCTTTCCATCTTTGTTTCTCGTTTTCTTTTCACTACCATTCCCTATCCTTTTTAACACGTACATATGTTATTTCCAGTAATGTCATGTTTTCTTCTTCTTGGCTTGTGAATTTCAGCTTCAAGTTTGGATTTTTCGAGGTTGGTTAGTTCTGGGTTGTTGTAAAGTTGGGTTATAATCAACTTGGTTGATCATCTTTAGTCTGAGGAATTGGTTTTCCCAAGTGGGTTGCTGTAAAATTCATGTTCTTGCCAATTTCCTTTCACCCTCTGCTGATTCTATATGCTTATCCACAAGGAGGTTTGCCTTTTTGAGGTGGGGATCATTGAGTAACTATAAAAATCCACATCTACATCAAGTGGCTGCTTTCTGTTCTTCGTGGTTGGATTTATTCAAAAAGCTTCTTTATTGAAGGAGGCTGATCTAGAGTACTTCTGGAATGAGTGAATTCTGAACAAAGTAACTATTTTGCTACCTGGTATACAAAGATCTTTTGGTTTTGCACTTAAAATTTCAATCTGAATTGGTCATCGGGTAGGGCAATCCTTTTTTCTGATGTAAAACTTTTGCTTTAAAAGGATGGTGTTTGGATCTTGCCGTGAATTCGACAAAAAAGCAAGTTTTTGTGAGTCGAGTTTGGGGTGAAACGGAGAGGTTAGCAAGATGAGAGGTTCAAAAGATGAGGAAAAGATGCTAAGCCCTATGTTTCCAAGGCTTCATGTGAATGATACAGAGAAAGGAGGACCAAAGGCACCTCCAAGGAATAAGATGGCTCTTTATGAACAACTCAGTATCCCTTCTCAAAAGTTGAGCTCTGGATCACCATTTATGTTGCCTCTTCATCCTAACAATGGGAACAGTTTGGTTCCTTCAATGTCCACAAGCCATGTGAGTTATCAATTTCTTGCTCTATGCAGCTTACTTTTATTACCAATTGAGTAATTTAATTTCTGCTTTATCTACTTGCTATCATGTCTGATTGGTTCCTCAAATGATTAACTTTGCTAGGTTTTTTCCACTCTTTAGGAATTGGAATGATGTTAGGATGCCAATGATTCAGTATTTTGATGCACTTGTTTCCTCATTTACTTGTGGGTATATTATCAGTGTTCCTACTGTAAACAAGCAGTTCCTCTGGTTTTTCACAATCATAGAAGTTCATCTGTGTTTGTCTTTGGGATATTTCAAGTATTATGCCAATTTTTATCTTATTTTACTACACTGAAGAGTTGGCTTCATGATCTTGAACTTCGATTTTCTGCTACAAAGGGCTGTGCCTATGAGAGAAGTGCTTTTCTCCCGTTCTGCAACTCTCCTGGAAATTCACATGTTGCTGAAAAGCTCTTTTCTTATTGTTCTGGTGGAGGCAACATAAATGGTGATATGGCAACTCAAAATAAAAAATCTATGAATGGCACAAATGACCAAAGTGTGAGTATCACTGGCACAAATGACCAAAGTGTGAGTATCACACTGACTTCGGGTACAACTCCGAAGTTTAACTTATTCCAATCACCAGCTTTCTCCAGTCTTAAAAGCGTTTCATGTAATGAACCTGGAGATGAGAATGATTTAAGAGTTCCTAGCTCTGCTCAATCAGTAGCTGCTATAACTTGTGGCAGAAGCTGGCACCAAATAAATCAAGAAAATCTACCTCATTTGAACTTGAGCTTCTCAATGCCATTGCAGAATGTTTCTGATAGGCATAAGAAAGGAACTGAGATCACAGTTCTAAAAGAAAAAGATTATCTGAAGAACCAAAATCAAGATAATGCAAAAGCATCTCGAATTCCTGATTCTCTGGAAAGATCTGCTCCGGTACCATCAGTCAAAGGTAAGACCGTGGCTGACACCCTTTCCAGCCCATCAAGCAGAGTGTCATTGAAGGAAACACATTCATCATCAGATCGAGAATATAGAAGCATAGGTGTGCTAAAAAGTTTAAACGGTACAAGTTCACAAATAAACCAAGAGTCTGTCACAACACAAGAGAAAACAATCCTCAGAGATATGGAGTGCACAGGCAGCAGAGGCAATGAAAATGCTTCCAAGTTGCAAGGTGAATCATATTCAAGGCATTCATTTGGTGATGATAAAAGAAGACCTAATAAGGTTCATAATGTTATTGAGTCCTCTGAGGAAAGGAAACACGGTTCTTCACAAATTGGACACGCTGAAAGATGTGATGATGTTTCAGAGACTTCCATGGTGGATTCCATAGTGGCTTTTACTATAACACCTGATGATGTTGTAGGAGTAATAGGCGAGAAGCAATTCTGGAAAGCAAGAAGAGCTATTATAAAGTGAGTAACTCAATCTTATAGTTGTCATTTTCATAAGATGCAGCTAATATCATCCAGATTATGATGTTCATGGCACTTTCAGTTCTGTCAAAAAGAACTGATGATTTGCACCAGATTGACAGATTCTGATATAATTCTTTATCTCTTCTTTTCAGCCAACAAAGAGTATTTTCTATACAAGTGTTTGAGTTGCATAGACTCATAAAGGTAAGCAGTTAGATACGGTATTTATTCTCTTGATTCCATTGATATAACTTTGAAGAAAGCAGTCCTTAACATTAATTCACTACAGGTACAAAAGACAATTGCTGGTTCCCCCCATCTCTTGCATGAGGATAGCCTTCATGTGGGGAAAGCTTCATTAAAGTCATCCCCAGTGAAGAAGTTACCATCTGAGTATGCCATAGAGCCAACACCCGTAATTGTTAAACCAAAAGAGCAATCTCAGAAACCACAATTGAATGCTGAATTTGCTGATGAAAATGCTGTTGGAAGACCTCCTCTTCCTTCTGCTAACCTTGAAATTAATAAACCACTTCTTGCCCCTCGATCAAATTATGAGCCACATTCAGGAAGTTCACTGCCAGTTCCTATGGCTGCAACAAATACCAAACCCACTCCATGGTGTTTCCCAGCACCTGGAAATCAGTGGTTAGTTCCTGTGATGTCCCCATCTGAGGGACTTGTCTACAAGCCTTATTCGGGACCATGTCCTCCAACATCTGGATTCATGACACCAGTTTATGGCAGCTGTGGTCCGATGAGCCTAACACCAGGTAATGGCGACTTCCTGAATGCGGCTTATGGTGTTCCAGCTAGCACCCATCCTTTGGGGCAGACCTATTTTCCACCTTATGGCATGCCAGTCCTGAACCAGTCAATATCTGGCTCATCTATGGAGCAAATGAGTCCATTCACTGGACCTCAGTCAAAGGACAACCAGGTATCAGTTGGAAACATTAACTTACTGTTCCCCCACCGAAGTTCTTCTAACATGGCAAGCCAGACAAGTAGAGTGATTCCCCGTTGTGGTGGGAAGTTTCAAGCATCAAAGGAAAGTGATGTACAAGGAAGTACTGCAACCAGTCCGGCAGAGAGGGTTAAAGGGAATGCTCTGCCACTTTTTCCAACGGAACCAACAGTTCAGGAATCTGATCAAAGTGCTCAAACTAACAAGGAACAGACACGGGTGATTAAGGTTGTCCCTCACAACCCAAGATCAGCAACTGAATCAGCAGCCTGGATTTTCCGGTCTATACAAAAAGAGAGAAAACATTATGACTAATTTGTGGGAATTGTATTCATTATCAGTAAGGTATTACAAGGGAAAGGTAAGTATTCTTAATAGTTGCAATTATCTATGTTTACAACAAGTACATATTTAATGTGATTAACAAGATGTTAACTTGAGTCAGACTGCTATTTTGGAAGATTGCCTGGTCCTTCTTGTTTACCATTCCAAATTTGATTTTCGTCTGCATGTATGAATTGAAATTCCAAATTTTTCAAATGTGTTGCTGCAACTCTTAATTCACTTTCAAATCCTTCGACAGGATTAGTTTAAACAAGGCTTTAAACTGGTAGCAGACAAGAAACTTATGGTCCACCCTGCTGGTATGATATTATTCAAGTCTGTTTCCACTCTGGAGATGTTTTAGCTGGACTATAGTTCCCCTTTTTCTTGGTTTTGGAATCGTTCTTGGTGGTAATACACGAACTCGGTCCCATTTCATTATCATCTGTCAACTTTGCTTGGAACTTGTTTGGAGTTTTGGCTTTGAAGTTCAAACGGGAAAGAAATAGTTTTTGGTTGGTAACAAGGTAGAGTTATGTTAGTAGAGTTCTCTTGCAATTTTAGCAGGATGTACTGCTAAACCTTTCCTCCAGTAAGCAAGTTAAATTCAAACTTATCGAATACCAACTTTATAATATATTGAGAAACCAATCACAAATAAGATGCCAATTCAGGACCATGTTCCTGCAACCATATCCATTAGATAAGTATTCTGAAGTAACCTTAACAACTAATGTTTTTCATTTTTGGTCCTTTATTAGCTTTAGAAATGTTTCACCAAGCCTCACCTAAGACCACCTACAGTTGTGTCTACGGACATTGGTCGGAATATCCAGGACCTCCGAAATACAAGTGAACTCCTTCGGTACTCACTTCATCTTTTAGCATCGTTATATAGTAGCAGGGTGTCCTGGTAATGAATGGTACAAGAGGATATGCAATTCTGAGAACATTAGAAGCATCAACATATTGAAGATGCCCTATGTAAGCAGCTTTACCAAACCCTTCAATGGGATAATGACCACTACCCATCTCAGTGGTGGTATGGTGACCTCCATATTGATTGTTGATTACCTGTCCACCAAAACTTATTAGGTTTGCACTATCTGCTAATGATGTGAAGAGGTCTCCAGGCCAATATCCTAAATCCTGACCCTGAAACGTTAGCCACCAATTTCCACTTGAATTGTCCTGAAATATTGAACAACAGGCTAGTTAAAGAATCTATGGAAAATTAATTCTCAGCTTATGATGAAAAAGTATGGAAATCCAACTCAGGAATTTCATGCTCGTTTCAGGATCAGGTTTAATTATCTAGAGTCGTAAAAATTTACCTTGTGAATGATGACCGTCATTTCATATTGGTCTCCACCATAGATGGATGTTGGCTGTAAAGAAAAACCAATGACATACGCAGGATTTACTTGTATAAAACCAGGACATTCGAGATTGTAGCAACCGGTACTTCGATAAGCATCTCTCTGGAGAGACCACACAGAAAATATATCAGATACTGAAGAAACTGCTAAAAGAAGAACTATAACATTATTTCCTGGGACGATCTACATTGGTTTGCTTGGAGAGGATCGAATAAACTTACAGTCCAAAAGGAAAAGAATCTTGTTATATTGCTGCCAGACTGAACCTGTAACGAATCACTAGAAAGTAAAAACCTCGGTGCTATGTTCTTAGACCATAGTTTTGTTATTAATTTCTGGTTGCAAACTATATAATCTTTTTCTTTTTCTGTCTTCCATGTCAGGGGAATGTAGAAGATTAAGTGATGCAAGTTCTGCTTCTAATGACACAAACCTGCCACCCAACTTCAATGCTGTTCAAGTTCTCTCCATCCCCTGATACAATCCACATCTGCGCAGTACTCACTTCTCCAGGATCAACTACTTTTGGAACCCATACATTGAATGTTGCACAAGCTCCATAGTAATTGCCACCAGTAAGAGAAACCTGAGCATACTAATATATACACAAGGCAATCATCATGCAGAATATCAGATGAAATGGAATGATTATGATGCATACAAGGTTTTAATTTGCAGTCTTTTCAGTAGATTTTGACCGTAATGTTGCGGTTACAGTCTTGTTATCTACAATTTCTGTTAACGGTATAATCCGCAATCCACAATTTAGAACTTGGAGAGCATAATCATATAAGATGTTTCAAAATTGTACCTCATAAGTAGCTGAAGGAGTGAATTCGGATATATCTGCCCTCTTTGGAATTGGTGGACTAACTGGACGATGAGGGAATGCTTTTGTTCTTAGAATTGGGACTGTTCCTTCAGGACACTTAATTTTATTGAACCAGCTTTGGAAGATCTTAGAAGAGTTTGTTGTTTGCACTCCATTGCCACTGGGAAACGAACTTGGTTTCATCTGAAAGAGCAAAAAATGGATTATAGTAAATGATATTATGACTTTTTATATATAAAATAGGATTTAATTCAACCATGGAATCAAATTGAAAATAATCATATTTATATAAGTGGAAACAGACCTGTATAGTATGGTTCTTGAGAAGTGGATGATTAAAAGCAGGTTGCTTGTAGATATCAACACAATCAATTGCATCACCATCATCAGTCTAGGAAGAAAAAGAAAAAGAAAAAGAAATCAATCATTTCAAAATGTGTTTATTCTTTCAGAATTTGAAGTTAGATTATGTGTTGAAATTGATGCATTTTCATGAAATCGTTTTTTTCCCTCCACATCTAATTTAATATACATATAAAAGAATTACATACATATTATGTCAAGATACCTCAATGGTTTTCTTGGCTGAAATCCTACTTCCATTGCCTAATCCATAGCTCCAAGTTTGAGCAAAAGCTATAAAGAAAACTATGCAACTCCCAATGTTTTTTCGATGACGTTGAGGAGCCATTGTACCTTGAACTATCAGGTGTTCTTCACTCTTTCAACTCGTTTAGTTCTAAAGTTTACATCTTTGAGTGCTATTTACATATATCTTTGGTCAAACTATTGCATGAACGCATCATTAACTTTCCCATTTTAGATGAATAGATACTGCCGTTTTCTTGTTACCAAATAGTAAATTATACTAAAATGAATTGCCACCAAAGTAGGTTTTTAATATGGCTTAAATGCATGAAGAACTTTCTTCTTTGTTATTAAATCATAATAATTATAGTCTACTTTTATTCACAAGAATTTGCATTATTGGAGATAATTGTTGCTAAGGCTCCAAATGGAAATGTAACATTTTTCTGTTTTATGGGGATACCATTATTTTTTTTCTTATTTAAATTTATATTTTTATTCGTATTTTTATTCAAAAATCTCTAATCAAATAATATCTATTTGATATCACATCTAAGGGATTTTTTTGTTCGAGATCGGTGAATTAATATCATTTTATTATTTCAAATGCAATATTTTCTCTAATTTGTGGATATAATTTTGAAAATCTGCAGTCTTTAAAATGCCTATTAAAAATATAAGCAAAAATAGCGAGAAAAAAGAAAAAAGAAAAAAGAAGATATAAATTTATACAATTTAGTCTTAAGTGTATAGTTCAAGAGCATAAGATAAAACTTACATCTGATAAAATTGGTATGTATTATTTTAATATATTTGTAAACTTATTAGGTATTCTATAAGAAGAGAAAAATGTCCAAGGATTAGTCATTGCATATTCCTACTTCCCTCATTTTCGATGTCATTTAATCATTTTCTAGTTAATTTATAATTGAGTTTCTATATCGACAATTCTACTCAATTTGAACATAAATTCCAATCAACTTTTTATTTGATAATTCATATCTTATTATATGAAAGGTTGGCAATAGCTGAATTAGGATTCGCAAAGTCTTATATCAAAATTCATTTTCAAGTTTAAGCGTGAACTTAAGTTTAACCAAATCTAGATATTTGATCTCAAATTTGAGATTGATTAAATCTAATTTGTTTAATTGATTTTTGAATTGATGTAGACCTAAGTTAAATTGTTATGATTAATTAAATTAAAAATTATCAAACTTAAATTCAAACTTAGTTGAATTTTAATATTCGTAGAACTAAACTTAATTTATTAATTTTAAATTGAATCAAACCATATCTAAACCAATTTATCGTCTTTAATTTCGTCTGGGTATTTATAACAAGTTTCTTTATTTGAAAATGTTATTTATGGGCACATGTTTTAATTTTCTTACTTGATAAATCTTTAATTACATAAATTTTAATTTTTTAAGCCTTTTCCAAAACATGTTGCAATAAATTACAGGACATCAGATTTAGCCACTTGATTTGCTTTTTTTTTTTTAATCTACTCTTAAGAGTCTATTTGCACTGGTCTGAAAATCCAGGACCACCGTAAAAAACATGAACTCCTTGATCAATGCTTGGATCCTCTTTCCCCACAGTAAGATCATAGCACTCTGGTCTTGTAACACTTTGTTTAAGATCAGCTGCGTCTCTGAGAACACTGGAAGAGTCCACATATGAGAGATGGCCTATGTAAGCTGCTTTACCAAACCCTTCACCTGGTAATCCTCCACTTCCCATCTGAGTGGTGGTGTGGTGACCTTGAGCTTCTTTGTTCATAACATGTCCACCAAAGTTTATGAGGCTTGAACCATCAGCTAATGATGAGAAGATGTTTCCAGGCCAGTATCCTACCTCCTGATTCTGAAGGGTCAGCCACCAATGTCCACTAAATGTATCCTAAAACATTAAATAACAAGTAACTTGATTAGATGGTACCAAAAAAAGACAAATTTTCCATTTTTATTCTTATAATTGATAAATTTAGATAAGGCATTATGATTTTAAAAAATTTAAGTTTAAAGAGTAATCTAATTTTGCATTCTAAATAATAAAATATGATGGAGGAGATTATGTGATAATTAAAAATATTATTAGAGTGTAAGTGATAGTTATCAAAATATGAGAATCAATCAAATCACAAAAAAATTAATATAATTAACTCATAAAAGAATTCTTATTATTCTAATTTTGAAATATATTAGCAATATTAAATTTTGATACATTGAAAGAAAATTTATGAAAAAAATTAAACTCAATGATTAAAAGAATTGGAAAAACTTAACTCAGAAAGGTTTAAGGATTTGGTACAGTCAAGGAAACCTTCACATATCTGATATGTGGATTCATACATTTACCTTGTGAATGACGACGTCTATTTCAAATTGGTTTCCTCCAATGGTGGATACTTGTTCCAGGGCATAACCAAGAGCGAACATACGGTTTACTTGCACAAAACCAGGGCAGTCAAGATTGAAACAACCTGTAGTTTTGGAACCATCTTTCTGCAGGAGATCACATACACAAAAGGAAAATGTTTGTAAATGGATACTGAAGAATAACATAGCGTGATTATGCATGCAAATCAGGAAAAAACTTACAGTCCAATGGATGAAGAATCTCGTTTCATTGCAGCCTTCCTCAGCCTAAATTCATTTCAAGAAAGTTTAGAGAATAGTGACCATAGATAGTTTTGATATTAGATTCTGATAACACTTCCTTCTGTCAAAAAAGAAGAGGTTACAAGTTTTGCTTTTAATGAAACAAACCTCCCATCCAGATTCCATGGACTCCTCTCCTTCCTCTGATAAAATCCACATCTGAGCAACACTGAGTTCTCCGGGAGCTACTAAGGGGGTCCATACATTAAATGCTGCACGAGCTCCAAGGTAAATATCACCAGAGATAGAAACCTGGGAAAACTGATGAATGCAGATGGCAATCATTTGTACACAGTTCATACATTAGTTTGAACTATATAAGATAAATGGTATTAAGAAAGTTAAAATCAAACTTAAGAAATTAATTTTTTAATTTCGAGTACAAATTTAAATATAATTAAATCGAATTTTGCTATCAACTTTAGGCCGATACCCTTGACCATTTTGCCAAGCTTAACTATGCACACTTGTGATTTTATGCTGTCTATGTGTCTCTTTGAAATTGTACCTCATGACTGGGTGGAGGAGGACGGCAATCTTCGAACCCTGTCTTATTGGCTATGATTGGCATAACTGGACGATGATTGAACGCTTCTGTTCTTAAGATTGGGATTGTTCCTTTAGGACACTTGCCATTCCTTAACCAGCTTTGGAAGATCTTACCAGACTTTGTTGGTTTACCTCCACTTGGAAATGAACTTGGTTTCATCTAACAGGGCCACAAGCAATTTGAGCAATGATGTCAAAGTCATAAGAAACATAATATGATTGCCTAAAGACATCTTGAAATTAGATTTGTTAGCTTCAAAATCTATTAGAATTGTAATCACTAAAATGGTAAACTCACAATCTAATTTTAATTTTATCCAACTAAATTAAAAGATTCAAAATGCGAGCAAAGTGATATTATCACACCAGCTGTTACGAATACCATCATTTTTAATGTTCATTTCTTAAACAGTTTAACATATACTGATAATACTTTAAACATATAAAAATGTTAAGTAATAGGGAAAAACCTGTATGGTATGGTTGTTGAGAAGTGGATGATTGAAAGCAGGTTGTTTGTAGATATCAACACATTCAATTACTTCAAGCCCATCAGTCTAGCAAGAGCACAAAGAAAAGAAAGAAATCAATCATTTCACAAAAATTCTTTTTCAAAGTTATAGAGTTTGCATGACAATGCCGAGACCTGTATGATTTTCTTGGCAGAAACCCTACTTCCATTGGCAAATCCATTGCTCCAAACTTGAACAAAAGCTAAGAAGAAAAAAAGCAAGCAAGGTCCTGTGTTGTTTTGATGATTCTGAAGAGCCATTGTAGCCTGAAAATTTGAGGTTCTTCTACCTCTTGAAGTTTCTACGTCCTAGTTATATGCTTCAGTCAGTCCTATTTTACACATATCTCTCTTGCATTAACTTTATCATCATTATCTTTCCTTCTTTTGATGAATGGAGGATTACCCTTTTGTTTTAATTGACGTTAAGATGGTATATCACGTGAATTTGCAATTTAGTTTATTTATTACATATAATTTTATTGTAAATTTTACTAAATATAAGAGATTTTGGTTTGACTTTGAATGCAAAAGAGTTAATTTCATTAGTTGGACATAACACTCATTTTCTTCTTTTTAACATTTTTCTCCATAGACATATTATCCATTTAACAAGTACTAAAGATAAAAATAACTTTTTTTAAAATTAGGTAATATATTGGATAAAGAGAAATAAGGTGCAAACTGCACCTAAGGAGTGTGACTTGCAAGTTTAACTTACGAACAAATTCATCAGGATCTCTTGCTAAAAGTTTACACGTGAATCAGTAAAGAGCTAATGAGGAAAAGATCAATACAAGTTCCATCTGTTGCTAACGACAGGAGATAGTAGCGGTTGTAATTCACAAGCAATTGCCTTCAGGTGTGTAATGAGGTTTGGTGAAGCAAGTTCTCACTTCTATAATGCTTGAACCATGAAGTCGATTGTTTCTTTCGTGTTAGATGTAGTACACTAGGGCATCCAAAGCGACTTTAAACAGTTTGCCATCCCCCTTTGAATTGAATCGGGTCTGAGGAATCCATTCAATGATGTATATATGACCAGCGTGAGCTGGAACAGTTCAGGTTGAAAAGGTTTAGAGTTCGATACTACAATTCAAATGTGTATTTGCAACAAAAGAACAAGTGTTTCAATGTCTCAGGGGCCCCATCACATAACATACAATCAAGATTTGGGATATTATGCTGAATACTGTCTGTGCCAAGTCTCTGACAGGTTGCAAGCCAGATTATAAAGGAGTGTGAAAGGTAGATGACAGTGTCCCAAATTAACTTGTGGCATTGCATCATAAGTTGGATTATCACTTGGAAGCTTTTTACAGGGGCTGTAGTAATTAGTAAATTTTGGAGGATTTATCCAAAGTCCACACCATTGAAACATGTGTAGAGAAGTCGAGGTGACTAAGGATAAGAGATTTAGGAAGTCTTCCCTTCTTCTCATGGAATGAAAGGGTCGGTGCCAAGAGCTGTCTTTCAT
>JAOQMM010000005.1:3087708-3106512 GCA_027563515.1 Erythroxylum platyclados
TGATGGAGGACTTGTTGTACAAAGTGTATTCCTCTTCTCCAACAGATGTATTACCGACAGAAGTATTTACATTATTCATAATGCTAACCTATCAGTCACCAACAAATGAAATGGAAACATGTTAGAAGGAACTCTATATGAGAATTTCTCCATTTATAATGCAAGGGGATACAATCACCAAGACGTCTGAACTATATTTTGATCCCACTGAGGACACTTGCCTAGAACTAAACATAGAAAAACAGGACTTGATGAAGGAGTGGCTAGACCGCAAGGAAATACAAAAGGTTAAATCTAAATATCAAAGAGTTCTGGCACGAACCACTTCTGGAATTACTGAAACCTTTTCAACCAAGGGTTTCAGCAACTCTGGCTCATATGATGAGGTCACAAAATTAACCATAAGCTCAAGCAAACCAGTGTCGGGATTCCTGAAATTACAGTAATGAAATTTGGACGGACGAGAATTAGAACGATGATTTGGGACACAAAATCAAAAACCAAAAATGAAGAACTACACCAAGATTCACAATACACACTAGATAGAAACTGCATGTTCAGTTGTGGGCAAGATTTATGGCAAACCAGAATATATTAAGCTATAACAAGACAATCTTAAGACATAATTCACAGTAGATAACCACCTATATCTTTTATTCCATTAATGTCCTTGAATTGATGAACTTTAAGGTCCTGATGCACTTTAGAGGGCATTCCAATGCCTTAAGATTCAGCTCTGGCATATGACTAAGATGAAATAGTTGTCCTAAAAATTCTTTAAAACCAACCTAACATAACATTGACAGGTGCCAATGCACAATCTTGAAAGAAAAGTTAGTGGTAAAATATGAACTGTGTGGTGAAGAGTGATTACATAATTTTCCGATGAAAGGAAAACAATGCAACTTAAAAACATGAGTAGAAATGCCAAAGAACTGATGATCTACCATGTAATATGCACAGGAAAGAATAACCCTGAAATATACATACACAAATAATGAGGATCTAAAATAACCAAAGAATTACCTTCCAGTCCTCAGCATTAGATGCTTAAGAAATCCAGTATGATGGCGAGTGTCATAAGGAGTTAAACCAAAATTTGGATGTCTCCAACATTCTTGGATGGCTTCAAGAACCTATATAGTAGAACATAAATCAAGCATTACAAGCAATCTACAATCTCATTACATATGGAATAAATAGATGTCCCTATCCATGCAAACTGTCCAGCCACTTCAAGTCAATGATAGCATACTTGGCTATATGCAATTATGCTGACTAAAATTTCAAAAAAGGAAAGCAATACATGCAAGAAATCTAGAGCATCTTCAGATAAGATGATTCAAGAAAAAGAACTTCACAAATTTCCACGCTCTTTAGTAATAGATGCTATAGAAGTCGTACCATATTGGCAGGCTTGCTTTGCAATAAACACTTGTTGACATTTAGGACCTTGTCAAAAAAGCCAGGAGCATGCAATCCCAGTGCATATGTTTCACCATCTTCTTGTTTGTCTTCCAATAAATTTTTGGGTAACCATTTTCGAGAACCAAACGAGAACTCCATCTGCAGAAACAGTAAAATAGTTGCTAAATACATTACTTATTAATCCTATTTCATGCTTATACAGAATACACAAGCCTAGAGTACCTAAAAATCCTTCAGTTAAACACATAAATCAACATGAATAAAATAAATAAAAAACATCTATATTCTAAATGTTAAAGTTTGATAATCTGTAAGATTTTGACATCAAATGTTAGCCAGTCATCCAATAACTTAGAAATATAAAGATAAAATGGTCATTGAACGCTGACGCCAGGTACAGTCAATTCCTTTAAGGTTTTAATGCACCAACCTTGTTTCTGTAATGGAATTGTTCATCACAAGGTACAATTGCCTTCATAATGCTTGAGAATTCTGGAGTTTTATCAGAAAATCTCCCAACATGTACTACCAATTCACTTACTTGCCGCTCCTTAGCTCTGAGCTGAGCTTCGTAAGAAAGGTTCTGCGTTTTACAGCCTCCACAATATGAAGCATACTCACAAGGAGCATCTACAATATCCCAATGAGGAGATATGGTCTTCACCTTGGTTACCTAGGCATTTGAAATACATGATCAACAAGGACTTACACCAGTCAATCATTTGTCCATAACGTGAACGTTCAACAAGAAACAAGACAACCTACAATATTTCATCTATCTTCATTTCGAGCTGAATCTCTATTGCCTAGAACGTTGAATTCTTAAAGTAAGGAATTGTAAATCACACTCAGAAAAACAAAACCTTGATTGGACTTTATTACAACTTATGTTGGGAAAAAACCTACAGTTTCTTTTCTCCATTTTCGCATGTTTCCCTTCTAAACATGAAAAACCCACACAAACAATGTTAGTGACCAATCTAACTAGCTAAACTTTACCTCAGCGTAACTTCCTTTTCTGCGAGTAATGCGCCCAATGAACCTTTCACCAGGCAAAGCACGGTCACACATAACAACGAATCCAGAATCCTCCACTTTACACACACCCTTCCCTTTAAAAGCCAAAGACTCGCACACCAGCTCCAAATTTTGGCCTCTCTTGGGAAAAAAAGAAACAGACTTGACCTTGGCGTCTCTGGTGTTCTCACTAATTTTGTTGTTGACATTATCCAGTTGAGTGGGCTTGCTTTGTTGTTCTCGGTTATGTAAGAGGCAAGCCAAAGACTGAAACTTTTCAACTCTGTGAAGAAAATAGAGTTTTGAGTTGGTGGTGACTATGTGTTTCAAGTAGTATGTAGGCACGGTGGCCATGGATTCTGGTCTAAGAGAGCAATTGCAAAGAGTTGGTCATGAATTGTCCAAGTCCTTCTTGGGCTTGGAAATAGAAGATCGAGTTTTGTTATCTATAAATATGACACGATTTATCATACACCTTAAACACTAATTTTAGATACGAGTTAACAGAATCCCACTAGTAAAAATAATAAATTTTATGTATATATATTTATAAATTTGTGCTTTTGTGCTTCGCCATCTTAGCTTAGGGCTACCTGCTGGCTGCTGCACTAATGCATTCATCCTCGGGGGCAAGCTCTGATCTTTCTGTTCACTACGGTTCGTCCTCAAAACATTTATACTCCTATGCTCAATTTATTCCTTCTGTGCATACTTGAGAACTTGAGAATATCTATATATCAAGTTTGGTTGTGAACAAGAAAGCATGTCCCCAGAAATCCAAAGGGCTTACGAATAATCTTTCGGATGCGTATTGAAAAAATTCTCATAATCAAATTATGGGTGATTAACAGACTGTTTAATGCAGAACTTTCTTACCCTTCTGAACAAAGTATTGAGGAGTTCAGAAAATTTGAATTGAATCCAAAATCTTGAGTGTAGGAACCCCCTCTACCAGCCCTTTTCAGGGCAATTGCAGCCTAATTTTGATCATATATAAGAAAGGAGTATGGATTCTACCGTGTCAAGGGACAGGATATCTGAATTGCCTGAACAGATTGTCCACCTTGTCTTGTCCTTTCTAGACATTAAACAAGTCGTGCAAGCTACTACCTTGTCAAGGAATTGGCGAAGTGTATGGAGTAAGTTCCAGATTTTGGAATTTGTGTTCATGAAGCTACATGGTGCTATTTGGCGAACAGAACCACAAGAAGGTGGAGGAGTTCAATGATCTTGTGGAGCGAACTTTGGCGGGCCACCTTGACCGGATGGTACCTGTGAAGAAACTTAGGCTTGATCTTCATGGTTAGATTCCTGAGTCGGCATCCACAGTTGATCGCTGGATAGATTATCCTCTTAAGAGCCACGTGCAACACCTGGAGATTTGTATAACCTATCGTAATGGTTTCTTTGTCCACCACTTACATCCAGCTATTCTTGGAGCAAAATCAGTGCAGACATTATCCCTGAGGAGCTGTTTTTCGAAGGTACCCTACGGTTATCGTGTCAACTTATGTAATCTAAAGGAGTTATCTCTTCGGAACGTTTATGCAGATGATAGTTTGATGCAGAACATTGTTTCAGGATGTCCTCTCCTGGAAAACATGAGCATAGTGGAATGTTTTGGTTTCAAGAATCTGCATTTTTTTGATCTTTGTAGACTCAGGAAGTTCTACTTGATACAGAATCTTCGTCTGAAGAAAGTTGAGATTGAAGCACCAAATGTGGTCATACTAATCATTCATAGGAAATTAGGATATCTATTATCATCTCCTTTCATCAATGTGATCTCCTGCGAAAAATTGACAGATTTCTGCATAGCTGGGGAGACCATAACCAACAAGTTTCTGAGTTGCTGCGTATCAAACTTACTAACCCTGAAGTTGCTCAAGTTGGAGGAATGTAATCTGCAGAATAGAACTATGAAGATTTCAAGTTCCTCTCTTCACAAATTGTTCATAACTGGTTGTACCAAATTGGCTGGTCTTGAGATTGATGCACCTTGTCTGCATCAAATTTCATATTCTGGAGATTTGATACCATTTCTATCTTCAAGTGATCTGGAAAGAGTACATGTATCTCTTGAATTGTTTCTGAATGAAGACAGGATGACTAACCAAGTGATTGAATTTATTTCTCAGTTCAGTTGCTGTTCTTGCACATCTCAATTGATTCTTCGCTGCAAAACTTTCAAGGTAGGTGATGATTTTCCTTAATCGCTCACTTTCAGGTAGTGATAATACTCAATCTAGTCTCATATGATTAAGGTTTGTTTTGTGCTGTTTTTGTTTTTGGTTTTAAAATTCAGAAAAAAAAAATCTAATTTTAATTGAATTTCTTATTTCTGATTTTTATTTTTGTCTTTATTTTTGTCATCATATGATTTATCATTAAATAAATATATACTGTTTAATTTTTACTATTAATTATTAATAAAAATTATGACTAATATAATTTAATTAATCAATTTATTTTATTTTTATAAAACTTCATAAATTGTTACTTATTTGATCTTAATATTGATTAATAAAAATTATTTATGAGATCATAATGAAATTATTTACTTAATTTATTTATGAAATTAATTTATTTTTATTTTATTTATATTAGTATTAATAATTAAGCAAATTCAGAAAACAAAACACTATGATTTCTCATGTAATACCCGATTTCTCTTGTTTCTTCAGAAGGCTATTACTATTACATCTCCAGAAGCAGTAAGAGAAATGGCTTCTCCTCTGACATGCAAATTCAAGGATGTGCATGTCACATGCAACTTCAACTATGGAATCACTGAAGGAACTCTACCTGTGAAGCTTTTGGATTCAATATTATGGATAGCTCCACACATTGAACATTTGTTTGTTCGATATTTCACCCCACTCGAATGCAGTTTCGGGTTCAAAGTATCGCAGAACCAAATGTACATACGTCCCATCCAAATGTTGTAATGTGTTCTGATTACCGTGCTTCAGTCATGTATAGGAATGAAGGTTGCAGGTTTTGCTGCAGTTCTACACTGAGTTGCTGCATTAAGAATGTGGAGATCAGAAAGAGTTGCTATCAACCAGTTGGAGATGATGAGTTCTCTTACCTTTTTGAAGACAACATTTGGGAAAATATGAAAATTGCCTTAGCAAGTAGTGTAAATTAGCATTGGTACTTGATTGGGCTCCGATTTCGGACTTTTTTAGTTAAGCCCGAAAAAGTTTCAAGTTGAAATTAGACTTAGTGGCTTAGTTAAGGGAACTCACCGAAGCCATAACGAAAGCGAGTCTTCATAGAGGCAATTGTCACAGCTTATGGACTCGAACCTGGGTGATCTAATCTAAGACCAGGACGAAGCTTAAGTGAAACTAACTAGAGGTCCGAATCGACTGATATTAAAGAATCAACAGATAAGTTGTAGTTAGGGGTAAAGTACCACTCGAACTTAGAGCTAGCTGGTTCTTCCTGAATTTTTTTTAAATTACAAGTTTTTTCTTTTTTTTTTTTTGGAGTTTTGAGTTAAATCCAATTCAAAATATCAACTCTATTAAAAGTAATCGTAGATATGTTTATTAAAAGTAATTGTAAATAATTATTTATTTTTATTCATTTAAGAATATTGTTAGGCATTTGAGATTTTTAAAGTACTTAGACATCGAATTTATATCTAAAATTATAAATTGTGAAGTTTAGTGTTTAATATCATACATAATTAAAATTTTAATTCTCAGTCAACTTTAAAGAATTTAAGAATATATTCCAATTCTAAGTTTTAAAACACTAATTAGTTAGTAACTGAAAATTGAATATTTTTCAAGATTCTAAGAAATTGCGATACAATTTAAGATATCTACGTGCCAATTAACAGCTTTTTCAAAGGCTACAAGGTCCAATTCTGGAAATTGGATGGAGCATTTAGAACCATTGACCAAGTACACATTCAAAAGTCTGTCATTAGCTGTTTTTCCTAACTTGTGAAGTTTGACAATTTTGATGTTATAAGAGGACAAGCTTGCAACTTTGGATCTTTACCAAAAATGTTTTTAAATAAAAAGAAAAATTTACATCTTTGGATTCATTCTAAAACTACTCATTAGTCCCTAATTAGAATCACAACTTCTTTTATCATTGCTTATTGTAAATGTATTATCATATCAAAACTAAAAAGAATTTTGAGAATATCCTCCGTAGAGATCTGATTCTGCTTAAAATTAATAAATCAAATTTATTTTAGATAAAACTGAGTTTTAATACTTATTTGATTTTAATTCGAAATTTGATAATTTTTTTCAAATTTGATTAATAATAAATTTTTAGAGTTTCATACTAAATTGGCATCAAATTATTTTTTAATTAATCAACAAATTAAATTATATTTTATCAACTTCGTGCTTCAACTAAGTTCAAATTTGAACTGATATTAGATCAAATCATGTCCGACCTATTATTACTAATATCAAGAATTTAAAGTGAAATTTTCATAGATTAAATGTTATTAATTGTCACAATTTGATTAAACTTATGATTTATACACCTTATTTACAAGAAATTCCGTACACTTATGTTGTGAGATTCCAATGGTACCGTATTCATATTGAAGCAAGCACTAGTTATAGAAACAATTCTAATTTGAAAACAGTTTTTCTAATATATAAGTATAAGGTTGGGTACTATTAGATCTTTTCAGATATCGCATTTAGTAAAACTCTTATTGGGTGTTGTTATTATTGTACTTCCGATTATGTTATTTAGTTGTGTTAACTATAAATCAAACTAATCCTTCACTATCCACCTAAGTATAATGAAAGAATTTATAGTTAGAAATTAAGACTTCAGCTCAATTAAGTTAAAACTTAATCTTTTCTAAATAAAACTCTCTTCTTGGCAATGAGCAGTAGCCTTATTGACAAGCTTCATAGGATCTAATCTAATCATAGAACTTGGTACTATTTCCAAGACCATTGACCAAGTTAACTAATTCAATTCCTCCAAAAATCACAATTTGAGCATAAAATTCCGGACAACAAGATACAAAGTACAAAAAGACTTAATTATCATTTAAAAATATAACAAATTTTGATTATTCATATTAACAAGAAGTTGAAATTCATTTGTAAGAGATAACTATGTTATGTCTCTCTACTAATTAAGGGTTAGGCTGTATACTGCTATACCTTTTTGGATTTCATGCCTTAATAAAATTTCTATTACGTATTGTTGATGTAGAGAATTGTGTTACGTCAAATAATAATTATTTTGTGAATTGTTATTAATCAAAGATGACAAATTAAGTCAAGTCAATTAAAGTCAATAAATAAAAATCCGATTTTAATAATATTATAATTGAATTTGAGAGTAAATATATCTAATTAAATTAATTAGGGTAAGAAATTAAAATAATGTTATTTTAATTTCAAATTTAATTCAAAAATCAAATAGAAGATTTTCAAATTTAATGTGTGCGTAATAAAGAGGGGAAGAAAAGAGAGGGCAAAAGTGGGGCCCACATGAGTCTAAAATTCCAAAGCAACAGACAAAATGCCACAAGACATAGATCCTAGGTTTTGCCCCTCTCACAAGGTGGTGTGTAACACTAATTCCCTTTGGATTCATCAATCAACGCCCTTTCACCACCCTACCCCATCGTCAAATCAGAGGTTTCTAGCTAAAAAACCATACCTTTCAGCAATCGACAGGTGAAAGGAGTGATCTTTTTAAACACCATCTCGGCAACTCAGTTTCTTTGCAAATCCAAAGAGCTTCGAGCCAAAAAAAGGTGTGAGCTTTTCCACACATACCTTGTTGCTTAGACGTTTTTGCGTAATTCCTCCATGTTGATGATATAAGCATACATCCCACATGGTAATTAACACTTTTTCTTACTTGCTTTATGTCCCTTCTTAATATTAATCATGTTACATGTTGTTTCGCAGTTGCCAAATTTGTTGGAACGAACGTGTTGATCGAATTTATGCTTTTGGGGTGCTTTAAATTCCCTTTTTGGAGCAGAAGCATTTGGTAAAGATTTGATCTTGTTTTGGCGATCTGGTCTCTACCGCTGCTTGATTTGTATCTGTGTATCTTGCTTGTGAGATCATAACCGTTTTAGCAATAGCCAAGTTGGTTCTTAGTCATCTTTAAGAGGTTCTTTACGCGACAGTGATTTTTCTTTTTGATTACCGAAAGTTTTGATACTTATGGTGTTTTAGACTTAGTTATCTAGAGAGCTCGGTGCCAGAAGTTCATTGGATAGGGAATTGTGATTAAGATGGCTCTGGAGGATGGCAAGGACCCTTTAGTTAATCTCAGATTCAACCATAATAGGCCATTGCCTTTGAGACTCCTCCAGTTCTTCTTGTTGTTTTTGGTTCTAGGTCTTGGTGTTTCGATTGTTAGCATGTATATGGTTCGATATTTTGGAGTCCAAAATGTTGCTGGAGTAAAAAGGTCCAATATCATCGTGCCATGCTTTCAAGAACCTGATAATTCGCAGAATTGGTTTAAGCCTCCTTCAAACTTGTTGCATAAAATGAATGATACACAACTGTTTTGGCGTGCTTCATTTGTTCCTCAGATCAAGGATTACCCCTTTAAGAGAGTTCCAAAAATTGCCTTTATGTTCTTGGCTAAGGGGCCATTGCCATTGGCACCTCTGTGGGAGAGGTTTTTCAAGGGTCATGAGGGGCTTTATTCAATCTATGTTCATACAACACCATCTTATGAATCAAACTTTACGTCATCATCGGTATTCTACAAGAGACAAATCCCAAGTCAGGTATTTTTCGTAAATTTCTTGTTTAGAGATTGCATGATTTAATGCATTATATATATGTTCTATGGGAGCAATATTGTTGTTTCACTTTTAGCTTTGATTGGTTGTTTCCATTTCCTTTATAAGTGTCATCTTATTTTCCAAATAAATCTGACATAATCTCCATCATTTCAGTATTTACCTTGTATATTGGATAATGTTTGATTACTCATTTTAGAAGGAAAAATCAAGCCATTTTCTGTTGACAGCCTATCAGAACTGGAGAGATCTCAATTAGTTGATTCTGTATTCTGTTGTGCATTGTCTGCGTTCCTGTTATTTCTGATACCAACAAAAAATTGTCAAGTGTGATATGAAATTTGTGAATCTTATGTGTTGATTTATTTGGTGTCTGTCCGCAAGGAGATGGAAACGGCAAGCAGATTTCTCAACTTTGCCACATAAATTCGAGAAGGAATTACCGAATTGCTGCAAATTGCATGTGTTGAAATAATTGAACGTTGTACAAAGAATCCCAATCATGCTAAATTATCACAGAACTTATTTTTCATCCCTAAACTGCCCCATCTTTTTTTCTCTATTACTCATTTTTGGCTTATTAATGGCCCTTCATTCATTGGCAACTTGTAGAGTTCTTTGTTTGCAAGAAATTTCAGCCTACCCTCCAAGTATGTACTCCACCTTTTATCTTACAGGTCTATAATTTATTATGCCTATTTGAACTAGTTACTATTTGGTTTCTTGTCTTGAGATAGTCTTCTCTCTGTTCTGTTGGGTTCCGCAAATCTTCTCTCTGTTCTGTTGGGTTCCAAAACTGTGTTTGCTTGTTTATGAGACTTGAATGAGCCATGTTCTTTTGTAAGACATGAGACATCTATTGAAGATACTTTGTTCTTGGAATTTTGTTTCAAATGAGTATTTAAGACGCTTTAGAAGTTTTTATTAGCTTCAGAGTATGTCATTGTGTGAACAACTTTCTGATCAACACGATTTCTTGGCATCCTTGCAATTTAGTCTTCGGTTTGCTTGCCTGGAGCTTCTCCACAATCACATCAATGTATCATTATTATCGTGCATGCATCATTTAGTTCAGTTCCATGCAGGTTGCAGAGTGGGGAATGATGAGTATGTGTGATGCTGAAAGGAGACTCCTGGCTAATGCATTGCTTGATATCTCCAATGAATGGTTCGTCCTGGTGTCCGAGTCGTGCATTCCTCTCCACAATTTCAGTATTATCTACCGCTACATATCAAGATCAAGATACAGCTTTATGGGTTCATTCGATGAACCTGGTCCGTATGGGAGGGGGCGCTACAATTGGAATATGCTACCAGAAGTCACACTTGAAGATTGGCGTAAGGGATCTCAGTGGTTTGAAATTGATCGTAGACTGGCAATTGACATAGTTAAGGACACCACTTACTATCCCAAGTTCAAAGCATTTTGTCGACCAGCATGTTATGTGGATGAGCACTACTTCCAGACAATGTTAAGTATCAAATCTCCACATCTCTTGGCAAACAGAACACTGACATGGACAGATTGGTCAAGGGGAGGAGCGCATCCAGCAACCTTCGGTAAGGCTGACATTAAAGAGGTGTTCTTCAAGAGGATTTTTGAGGGACATGCCTGTATTTACAATAACCAGCCGACGAATGTTTGTTATCTTTTCGCCCGGAAGTTCGCTCCAAGCGCTTTAGATCCTCTATTAGGCTTAGCATCCAAAGTTTTGGGGTACTGAATGTAGATTTGACTACACGTTTATGTGAAAACACCAACTTGAGCATGTGAGTTTAGGTATCAGGAAAATCTTTGCTATGACTTGTTGGTCTATTTGTAATGAGCATATAGGCATTTACAAACCTCAATGTCAAATCGTGTTAGATATAAACAGTTCTCAAGTTTTTGGACAACTTCAATATATAAATTCTATCCCTTTCTTTTGGCTTATTATCATATATTGAAGTGATCTCATTCTGGGACTTTATCATCATCGTCCAACTTTGATTGTGCTTTCCAGACTCCCTCTAATATAAATAATCTTTGGACATAAAAACATATTAAAAATAATGTTTAAGTTAGGTCTTCTTTCTGTTAAATTAAGTACAACTTTTGCTAATTTAAACATGGTATTCTTTAAAAGAACTGCACGCAGCATGTTAACATTGTAATAAAGACGGGCCTTTTCCTATGTTCGAATTGTGAAATTTTATGTTAAATAATCAGAACATCCCATCTTCCTTCGACTTCCTGATTAAGATGATTTAACACATGGGTCCTAGTGTTTCATTAACACTTGGATAATCCTGTCAGAACACATCTTCACAGACAGATCAATAATCACTAACTTCTGATGTTGGAAATCTTGATAACATTGTCTGAAGCTGAATAGGACCTGACTCCATCCAGATTGGGATAATTGAAAAGGGCATAAGACCCCCATAAGACAAGGAAATAAGACCCCCATGAGACATACTACGAGATGATATGCACAGTGCACCTCATCTGGTGTAACATTGCAGCAAGAGAAGGTGGCATTGCATGATGCAGATAAGATTCTGGTAAAGTGGGGTGCATACAAGTGTCTGGTGCAGTATGTCACCATCATCCTCAAAATCCCCTCTGCAACTGAAAAAATATCAGACAGAGAAGCATAGCTTGTGTAGGTTCAGAGTAAACATCGTTAAATGGAGTTTTGAAGTTTCAGCTGTAATACAGGACTCTCTGCATCTTTTGCATATGTTGTAAGACCCTTAATTACAGAAAGAAATGTCTTCTTCACAAGACTGTAGAGCAGAAGATGCAAATTACTTTATTTATAGACACGCTATTCATAGGCGATGAAAGTTAGAGCATGGTAAATACAAAACTAATGCTCCACCAAAATCAGGTTCCACAATTTAGAAATCAAAAATAGTTGAACAGCCCTCATTTGATGGATCTGTTGCAAGCTTCGATTTCTACCAGAATAACAAGCCATTTAAACAATATCCGCACTAAACACCATCTTGGAACATCTTTTGAAGTTCCAAGTCTAAAAGAATTTATGTTATGCTACGTTTAAAGGCCATTAAGTGGTTCATAATTCATCATGACGGTCTGATTCCTGCTCCAATTCGTGAAGATGCCCTGCAGCCAAAGCGGCATGGAGCGCAGCACCGTAAGGAAGTGCGTTCTCATTGATTTCAAAATAGGGGGAATGGGCAAATTCAAGCTGTGTCTCGTTCTGCATTCCAAGAAAGAATATGTACCCGGGCATAACCTCTTGGTAAAAGGAAAAGTCCTCAGATCCCATCAATGGTTGCATGTCCTTAACTTTATCAAAGCCTAGCATATCTCCAGCAACTTTTCTGAAGTACTCATGCAATTCTTTATCATTTATGCAAGGAGGAAAAAAGGGTTTATCTTCGTCATTGAACTTCACAATTGCCTTACATCTCTGCACAGCCGCTTGCCCTGTGATAACCTGTTATGGAAGCAAAATGGTCTAGGTAACAAAGCTATAAATACATTTCTAGCATCAAAACATGCTGTTTAAGAGATTCAGAGAACAAATAATGTGAATTATATTTGCTATAGACAGCAACAGAAGGATAATAAGGAGAAACATTTGAAACAGGGAAAGTAAACAAAAGCAAGTTGAGATCCCAGTTATGAACACAAAAAGTTAGTTTGGTCGCACTGCTCTGAAGAAGAATGGTAATTATAATCTATGAAGTTGCTATAGCATAGTTATTATAACACAGGGGAGAAAAACACAATACCTCTTCAATTCTCTGCCTAAGTTGATGGAAGCTTTCTTTTGAAAAGGCTCGGAAGGTGCCCCCAATTGTAACAGAATCAGGTATGACATTAAATGCACCACCTCCTTGAAACTTTGCAACTGTCACCACCTGCAAGTTATACACTGCATTTAAACTGGCACTATAAAGATTATGATAGCATGCTTCATGCGTTTAAGAAGCCACGTGTCGTAGTCATTCTGCTTAGAGACCAAGTATTAAATACCTTCAGTCAACAGTTTTGATAGCTATTGGGACGAAATGTTTGAATTATTAAATTTCAACAGCAAGTTAGGAAGTTGCAGTCAAAGGTACAAGCATCATTAGACAGTTCATATTTGCAATAATAGACCAGAAAAAGAATTTCTGAAATGAATATTGCCGTTGTTTCTTTAAGAAACATCTAAAAGTGTATCAACAGACTCATGAAATAGCCTATCTAGATACTGCATAACTAGTGAGTTTTATTCGTTGCTTATTTGCGTTATTTTTCTTTATAATGGTCTATTGTAGATGCCGAAATATTACTGTTGGTTTTTAAAGCACAAACTCTAAGAAATAGAAACAGAGATCCATTTGGTACAAAGGGCCCAACAGATAATGGCATGAAAATTATGCTTTAAAGATCCTGATGAAAATGGAAAATATTAATGAACAAAAAATAATATGAAATTGCATGTGATTCACAACCAGAACTCAAAACATGCCAAAGATGTTCTTCGCCAGATATAGGAAGAAAGACAAGAAAGATGGGTGCTCACTAGCATTTAATAACAAAAAATTACCTGCGAGTCCAGCGGATCAGCTTCACGTGAAATGAGATGTTGCAAGCTAACGATCACATTTGAAGCTGCTAATATTGGGTCTATTGAGTGCTGAGGAATGGCAGCATGACCTCCTTTTCCACTTATTACAGCTTCAAAGAAGCCACTCCCAGCCAATAGAGGGCCAGGTCTGGAGGCAACTTGACCTAATGGCAACTTAGGATCAACATGCAACCCAAATATAGCATTGACATTCTTTAATGCCCCAGCATCAATCATCTTTTTGGCTCCACCACCTCCTTCCTCTGCTGGTTGGAAGACAAGAACAACCGTACCCTAATGGAACAACAATTACTTGGATATATGAGGAACATATTAAAGGCATAATGAAAAGGCCTATTGGCCTGAAAATATCAGAGGCTTTGCATCATGATGGTAATGAGTTTGAACTAAACTACAGACTTTTTCCTTCCTAAGCACCAGTTTATACTTAACTACAGACCTTTTCCTTCCTAAGCACGTTATCCAAGAACAAGGGAAAAGGGAACCAAAAATTATGTAAGAGAGCCAAAATTATGTACCGTCTTCTTCTTTATGAACAGATAAGCTGCCAAGCTGGAAAAATATGTTGAATTATAAACTGGAAAATTGATATAGGAAATGATGTAGCATCATTCAATGAATCACATGATCCGAGAGTAAATGGATTTCCCCCTTTAAGCACTGACTTCTTTTCAGATAATTTTTACAAAGTATATAATCTGAATTGATCAATTATCAACAGTTTCAACTATTTAGATTATTGCCATTATGATTGTTAGATAACAATTAATACCATAATACCAAGTCACTGGAATCATAATGCTTTTTTTTTTATTTTCTCTTCTTTTCTTCACAAGGACTTCTTACGGGGATTTCATCATCTTAATCTCATCCACAAGAAGATAACTCCTATTAAAGGCCTGGCAACTAACAAGCCAGATTAGGGAACAGACCTTCAGGTCGGCATGGTCTTTAAGTATCTTTGCCGCACCAAGAAGCATCGCAACATGAGCATCATGCCCACAAGCATGCATCTTTCCAGGGACTTTACTCTTATGCTCCCATTCCACCATTTCCTGACAAAGTTTCAAACACCAATGCATTAACTTCAGAAGAAACTGAAATTTATTCAGTACAGAACTTCTCAATAAAATTCATACTGAATTCAACTATAATTTAAAACTATAAGAGGGATAAAAGCCATAACTTATTCCACATCACTAACAAGCTAGGCCCTATCATTTCAAATGACATAATCCGAAAAACCTCACTTAATTATGCAACTTTATCCGATAAAACAGACAAATTTCAATTATCCAATAAATCATATAAACTTACATATTCAGCTAAGTGAGTATAAGCCCTGTTGGTAGGGGAAAAAAAAAATTCAAGGACTTGTTCAATTCACAAGAATCAAACTTGGATAAATAATGGAGCCAAGGCATTGGAAGTCAAAATTGAAGCAAACCTGCAGAGGAAGCGCATCCATATCTGCCCTTATTGCAACAAAAGGAGGTTTACCACTCCCAATGTACCCAATTATACCGGTAACTGCAAAAGGGTGTTTGTACTTAATACCCATCTTATCCAATTCTTCCCGGATAAGCCTACTGGTCTCAAATTCCCCATAACCCAATTCAGGGTTCGCATGTATCTTCCTTCTCACATTCACCATCCAATCAGAAAACTCCTTTTCCTTGGCATAACTGAGAAACCTTGTGGGAATATCCGACAACGATGACCCATATAAGCTCAAAGATGGATTCACAGAAAGCATACACAAAACGAAACCAACCCAGAGAAAGATACTCATGGCTTCACTCCCACGATCTACAAAAACAAAACCCCGAAAATCGTAGAGTTTCAAACTTGAAACTGTGAATTGAACAAACTTGCAGAAAAAGACGGGGACTTTGTGAAACAAAACCTAAAATGAAGAGAAATGACTCAAAGACATGTTAATCTGAACCTGATTCTCTGTGTCAATAACTTTGAATATGTGTAAAATCCAGGCGTTGATTGAATGAAAGATTGGTTCTTTCAAGTGGTGGCTGCTGATTTCATATGCTCTTACTGTGATCTGATGTGTCACACCCGTGGAGTTGGACTTGGCCATTCCTTCACGTGCTAATAACTAAAGTCTCATATGTTTCACATGTTATTATTAATAATTATTTACTTATTAATTATTATAGCATTTTATAATATATAGGATTAAATTTAATTATATTGAGTGTAATTTGCAATAATTTAAAAATAAAAGTTGAAGTTAAACAGTAAAATAAGAGGTTTAAGCTTTAAAAGTTCTAATTGATATTAGATCATCATAAAATTTTCGAAATAAAATTAAAATATTTAAAATATGATTTAAAGAAAATTTTCTTGTCTATGACTGATTAATTAATAAATTGATTGATTTTTAATAAAAAAGTTATTAAAGTAATTCAAATTGAAAAGTTAAAATTAAACCTAAAAATTAATTGATTTAAAATTTTAACGATTAAAAAAGTTAAATCAATTAAATTGTTTAATAGCTGATAATTTGTTACCAATTTATATATTCACAAAAAGTCAAACAAATAAAGATAACAATCAATAGAAGTGTTAAAATGTTCAAACAAACATGCTCATTAAACCTTTAACATAACAAATAAAGTGACGACAATAAAATATTTTCTTTAATTACTTAATGATTGTATATTAATCATTAAATTAATTTTATATATTTCATAATATATATATTATTATTGAGTATTGTAAAGATATAACAAAATTTATAGGAAATATTTTTAAATTTTTAAATAAAATGATTACTTATATAATAATTATAATAAAAAATTTTACAAACATAAATAATATTTGTAAAGAAACGTAAGAAACGTTACGTATGCTAACATTTTCGTTTTATTAGTGACTCATATAACATAGACTAAAAAGTTAAATTTATAATCATAATTTTATTGTATTTTTATTTGTTAAATGCATATTTTGTATACGTTAATTAATTATGTTATAAAATCATAAAGCAGCATATAAGAAAACAATTCATAATCTGACTAATCTTACCTGTGCCTGAAAATTTTGTAAATTATTATTGGAAGAAATTAATCTTCAAGGATGGCAACAGGTTAGGACTCAAACTTGAGCCTCATCTAAAAATTTTGTCTTGGATTCGAAATTAGGTACACAAGATTCTGAGCCCAATTGAACTTGGGGGGCCTAAAGTACTACCAGGTCCGATCCAACCAAACTTTTTATTTTTTTAATTTAAAATCTAAAAAATGACATTTACATAAAATAATATCATTTTTTCAAAAAGTTTTAAAACTTCAAGTCGTATACTCCGAATTTGAACCTGACTTAGAATTTAATTTTTTTAAAAAACTAAACTCGACCTAAAATATAATCAAATAGAGTCAAATTCATTAATTTTGGGCCGAATTGAGTCAGACTAGATTAGACCTAAACTGTTTTGTCAAACCTATACTTAAGGGGACTCATCACTTCAGCAACCCAAAAAAGCGTAGGAGAGTTTCAACCCAAGAATCTATTAGAAGAAGTCCACAAGTCTACCAAAAAGCCCACCATTCAGCAGCCTTTAGAGTTAGCTTATAGTTTAACGGAGCATCAAATTGCTTAATTGCCGTTTATCTCCTTCAACCTGTTCTGGCTGACACTTTTTGGAGAATGTAAATCATAATAACTTAAATCCTTTGGATAAGAAAAGAGATAATATGTAGATAACTTAAATCTACATATTATGAGTTTCGAAATCTCACCCAGAAAAATTTGCAACGAAAACTAGCTTCTCCAGGAATCTTATCAACCAGTTATTGCTCTAAATAATCACATTATTCAAACACTTCTCCAGCTAGAAAGCATCACAAGCTAAGTGTTAATGTCAGAAAGTCACCAGGAGCAAGAATCTTTGATTGGGACAACAATTTAGTGATACGTGTACAATGTCCAAAACACATCTTGCATCAATTTCAAGTTGTCAAGCGCACCTGCGAAAAGGATTAAAGTGAAAGCAAAAGATGATGCAAAGTTCTGGTTCTTCATGTAGTGCATGAACAGAAGAATCTGATGCTGCCATATCACTTACTTTTCTCTTTCTGTATATTATCATCTATTTCCCATATTCAGATTATCATTATTGTCGATCAACCATATCTCCAAAGTCCAGATGGTACCAACCGTTCTAAGCTCTTCTATTAACTAATCAAATGCCTGTTGTTTCTTTCCAACTTCCATTGATCCTTGGAAGCTCTTTTTCTTCTCTATTTTTTCTTGGTTTTTTGCACACCGTCTTCTCTCTGAATGCAAGTTCCACGCAATGAAACTTTTGCAGGAAGCTAACGGTAAGGATCAAACCAACAGGAAAAGGACGAGCATACTCGTAGGACCTTGGGGAGGAAATGGTGGCGATAGCTGGGATGATGGTGGTATCTACCATGGAGTTAGAGAGATCACTCTCGTTTATGGAAGTTGCATAGATTCCATACGTGTGGTATACGATAACAATGGCAAACCTGTGACAGCCAACAAACATGGAGGCACTGGAGGTGATGGAACAGAGGTTAGCTGTTATCATTTCATTTTCTTTTCAACCATTTCCTTCTTCGCATAATGCATGTTAAATATCACTAGAGTTGCTACAATTCAAGTTTCGATCTTGACATTTAGGAGGTTTGAATTGTTATGTTGACAGATTAAGTTGGATTATCCAGAGGAATTCTTGATAAGTGTGAGTGGGTACTATGGCAATCACCGGAACAGCACTGTGATAAGGTCATTAACCTTCAAGAGCAACAGGAGAACATTTGGACCATTTGGACGTGAAGGAGGAACACCATTTACACTCACAATTGAATCAGGATCAGTAGTGGGATTCATGGGAAGGAGTGGTTGGTACATTGATTCAATTGGGTTCTAGCCTGCATCAAGCTGGGTTTCAATCTCAACTAAGCAATCATACCTCCATCTGATTTGTCACCCTGTCGTACTGTCAAA
>JAOQMM010000005.1:3135887-3147745 GCA_027563515.1 Erythroxylum platyclados
AAAAAATCAAATTGGACTATAGCGTTTTTACTAATATTCAATTTAAGTGTAAACATATGGAAGCTATAAAATCATCATAACAGAGACCATAGCCGTGCTCTCCAAAACTTTTGTCAACGGCCGACGACGGTTTTTTCTTTTTAAGAACTCGTTGACCATTGGAGTCTGAGATCTCTTTCTTTTGATAGATGAGTTTGACATTTTGTGTCCATTTCCAAAAGTGCCATTAGACATGCAATTCCCAGTGCTTGAATCTCCCACAGCCATGCCAAGGTCCTCAAGTCCTCTCATGCGCTTTGTCCCTTCTGTTCCATCATCCTCTGAGTCATTTGGCGTTCTTCTTCTCTTTCCCTGGTTTGTTTGCATCTTAGAAGCACCATTATGGTTTGGTTCCTCAAATGATATACCAGACTGGGATAATTCCAGTGCTGAACCCGAATCTGCACCAGACGTCAAACCGGAGTCAGAATCAGAATCTGGATCATCAGAGCCACTCTCTTTGATAGTCATGTCTTCATCTTCTTTTCTCAAAAGAGACATGCTAGCTGATTCTTTGGCTAAATTACCAGTCCCAGCACCGGAATCGTTAGTTCTGGAGAAGTGCCCATTACCCTTGCCCAAGCGAGCATTCTCAATCTCAAGAGCATGGAGAATTGCATCTTCCCTCCTTGCATACTTCACTGCTTTCTTATTACCATTAGCAGCAGATACCTTTGCTTTTTCAATACATTCATCATATTCCCCACATCGAAATGCTTTCACCCTTTTAGATTTTTCAAGATTATACCAATCCCTATGACAACAAAAAAAAAAAAATCTTTTGTCAAAATTTTTGTTCACAAGGACATAATGACCCACTTGCATAATTCATAAGAAAATCAAGTTTCTTCACTATTATCACACTCTTGGAACATATATAAGAAGAAACTCAATAAAGTTTAGAAAGTACATTTACCAATGGGTAAAAGGAACATTGTTAAACAGTAGTTAATAGTGTTCCTCCATTTACTATTGATCAAACAGATTAAACCTGCAGATAGCATAGAGGAGCACAGAAGCATACTTTTATTCGTACATTTGCTTGTTTGTAATCTAACACAACCTGCATAAGGTGGATTACAATGTCACTCTTAAAATTCAAAGAGCATAAAGTCCATTTACGATATGAACATTGCTCCAAAACCTAAACAATGCCAGTCTGCCACCCAAATTGGAGGGCTCATCTATTCGCCAGTATCAACGGGCATAAGTTTAAGTAATGCAAGAAAAAGGGTAAGTGAGCATCCTCATATTGATAAAATTCCCACACTATTTGATAGCCATACAAATGCAACTTAAAGGTGCTGAAGAGCTTATCAAAGTTCAAAACACCACCTCACTGTCAGATCTAGCAATAAAAACTTCTATAAATAAGAATCAGGAAGCATGAAAAAGTAATCAGAAAAGCCAATTCAATCATAAAAACATACTATCGAGGATCAAAACCAGTAAAGAAACTAACTCTCCACAATAGCGATACAAGCACTACCAGACTCGTATTTCTCTCTTAAACATAGCAAGTTAGAAACTTAGAACATATTCATAACTATAGACCAAAGAAACTGGAAAAGCAAATATGAATCAGTAACATTAGGCTTTTCACTGTTAAGGTAAGGCTGCAACTTGGATAAGTTGTATCCTCACAAGAACAACCAGACCCCCACACACAAAAATAGGAAAAATGTCTAACAGCAAAAGAACTAAACACTGAAAAAGATAAGGGGGTAATGAGCACTTACACGCTAGCATCCTCACGGCCAAGAAGCTTAACCGGAGTGCCTGATCTCGGCGAAACCAAACTGCCCTCAGAAATCTCGTCAAGGCCCATAATCCGACCCGGCCACCAAGACCCGTTTCTACGCCGAACCCAAACTAACCCGCCGACCGACGCATCAATGGCTTTGCCGTTGCTGCCGGGATCGTCAGAGCTACCCATCTCCAAAAACCCCAACTCAGTTTTTCTTTAAAAAAACCCAAAAAGGCAAAAAGATAAAAGCGCAAAAAATCAATGGAAATTCCTTATTTTAATCAACCCAAGTGCCAAAAGTTCATGAACCTTGGTTCCATGGAACAACCCGATAAACCCTTTAAAACCTGAAACCCAAACGCAACAAGAAAAACCAAAACTCAGTCCAGAAACAAAAACCCAGTATTGCATGCAACACACCCCAGCTTTATCACCAAAAAGACTGGAAAAACAAAATACCAAAAGCCACAAACAAACAAGAAGCAGAAGACCTCAAATTGGAGGGTTTTGTGTAGGGAGAGAGATCTGGAAGAAAACACAAGAAAGAGAGATCTGGGGTTGGTTCTTTTTTGCTTTTCTCGTTGATTTAAAGTATGTAATTTTAAGGAAACTGCTTAGTACATCGTTCTAGGGCGCTTGTTTTAACCAATAATGGTTGTTTTGTCAAAGACTTTCACAGCTTAGTACTTTCTTCTCAAAGATTTCAATGAACCCATGGAGAGCTGTTTCTTGCAGTGTACAAGTAGCGAAAGAGATAGAGAGAATGAGATGTGTCTATGGATCAAAATCGTACCTTTTGGTATCAAACTGGCTAGGAGAGAGTTTGTGAGGGAAAAAAGAGAGCTTTGGTTTTTTTCTTCTGTCCTTTTTTTTTTCTTTTTCAACAGGGAGAAAGAAAGTGGAAGAGAAAGATGTGAGAGTTTTTGTGGAGTTTTATACATGCAACTTGCCATGTATGCAACATTAGGACCACGTCAGCATTTATAAATTGCTAAATTTATGTTATATAAATTTTATTACCTTTATATTCATTTTAATCTAAAAAATTATTCTTTTATTTCTATTTCTATTTTTATTTTTAATTATTATTATTTTAATATATATATATTTTGTCAAATGAGTTTATTGAAAAAGGCTAAAATACACTTAAGCCTTTGTATTTTAACCCTTGGTACATTATGTCCTCCTCTATTTTAAAAATAGACATATTGCTCTTTTTGACCACAAGTTAAAGGAGCTTAGAATTTAAAAGGCTTTTTTACCCTTATATTATGATGACATCACCATAGATATACATGTTGCATTTTTTGGACAAAAATATTCTTTTAGTCATTTGTTAACTAAAATAGATTAAACACCTATATTTTTTGTTTATTTCATTATGTCCTCTATTTAAAAAATAAAAACTATTTTAAGCATAGATTACATTTTGATCGTTAATAAATAAAGAAAGGAAAAAATTATTAACAATAACATTGTCTTCACAATTATACTTCATGACTGTTAATTTATGAAAAAATTAAAAAAATAAAATTTATTTATAAAACTAAATTAAAAAAGAAAGAAAATTTATTGAAAGTGTCATTTTTTTTATTGTACGTTCTAATTGTTAATTGATGAAAAAATTATAAATTTTTATTTACAGTTTACCTTCTTACCATTACTTAACAAAAAAAAGAAAAATAATCAAAAATGTCATTTTTTAAAAAATTGTACAATGTGAGATACTTTTATCCTTAAAAAAAGGTTTGGAACTAAGAATTATTTTTTAAACTGTGAACAAAAATTTATATTTTTTTATCAGTTAAAAATTAGAACATACAATCATGAAAAAAAGACACCTTCAATAAATTTTCTTTCATTTTTTAATTTTGTTTCATAAATTTTTTTAATTTTTCATAAATTAACGATCATGAAGTACAATTTTGAAGACAATGTTATTTTTAATAATTTTTTCTTTCTTTATTTATTAATGGTCAAAATGTAATCCATGCTTAAAATAATTTTTATTTTTTAAATAGAGGACATAATAAAATAAAGCAAAAAAAAGAGATGTTTAATGTATTTTAGTTAACAAAAAACTAAAAGGATATTTTTGTCCAAAAAATACAACATGAACATTTATAGTGATGTCATCATAATACAGGGGTAAAAAAGTCTTTTAAATTTTAAGCTCCTTTGAGTGGAGGTCAAAGGGGGCAATATGTTCATTTTTAAAATAGAGGAGAGCATAATGTACCAAGGGCTAAAATACAGGGGGGTTAAATATATTTTAGCCTATTGAAAATAACTTCTCTATTAATTAAGGGTAAGACTACATAGTACAAGCCCTTCCTAAACCTTACGTTTCATTGAAACTTTTATTAGGTAATTGTTTTCTTTATTTCTCTCTCTCTCTCTCTCTCTCTCTCTCTCTTCATATTGGCCATTTAGAAACAATTTTTCTACTCATTAAGAGTAAGACTGCATACTATAAAACTTCACAGATCTCGCATTTTAGTGGGATTCTCGTTGAGTGTTATTATTGTTGATGTTATAATATAAGGACATATTTTCACTTAAATAATCATAATTACACAAATTTTATGTGATACTTATATATTCATTTTTTATTTTCAATTTCAGTGTGTATATTCTTTCCACTTTTTTTAAAATATTTGCACTATTTACATTTAAAAATTATAAAGCTTTCAAAGTATTTAACTATTTATATTTTTATTTTAGTATTCAAAATTTTTAATATCAAAACTATTTAAAATTGAACAAATTTGTTTTAAAAAGTTATTTATTTTAATATTTTATTAATATAACTGTAAAAGTAACGTAAAGATACATATTTGAAGATATTTGAAAATTTTACCTAATATTTTTATTTTAAATAATTATTAAATGATTATAATTTAAATACATAATCACTAATTTATTTATTAGGAGAGACTTAAAAATTATAACTATTCAAAATATTAGTTTTTTATATTATTTTATTAATATATAATATTTTAAAATTTAAAATAAGTATTAAAATAAACAAAATTTTAAAAATGACACTTTTTTATTCATAATTCTTTTACCTTAAAACCAAGATTAAAATCATGAATACTGATTTATAAAATAAGATTATTTCTAACAAAATTTACCAAAAAAATATAAAATCACAACCACACGAGTCGAGAACTCTAACCGTTAGACCACGCGCATCACTAAATAAATTAGCAAACTTAGCATATTAAAAAGAGAATAAAGATACATTTGATTCCCAAAAAATATGTAGATATCTTAAATTAAGTAATTATACTTTATTAAATAGTCATAGATATTATTTATTATCATTATAATTTATTAAATAAGTCAAACTAATTTACTTCTTATTTGGTTTGCTTTATTCTTAAAAATTTTCTTGATAACATAAAATAAATGTTTTTAAAATGATAACCGAAAATTAAACTGGTATGACAAAAGTTTAAAGTTTAAAAGATTCGATCGGTATTAGACTATCATAAAATTAGTTAAAGATTAAATAAGATTAAAGAATTTAAAAAATAATTGAAAAAAGATTGTTTTTATTATTAAAATATTTAAAGTTTAACTAAAATTGTTAAATAAAAATTTATTTATTTATTTATGTTTATAAAAATTTATTAGTTTTTGAAAATTAATCGATTTTTAATAACAAAAATTATTAAACTAAATCTAACTAAAAAATTAAAAACTGAAAAAATTGACCAGTTCAAGATTTTTATTAGTTTTAACCTATCAAAATTTTAATAAATATTACAAAAATATATATGTATATTCAAAAAAAGATAAAAACTTTAAAAAAAATGAAGCAATCAAATTTCTACATCTTTTAAGTAGTCACAAGTCACATGAAAACAATATGGATGTGCAACCCATGCCCTTCGGCTGACGTAGCTAGCGGCCCAAGTTCTTAAACATATCATGTTTATGTTTAAGGTTTTTGTCCGAAATAGATGATTGAGATTGCACATGGACAGTCGACACTTCGCATGTGAGGATGTCAATTTTGGTCCGATTTGGTTCGGCCCGATTTTAATCCAAGTTGATTGAGTTATAGGTGAGCTATAGGTCAAAAATGGTTGGCCTGATCGGGCCATGGACCAACTTGACATCCGATCATAATTTCATAAATGATGTTGATTTTGATGTTTTATTGCAAAATATATATAATGTGGGTCGGGTGACATCCGATCATAATTTCATAAATTATGTTGATTTTGATGTTTTATTGCAAAATATATATAATGTGGGTCGGGTGGCCCGACCCACTTGTGACCCATCGGGCCATAGGACGGGCCACCGACCGGTCAGCCCATGGTCGGTCAACTAAGGCCCGACCCAATCTATTTACATCCCTATTCGTACATCAATGAATATCATATCAAAATTGATACTAATTTTGAATAATTTTATAAATTTATAAATATTTATTAAATTAAAATTCCTCATTGTTATAATTTTTAGTTTAATTAATCATCTCTTAAAAAATTATAATAATATAAAATTAGTATATCAAATACTTATTTATTTTTATTAATATTATTTTTACATATATTTTATAAATTAAAGTAAATTTAAGTTCAAATACTATCTTTACATATTTTAAAAGTATTATAATATTTTTCATATGTATGTATATATATTATTAATATAAAATATATAAATTTTAAAAATATTAAATATGATTGTATTAAACGATATACTTAGTTATATCATCTATAATCACTTTGTATAATTCTAATGAGATTACAAAATTTTTTAAATACATTCTTATTTGAATTTTTATTATTTATTAAATAAATTATAGATAATTTTATCATATACTTTTTTATCTATAAGTGATTATTATTGTATATATGAAAAATTATATGTTTTTTCATTTTAGTCCTAAAAAATTTTTAAAGTTATATTTCTGACCGATATTTTGGTTACTAGCCGATATCAACTGATAGAGCAAGTACCGACTGGTACCAAAGTTCGATACTGAACTTTCTGATTTGATACCAAGTTTAGCCAATATTAGTTTAAATAATGATTTATATATATAGCATAGGGTTAATTACCAAAAAAAAACTTAATTTTAATCAATTTTTTAATTATAATCCGAACTTTTAAAATAGTAATAAAATCTCCAAACTTTTATTTTTTTTAATTCTAACCTGAACTTCAACAAGTAGCAATAAAATGCTCAAACTTTTAATTTTTTTAATTCTAGCTCAACGTTAGCATTTCCATTAAGTTTATTGACGCGACTCGTTACGTGTTTCAAAAACCTTCACTATTAATATATTTCAGCCAAAATTAACACAACAAATGAAAATTAATGAAACGACGTCGTTCTTTAAAAATGACCTAAATCAAATTACATAGTCCTGACGACCTGATGTTTTGATTTAAGTTTTTTCCTTCATTTTCAATTTGTTTTCTCGACGTCCTCATCCTTCGATTTTCATATTATGCAGCCCTGACGCCCTCACACTAAGGGCATCAAGAGAATAAAAACAAAAAGCTTACTGGTATAATACGCTGTAATGCGAGAGTATTTTGGGGCGTCAGAAGAACAAACAGAAAATAAAGAGTTGAGGGCATCAGGAAAACAACAGATAACATCGGGTTAAAATTGAAGAAAACTGAAAGTTTGAGCATTTTATTGCAACTTTTTAAAGTTTGGGCTAGAATAAAAAAAAATTGAAAGTTTGAGCATTTTAGTGCTATTTTTTAAAGTTTAGACTATAATTAAAAATTGACGAAAGTTTGAGTTTAAACTATAATTAAAAATTGACGAAAGTTTGAGTTTTTTTTAGTAATTAACTCTATAATATATCAAACTCTAAATTAATGAGATTAACTCAAATTAATTGAATTTAAATATTAGGTTTTAGGTTGAATTTAAACTCGTATTTTTCAACTCAATTCTATTTGAAATCTGAATTTCTTAAATAAAGTATGGTTGTTTCGAATAAAATGTAATTTTTAATTTTTAAAATAAAAAAAAAACTTAATTAGACTTGACAAGGATTGAAGTTTAGACATATAGGCTCGAATCTGAAAATAAAAAATTGTCCCAAACTCGGCTCGAGTGATTTAAGTTCAGCCTGACCTATTATCATCCCTGTTACTATCAATTACTGATAATTGAAATAAATAACATATATTAATTACTTGTTATTTATTAAAGCAGAGACCAAACTTATAATATAGAAGAATAAAAGGTGTTATTCTAAACGCTGCGTTTCTCTGAAGCTTCTTATGTTTTGTTTTGCGTGGTGTGCAGAGAGAGGCCTCGATCAGAAGAAGACACTTTTGAGGCTTGCAATGGAGGGAGAAGGAGAGGGAGAGAGAGAGGTGCATTTTGGTCTTTTTCAAAAATTGAAGGGTTTTCTTTAACTGGTTTGTTTTCTCTGTTTTGAGGGTTTATTTGTTGATATTGCTACTGTGTAGTGGTAGATTGACCATGTTTGATGAAAATAACGAACACCCAGAATCTAAAAGGACATTCTTTTTTGGTTATTGAGATTGGTTTTTTAATAAAGGCAGTTATTTTTTTTTTTAATAACAATTGATACAAATTTGTGGATGCAATTGAATGAGCTTTGTTCCATTAAAACATGAGCTTCTTGAGGACCTGCTATTGGTATTAGATTTTTCTGAATCTAGCTGGAACATATGCAAAGTGTAAAAACGTGTTTTGAAGTATTGGAATTTCATTGAGTGCATAATATCTTATGTTTGGTTTTGATGTTGTTGGTTATGTTCCTATATCTGGAACTATGTGGGCAGACTATGGACAGGAGCAGGCAATTGAAATTGATGTGTTGGACGGTCGGAGGCCATACTGATGAATGATTTCAAAGGTATGTGTTGTTTGAAAGTCTTGTTAATGGAACTGCTGCCATCTCCTGCTTTGTTTATGAAAACATTGTGGTGACAATAACAGTTGATACTGATAAGATACGAGTGGTAAAGTGCTTGACACTAGCTCTAAACTGTCATGATTTTTTATTTGGTGACTTGATTTTAAAGGTTTTAGGAGAACAATATGTGATGTTATTCATATCTATTCTGGTGAAAGTGGTTATTGATTGATCATGTCATCTGTGTGTTTCAAAATTTTGAAACCTATGACCTCTTTTTCTCTTCCATATCAGCTGTCTTGTTGAGCAGTGACATGTATAACAATGTTATGTTTGTGTAATCTTCAAATTCCGTGGTGTTCCAAGGTGGTGGTTCTGTTTGATTCCTAAAACACTCAACATAGTAAGGGTATTTGGAAGTCCAGATTCCTCTAATTAGATATTTAGGAACCCAAAAAGATAATAGTTGGTTGTTTGGTTACATGGATTTTTTGATCCAGATACTTATGTCTTGCAGGCATCTGAAGATATTGGCATGGCTATGATCTACACGCTTGTAACATCAGCTAAAGAATGACTATCTGAAAGTTATAGCCAGGAGAGGAATGTAATAGTGTCAGTTTACAGGATCAGTAAAAGATGATGATGTATAGATGCCTTTCCTTTTCTTGTTCATTTTTAATTACTATCAAGCATGATTGATGCTGATTCTGCACTTACAGCCCCCAAGGAGAAGAAGCTTTCAGGCAGACGGTGGTTTGAAAGTGGCAGATTGGTATGTTTTTTCTTCTCTGACTGCCGTCCCAGTCATGAAATGTATGAATTTACTTCTGGGACTGTAACGCTTTGCTTAAAATGGATATAAGTGTTCCCAACATCTGAAAGAAAGCTTCTGTAGGGCAAAAGTAGAAAGTAACATTGTTCTCTTAGACAGAAAGGTGGAGCACTGGTCGATGAACGATCTGATGATGATGAGGAAGAGGATGATGGAATTGGATTTGATGATGATTTTGAAGGGATACAATTAGTTTCTAACTTGCAAATTGTACTTCCTTTTTTTTTTTTTCACAATGAACAAGCAGGATTTGAAAGAACTATCGTGTGAAAATCTGATCCAGAGTAACGTTTCATCGTCTTGTATATAACAGCAGATGACGACGAAGATATGCTCAAGCATTAGCTGGCTGAAAAATCTGACTCATCTTGGAGAAGGGCCAGCTAAATCCGAATGCTTAGCGCAGTTATTCAAGAAGAAAATGAATTTCCAAGCATTGCATGGATTGGTAATGCATTAGTAGTTTTTGTCATGGCTCCCAGCTGCATACAGAGCTAAGACGGATGAGAGAGATGTAGATTAGGGATAGATATCATATTTTTGTCAAAGTTGGAGAAGAGGTCAGCAAAAGAAATGACTTCTTTTGGAGAATTCCCCAAGCACTTATTGTACATTAGACCTTGGACTTGTAGAAAGGGATGGGAATATCATTTTTGGTGTGGTCATATAAAAATGGCATAGTCATTACATCTTTACTTGCTATTGTGAGTATGTATCTATCCTAAACAGAACAAGGCAATTGGACTTCATACTCAATTGTTGAAGCTTAATTGCAGGATATGTTTGCCAAATTATAAAGGTTGTTGTGAGGTTTATGGGCATCTGCAACAGGCAAGCATGAAATAACAATCACATAAATAATACTTTTTATTTCCAACTTTAACGTATCAGTATTTCCCAATATGTCAAGCATTGAGTCAGCTTAAGTTGGCTCAAGAATACTCCCCTTTTGGAGGAGGGCCTTCAAATTCTACTTCTAAAAGCTATCCAAATTTTCTTCTTTTCATACAACAAATGCTCTCTTAAGAAACTCCCCATTGATACCTTTCTATAATCTAATATTACAGATATGTTACAAAGAATCCTGCCACAGCTTCAATCTTTCCAGGCTATAACTAAACCTTCAAAGCATGAGGATATCCAGATATTGATGCTGGCACACAACTGCTTTCCCCGAACTGCCTGGAAAGTATCATCCCTGATATCTATACACACCCTTGGTCAGTCATGGCCTGAGCAATAGTAAGAAAAGCAGAAATAACAGCGCCGTGTACCAAAGTCCTGCAGAATTATGCGGAGAAATGACAGAATAAGAAAACTATATCTTCTGCTATATAATTACGATGTCAAGTAATATACTGCTTCATCTATGTTTCTTTGCTTAATACTATAAAACACGTACTAGAATCATATGCACAAGTACTCGAGGTCAAAAGAAGTTGACATTCACGGGATGTTTCCCGTCAAAGGATGCCACTTGACAAGCAATCACTCAAATGAAAACATGGAACCAGCACTTTTTACACAGCGACAGCATGGAAAGGAACTTACTCAGGACTCTCCTTTTGGTAACCGAAGTCAGCTGCTGCTTTTAGAGCTCTCTGGTATATCTGTTTCATTGCCTCCTGCCAGTCAAATTACAAGTTGAAAATCCAAGTTACTTAATCGTGTAAAGTTGTTGACTTTTAACTGGAAGAAACTAAAAAGTTTGGAAAAAGGAATATCATAAGTAATGACAGGACAAGTTACTAAATTTAGGTCCTTAAGTAGTAGGATGGTGATTTTATGTTATGCATGAAGGACCATTTGTGTTTCTCAAGGTCAGTCCAAGAGCATTATAAATCAATTCGTGTATGTAATGCAGTATTATGTATGTAATTTCAATTCATCATTTTAGTTATTTATAAAACAACAAATCTGAAAGTTATGCTTCTTGCTATCAAATGCTATTAATTTCATCTTTTCGGCCCATGTTCAAACTCACAGAATTCAGCTCCCAATTACCAGATATTCATATCAATTAGGATGAAGTCATATAGGCTTACCTGCAACTTAGATTCAAAGTCCTCAGGTGACCAGTTCATCAAGTTACACTCATGGTTGAGTTCAAGCTCTCCAGCAACAACCTTCACCCAATTAGACTTAAATTTAGTGCATGAAAAATAAGTTGATAAATCGGTAAGATTCATACATGTAAAAAGATCACGCTAATCAATCAAGCGGTCTATTTATCCACCCTCAACTAGCAGCTGATATTGATGAGAATAGTTGGCCAAAGGAAAGCTCAATCATAAACACCATAAAACTTGACCAATTGGTGAAGCCTAATTTAACAACTGTATCTAATACTATATGATAGATGAAT
>JAOQMM010000005.1:3163689-3177829 GCA_027563515.1 Erythroxylum platyclados
AAAAAAATAAAACTATGCTATTAAAATAATTATTAATCATAATAACATAATTAAAATAGTAACTAACTATATTAATGTACCTGAAAATATGAAAAGAATTTTGAATTATGTTGAATCTCATGAGGTGTATTAGCAAAGGATGGTAGAGTAATGACTATTTTTGCAAGATGATTAACTACATATAAGGTTTTGTGAAAGTACTTCGAAATTGTCCATGTCTAATGTTGAAAGCGTTCTACATTAACTCAGTTGTCTCACGATACCTTATAGTCATGAAGAAAATTGCTACTTGATCCTCCACAGTCAAATGACTTGTTGCCCTTAAGCCCCCTAAACTCTTTAACTCATCACATAAGCTTAAGAAGATTATCTTACTCATTCTTAAGTTCTCATAAATCTTTATAGGATTCCCATTCAAATTTTCTAATATCCAATCATGAACTGATAGAGCAGAAGTTCTACATGGTTGTTTTTGCAAATAAAAATATTTGTTCTCTCCCCTAACTAAAGAAATAACGATTACCTTCTTTAGTTCATCATCAAAATCTAATAAAATCTGATAAGGAATTCATATATCTACAAAACAGTTTGAGCAGATCACCCAAAAGGTCTCCAAATAGCAAATCCACTGTTGGATATCAAGATTAATGTGTCCTCTACCAGTTGTCAAAGTTTCAGCCTAATCGAACCACGTTTCACCATCTGATCATGAACTTGATCAAAAACTGCTTAATGCTGAAATTTCAAGATCCCAAAAGTCAACTCAACTTTGACCATGAATCACCGAAAAATCAAAACTCCGATCACAATTTTGACAATTGGATATGAACAACCACCAGTGTAGAGTAGTCCTTCAAAGTTTGAGCTCGATCAGACTACTAACGATTATCTGATCGAGGACTTAATCAAAACGATTTAAAAACTCTCTCACTCTCACTAGTGTTTTCTCTCTTCAACTCTCTTACTCTTATTTTATTAAATTGCACGATGCATTAATACCCTCAAAATCAGCTCACATGCTCTCTCTCTTTATACAACAAAGGCAAGAATAAAAAAAATTAAATTAAAACAAACCCAACAAACTCACTAATCAAAACCACTCAAAGACTCTATCTTTTTTTTTTCCAATTGTGGAGGTTGCATCAAATGTGGAGGGTTGACCAACACAAGCAACAAATGAATTTCCCCTATAATAATCGTTATTACTGAATTACATGTAACACTGGACCAATGCTTTAAATAGGAGTGATGTAAAACAATAGGTGAGGATAAAACTTGCATGGCTTATATTCAAGAGTTACTTATGAAGATTAGCTCTACCACTACAACAAAGTTAACCTTTAGCTACAAAAAAATCGTAACTAAAGGTGCAAAAATCATTGCTAATAGGAATTGGCTATGATTTAATTTCGTCGCTTAAAATGTTGCCAAATCCTTATAGCTGAAAACTATAGGGGACATTTTGTGCTAATCGTTGCTAATAGTTTTTTCCTATACTTTTATTTTCATAGCGAAAAACTATTAGCGATGTTTTGGGGAATCGTTGCCAATACATTTGGCTACACTTATTTTTCATAGCTAAAAACTATTAGTCACGTTTCTAGAAACGTAGCCAAAAGTTTTTAATTACTTTTCAAGAGATGTAGCCAAATATTTTTAGCTATATTTATGAAAACGTAGTCAAATGTTTTTAGCTACGTTTTGTAAAATCTAATCAAAATTTTTATGTACATTTTAACGAAATGTTATTCCATTTTGGAATAAATTATTTGTTACATTTTTTATCCATATTATTATATGTAATGTTTTGATATATTTTTATTATTAATTTATTATACAAAAATAATTGATAATTTGCAGCATTATATATAAAAATAAAATATCATTAAATTTATTCGTATACAAGATTTTAATTATAACTTCAACAATTCTTATATACAAAATAATAAATACAGAGACTAGTTTACAAATTATAATAAAAATCACTCGGTCGTTGCATCTTTTCAAATCTGTAATCTGAGAAAAAAATATTCAATTTAAATTATAATACAAATAGGAGTTAAAAGAAAAAAGTATAAGAGATATAATTAATACCATTCATTTTCATCTTTACTGCTATTATAATCCGGGCCAAATATTTTTCTGAGGCACTTATCATGCTTGGCTACTTTTTTTCGAGTATGTTGTAATAGGCCTTAAGCTTCTTGTTTTCCTCTTGAAGATGTTGAATGTATATGGATCTTGATGAGGTTGAAATATTTGGCTTAGGGATAAAGCCAAGACCTTTGATATAACCAGAATGTGTACCAAGTATGGTATTGCAAATGTTTTCTACATTGATATCATTCCTCTCAAACATTGATTTCTGTAACAACTCTTGCATCTCATTCTAAAATTAAAAAAGCAAAACCAATATTCAATTCAAATATTATTAGTTAGTACTATAAAAATAAAAAAACTTAAAATTTAAACAAATTTTTATATTTATGTAGTTATTTTATGCTACTTCTGACATCCACTCTTGACCTTCCTTATAATGAGTGACTTTGTATAGTATGATCCTATTACACTTTTGTCCATGTAGTTTTTTCTTACTCTATTTTATGAAAGAAAAATATAAGGCACAATAAATAATATAGTGGTTATTGATATAATCATAACTTGTAAACAAAGATCTTACATATTCATTTCAGATGACTATAAGTGATTTGAACCCTTGATTATAAGGTGTTTTCATTTTTCCTCTATTGACTTTTGTCTTCTTACATTTTTCCTAAATAAAGGAAAAAGATTAGGTAGTCATTAAATTGTTTAACAAGATTAATGGAAGCAAATGTGAAGAGAAAGAAAACAAACTTGAACTTTGGAGAAGCCTAATAATCAAGCAAACGATTCCAATTTTCTTGAGACATTCATCTCCGAATATGTCTAAGTGCCTTCGCATCCGAACGAAAAGATTTATAAAATTGATGCAACCTATAATGGCGATCTCTAATCCTTTGTTTCAACAATGAAGTTACGTAATTTGAAATATTAAGGTTCTCGATATCAACAGTGTTCAATTTCATCTATGAACAATAAGTAAAAGTATAATTAATCTTAAAATAACAACAACAATAACACCCAATATAAATTCCGCTGAGGCATAAGATCTTGAAAGGTTTAGTAGCACGCAACCTTATCCCTAATTAGTAGAGAAGTTGTTTCAATTAATCTTAAAATAAGTGAAATAATATCGCATATAGTTAAATAAATTGAAAAATTACCACAATTTTATTAAAAACATTTTCATATAAGTTGTCTTTCTTCAAATCCTTAGCATGCTTCAGACAAGATAATTCTATTCTCACAATAATCTCCAACTCAGTGGTTTGTCCTACTTCTACCAAGCTAGTGGAGAGCAATAGGTTAGAAACATTGTTAAGTAAGCAAAGTTGAAGAACCGACGGGGACATTTAATGCCACAGAATTTTCGTTACTTTATTTTGATAAATAAGTCTAACTCTTGCATAATGTTCTCAGCTTTACGAGAATATGAAAAAGGCTATTAATATATAGAATATTTTTTTTATAATTTTTATAAAGAAATTATTTTCATGATTTGAATATATGATTTATTGTTCCAAAACTTATTTAATTTTGATAAATAAATCAAGGAATATAAATAAAATATATAAAAATTGAAAAATTAAATAAGCTAAATATATTATTTTATTATACTTAATTTTTTAATATGATAATTTTTATTTCAATTTTGATGTTTTTAAAATTATAATTTACCTCGTTTTAAAAAACCTTTGACCAAAATATGTCATCGTACTACACGGTAAGATCCGGACCGGATCCGTACCCGGACTTCCTTTTTTTGTGTATAAAATTAGAAATCAGAATCCATTGGAGACCTTCAGAGCTTAGTTCGATTTCTTCAAGCAAAGCATAAAGGCGAAACCTTCTTCTCGCTATCGATCTTTTGAGAACCCATCAGTCATGCTTACAGGTGATCTTGCTCTTCTGATTAGCTTCTTACTGATAAAAGTTTATTTTCTTTTGGTGGGATGGCGGGGGTGATTTGTGGCAGGTATATGTTAACGTGGGGCAGTTATAGGTTAATGTAACTACGAAAGTTTGGATCTTTAGAGCTTGTTTTTGTGTTTCTCGAACTGGGTCATAGGTGATTATGGAGTTCCGTTAGGTGGCTATGGATTTTGACGATTGAAATATCTCACTTGTGTCGTTTCTTGTTTGTGTTGGAAGTGTTTTGGTGCTTGGCGAAATTTCTACATGCATCTTGTGTTTTTTTAAGTGTTGAAGATGTGCTATTGCTATTTTGATTTTTTGTTTAAAGAAATAGACTAATTAATGGCGTTGCTGTTTTGTCGTTGTGTGCTTTAAGTGCTTATGCTGTCCCTCATCAATCATGAACCTTACGTAAGTGCTGTAGGATTTTTCAGACTTCGTCCTGAATCTGAGTAGAATAACAAAAAAGGCTGGAAATATTGGTTTTTTTTCTTTTTGTTTGATACTTAACATCAATGTTTCTGTTCCTTCTTCTTTAATTTACAAATTACTAAGAATCCAGTATGACATTAATGTGAAATTTGTATATTTAATCTTGGAAATTATTCTTATACTATCATATTGCAGTGAGTGTAAAATGGCAAAAAGAAGTTTTCCCGAAGGTTGAAATTGACACAAGCCTGCCGCCTTATGTTTTCAAGTGCCAATTGTACGACTTGACTGGGGTGCCTCCTGAGAGGCAGAAGATTATGGTTAAGGGTGGCTTATTAAAGGTGATAAGATTATTTTTTTGGCCTTATCAGTGTGTAGCTAACTTTATTCGATTTGGTTTCTGGTACCTCTATAGTATTTTGCTTTTTTTATTTGAAGAGTTTGAATATGATTCATTCTTATCTTTATTCTTACATGATGAAGGATGATGATGATTGGTCAACACTAGGAGTGAAGCAGGTACATGATCTTTTCTATATGGTATTGTTGCATTGCCTTGTCTAAATGTTAGAACTTTGATATCGAATATATTCCTGAATGATCCTTTAGGGTCAAAGATTTATGATGATGGGAACTGCTGATGAGATTGTGAAGGCCCCAGAGAAGGGTCCTGTCTTCATGGAAGATCTCCCAGAAGAAGAACAAGTAGTTGCTATAGTGAGTCTCTTTACTAACATCTGATGCTTTTTTTCAAATTCAGATTCTACAATTTTGCAGTCAATGCACTACTAGGATATGGATTGACAACGCATAGTTTAAGTAGTAGTTTTGTGTCCCAGAGCTAAAAGTAACTTGCAGATGATTTATGTTAATTATACAGTTTGTTGCTGATCTCTGCCAACTCACTGCTGTACTTGTTTACACTCTCAGGGTCATAGTTCTGGTCTTTTTAATCTTGGTAACACCTGCTACATGAATTCTACAATACAATGCCTGCATTCTGTTCCAGAGTTGAAGTCTGCTTTACTTAAGTAAGATCTCTTTCTTTCTGAATAGCCATGTACTCTTCCATGAAATAATTCATTAATTTCTTATCTCCAATGCACTTTGTTTAGGTATCCATCCGATAGAAGGAACGATTTGGATCAGACATCTCATATGTTGACGGCTGCAACTCGAGAACTATTTAACGAGCTTGACAAAAGTGTCAAGCCAGTGGCACCTATGCAGTTTTGGATGGTCTCTTTCTCTCTTTTCTGAAATAAAGCATTGCCTCATGTTTGCTATTTCAAGAGGCTCTTAGGAATGCCATATGTAAATAGAAGAAAGTTCTTTTAGAACCTCTTGACCAGCTTATCTTTCTTTTTGTGGTACAAGACCTATCTTCTTAGTAAAAGGCATGCTTTTGGGGAGATAAGTGAAATGCACTATGTGGTGTTTTCTTACTTATTGACATATTCATTCAGCATTCCATTTTCAGATCCATAATATTGTCTAACATTGCTCTTGATTACAAATAGTGTCAAAAGGTTTCCTTGATCTTTTGTGATGAATATTTTACAAATATTGTCATAATTCGGGAGCTTATGGCCCTGAAATAACAACAAAACTGTTGTTTCCTGTGTAACCTGTATTAAACTTCATGTTGAAGCAAATTGTTATATTTTGGTTTGCGTGCTAGCAAACAAGGAACAGACATAAAAAATTTATTTATCATGTTTTATTTTCAGGTTTTGCGCAAAAAGTATCCACAATTCGGTCAGTTGCACAATGGTGTCTTCATGCAGCAGGTTCTTCAAACATCCACATATTTTCTGCTACTTATTGATCTACACCTTTTTCTTCCATTGACTTCTATATGTCAAAATGTGGAATAGGATGCTGAAGAATGTTGGACACAGCTTTTATACACACTTTCGCAGTCTCTCACATCACCTAGCCCAAGGTAGTTTGGTATTGTTTGTGGCATAAACTATTGGCATCTTTGTAGAATTTGGCTCATAGAAACGTCCTGTATTGTTTGTGCTATAATAAAAAACCATTAGTTCTATTTCCTATTTTCATTGATGAACTTTGGGAAAATTACATGGATAATAGCTCTATTGTTGAATAATGTCTGGTGCAGCTGGTTTAGAATTTGCTATTCATCTAAGTTAACTCTATTGCTTCATAATCTTTAAACTTACAGTGAAAATCCAGATGCTGTGAAGGCACTTTTTGGCATTGAACTCATGAGCAGGTATGTGCATCGCTAACTTATCTCCAGTTTCTAGCTGGAGCATCTTGTTACTTCTTCTATTATCTTGATAATTTTAATTGAGTGTGGATGCTTTTCAGCTAAGAAAGGGCCAAGAAATTTGACATAGTTATATGTTTTCGGTGCTTGGTGTTAGACTACACTGCCAAGAAAGTGGTGAAGAAAGTTCGGAGACAGAATCAACTTACTCACTTAAATGCCACATTTCACAAGAGGTTAACCATTTGCATGAAGGACTAAAACATGTGAGTTTTGCTAGCTATTCAATGCTTATCTATCATTAAGACATTATGGTTTAATGCCTTCTATGTTCCTTCAGCAATTGGTCCTCGTCCTGCTTCACTTGGCTGGCTCATTTTAGTTGCTATAAATTTTCTGAAATCATTGGGCTTTTGACTTTGACTCCGCCTAGTTTCTCTCCTTCTTCATTTGTTTTATTACTTTCACATGTCAACTCTATGTATATTATTCTGCTATATCTTCAAGATTGTTTTGTTTCTGCCAAAAAGATTTCCTTGTTTCTTTTAGTTTGAATTTAAATGAAACAGAAAATTGGTTCGTGGCAGTTTTCTGCCACATCGCCTTCTTTTCTTAGGGTTTTCTCGGTACACAATTTATATTTTGTCTGAGAAATAAACCTACTAAAGTTAACTTACCTTAACCTAATTTAGGAATATTTGTGGGTGGTTAGTTCTAATCATGCAAATGTGCCTAAGCTCTCCATTGAATCTAGCCACATGCTGCCATTCGGAGGTGAATTGACGTGAAGTTATTGCAGACTTTTCTCTAGAGCTACTGAGTTTAGTGGTTACTTTGTTATTTAAATTCTGATTTTCCTCTTAGAAAGGAATTCACCACCCATTCTGCTATTGCTTTATTACTTGTTATGCGACTATATAGGATTTATGATCACATTACTAATCTATATCATGAAATTGATTTGTTGCTATTACTTATTCTTTAATATCTCTAATCAAAGTTTATTATATATTTTACTGACTTATATACATCATAGGGTCTTAAATCTGAATTGGAGAAGGTTTCTCCTTCCTTGGGACGTAGTGCAATTTATTTGAAAGAGTCCCGTATCAGTGCTTTGCCAAGGTAATGTAAAGGCCTTTTTCTCTGACATTTTGTCTTCATCTTACTTCCAGTGATTGACAGGAGAGGATATGTCAACCTCCAATTTTCTCTCTTACTAATGAAATATTTAACATTGCTATAATCTGCTGTTTGACATCATGGTTCTCTCTCATTTTGTTTTGCTTTTCTCTTTCTTCTCTTAAATCTCAGATTAATTGTAAAATTTATTGATGAAAGATGATAATTTCTTGCCGTCTGTATTTAATTTACAAGGTACATGACGATTCAGTTTGTTCGCTTCTTCTGGAAGAGAGAGACAAATCAGAAGGCTAAAATTTTGCGGGTAACTGCAGATAACTTTGTGTTGTAAGCCATTGGTTTAAGGTTTATTGCAAAAAATTGGTAACAGTTCAATTAAATCTTGCACATATATGAGTATAAAGCAACTTGTTTCTTTCAGAAAGTGGACTACCCTTTGGAATTGGATGTCTATGACTTCTGCTCTGATGATCTTCGCAAAAAATTGGATGCCCCACGTCAGGTATAGGCAACCCATTGATTTGGTAGTTTTGCTTTGGTGTTATGCACTTGTTGTAGTTTTGTTTTTAAGGGGTATAAAACAGTTTCATGCATACTTAACTCTCAGAATTTAAGAAATGAGGAGGGTAAAAAGCTTGGTTTAAAAACCAACGAGAAGAACTCTGGTTCACCAGTCAATGATGTCAAGATGACTGATGCAGAGGTCAGGCCTGTTGTTGAGCTTTTCCGAAGCATACATTGATGTTGTGACTCTAAGATTATGTGAATATTCTGACATGTCTTTCTTGTATAAATACTGTTTACAGGGATCATCCAGTGGAAGTGGAGAATCAAAGGGTACCTCAGAGAAAGGTAAGTGCTTTCAAAAATTTTGGTTAGTTGAGCTCTGTATTGTTGGTTGGAATAAGATCCTATGATAGACATGTGGCAATAGATATTGGCTTTGCTTCTGGTCTTTGCAAAATACCTTGTGCCTCTGAGGCACTTTACTGATCGTGACATATACCTGGAATGGATAGGATCTTATTAAGTATGCTGGACTAGACTGATTTTGATTGTGCAGTTCCTTAAGATGCTTCATTATGAACTGTCTTATCCTTCATTTCTCCAATTCTGCCTGGAATTTTCTGGTTTCAAGATTTTTTGTTATAGACTTTATCATCTGAAGTTCTGTTACCTATTTAACACCTCTGCCCTCAGGTGTTCCATCAGATAAAGAATTACATTTAACTGGAGTATACGAATTGGTTGCTGTGCTGACACATAAGGGGAGGAGCGCTGATTCAGGGCATTATGTTGCTTGGGTCAAACAAGAAAGTGGTCAGTTTTCTGAGCCAGCTCTTCAGTAATTGACTGTCCTGATATTCAGCTTTAAACTGTAAACATCTTTTTTTTTCCTTACAGGAAAATGGATCGAGTATGATGATGATAATCCAATACCACAAAGGGAGGAAGATATTTCTAGACTCTCTGGAGGAGGTAAGCTGTTCACATAGTTAAAAGTGAAGCTATACTTCATCCTTGCATTTGTTGCAAGCTGTCAAATTCTTTAGTAGATTATATAATTCTTCTCTTGATGACTCTTAACGTGTTCTAATTTCAGGTGATTGGCATATGGCATATATTTGCATGTACAAGGCCCGTACTGTGACCATGTAACTGCTTTGATTTTTCCAGTATCATTCATAGGTTTTACAAGAGAGATACCGTGTTAGTGGATCCAGATTCTCAGGTGGAAACTCAGATTTTACAGATTTGCATTTGTTGTAAATTAAAATTTGCATGCATGTTTCTCTGTTTTGAAATATGTTTCACACTTGCGTACACTATACATCATTGTTAAATTATCTTGGATTTGTTTTAGCATGAAAAGCTGTAAGTTGCACTAGAAAGTTAACATTTAAGTTAGAATTGATGTCTGATTTCCCAGTGAGAGTTGCACTAAGCCAGGTGCTCTGCTAAAGAATTTTTTTCTATTTTCTCTTGTTTTACACCAAACAAGGAGGTTCTATAAGTGGGAATTCAAAGTATAGACTGATCAGGATGGTATCGCAGGGTAAAGACACTGACATTTACACTTGAAAAGTTCCTTCCTGGAAAGTTGTTGGACCTGTCTTCTTTCCTGGTTTTGTAAGAACCTAAAAGAATAACCCTTTATGAGTATTGTGGAGTTCATGCTGAATGGTTTTCCATACTCCACAGCTTTTATGATTCTGATTCTGATATGCCTTTTGTCCACAATGTGGAATACAATACCTTCACATGCCATCCTGATGTGTTACGCAGATTTTACCTAAGATGATCGAAGTGTGTAATGTTTTAGTTTATAGGCATTAGTTTAAACAAGATGTACTTGTATCCTTTCACTTTATTCCACCCTTTATTCTTATGTTCCTAAGACATCCACTAATCTAAATCCAGAGAGGTCATAAGCATCCTCACATGAGCTAAGAGCTTGATTTAGCTTCTAGGTTTGGAATATGGGTGGCGATGGAGCTCAGGCCTCTTAAAGCTTGAGTTCGAGCCTGGTCAAATATAGTTTGGTTTGTTGACTTTGAATTGAGTTAGATCGATTTTAGATTATTGATCTGTCTTGAGAAAATTTGTTAGAACTCAAATCTAATTTGATCCAGTAACCTTTCCTTGGGTTGGATTCAGACTTTTTAGTCATGCTTAGTTTGGAAATGAAAGTAGAACTTTACTATACAATGTTGAGTCCTCAAATGGCATGCATCTAAAACTGAAAGTTCCAGGAAACTTCATCAACTTCCCTAACCAACCAGACAAAATAGTGGAGAGACCAACTTGAATGGACAGTTAAGAGCTTGGGTGAAGATACTTCAATGTAAAGGCAAAGCTTGAAAGTTATAGTCCACTACTTGCCAAAAATAGAACCTTCAGCTTTGGATTATTGATTTAGTCGCCACCCCCTTCTCTGAAATTGTTTCCTTTTATGTCCATAGCTAATTCCATATTCAATTAATTAGAAGAGAGAACACACCAAGAAATTAAAGGACTAAGAAAAGGCACATAAAATCCTCTGTTTCGATTACGGTGTTCTAATCTTCTGCTATTTAATTTTATCCATATATTTATGTAGATTTTACGTAAATGTGTGGATGAGATTTAATAGAACAAGATAGGAACACCATAATTAGAATAGAAAATTTGTTCCCAAAAAAAAAGGAATGAACATAAAGCTTTAAAGGGAAGAAAAATACATAAGATTAGTCCATTCAAGTTCAATTAATATTGTTTTCCTAAATAGGAATTTCATTGGATTCAGCTCGTATGATGTGCACTAAAACAATTATCTCATCTTATTTTCAATCTCACCTAACCAATTCTGTAAGTTGGGTAGAGCAAGAGAAGATATTTTTCACCATATATTATATGAATTTAGAGATATGACACCATTTTGATCCATAAATTTGATAAACTAAAAGAATCCGAGATGTACTATTAAATTTGAATTTGAGTTCAAACTTAATAAATTTTTTTCCTGAGTATGCTTATTGGAACACACTATTAAGAGTTTGACATCTACGTGTTCAAGATAACATTGCAGCCATAAAAGTACAAGATGTGTCACTACAACTTGATCAATAGATATGCTGAGTCAGATTAGCATATAAATTCCATATGATGTAGACCATACTAATTGTTGGAAGAAAGAAAGCAAAGTCATAGATCCCTACCCCCCAAATTCAAATTTGGTAGGTTTCAAGAATTTGCCAATTTGCAAGCCTGAATTGGGGTTTTTCTTGGCATTAAAGTTCTGTGGTTCTCAGCTATGGAGTATGTATCTAATTATAGGCATTCTTTAAAACCCCTTAGTTGCTATAATTAGTTCAATTAGGATTCAGGACCAGTCATGATTGTTGCACAATAAGGCCAATCAGCTGGGATAGCTTGATCTTTAATCACATCCATCCATTCACTTGACAAACTTAATCAGGACCATTGATTGCTCAAATGTGGACCCACATTTGTGACTTCACAAATCACTTTGAGACACATTCCCAGTTTGTGAAATCAAGTTTAAGCAGCAGACCCCACAACATGTGAAAGGTAGGTGATGAAATTTGGTGTAAATCAGAAGAAGAGTGGTCCACTTTGAGCATAATTATAGTGTATGGCCCAACAAGCAAGAAAGAAGACAGCAATTTGTAGTCACTTAGTCACCAATTTATCACATCAACTAAACAGAATATAGACTAATTTCCAAAGCCTAGTGCCTACCACTTACTATCATTTCCACCAACCTTAGCCAAATCAGGGCACTTTGACACCAACAACATGACTAAACTTGATGCAACAATGCCCCTATTTTACCTAAGAAAAGAAAAGAAAGTTCCCAATTCAAAAATCACAAGTTCTGGCTCACAATAAGAAAATTTGTAATTTGTTTAGTGATTTGAAAAGATTATTGATGTGAAATGTAGATGTAATTGAACTTGTAAATATTATTTAATTTTAAATCTTTGTCTCATTAAGTGAATTATGACTTAAGAGAAACTCGTGTATTAAAAAAATTATATGGCTCTATTGGAACTTATCGAGGTCATGATCTTTAATAGAAAATTTTAGCATACTAGAATAAGGATCAATGATCTTACCTAAAAAGGTCCTTCCTATTCTCATAGATCTTTTAAGCATTTTCCTTAGAGTGTTATGTTTTGTATCTAGCTGAAATATTTAATATGTAGTACTTCCCTCTTAGTTATTTAGCCTAAATATTTTCTTGTAATAACCTATTTGATTTATTTATATACTTGTCTTCTTTCTTATTTGTGTATTTATTTTTTATTTTTATTTTTTATTTAGTCTTTACCTTGTTTCATGTATATTATTTATTTTATATTTTTATTTATATGTATTTATTTTTATTATCTTTTATGTCTATTTTATTTTATTTTTAATTATTATTATTTTATTATTTTAATATGTATATGCATAATTTTTTATGTGGATCTATCGAAAACAATATCTCTGCTAGTTAGGAGTAATGATGCATACTACTTGACTAACTCCAATCCTATGTATTATCAAGACTTTCACTAGATTGTTATTGTTGTACCAAAAAATAATTATCATAAATTCTACCAATTAAAAAAATCACTATTACACTAAGCAGATAGGAAGCCTAATACTAAATGATATGAGAACTCTTGGTTTTGAATTCTTCATAACATACGAAAAACCAATATCAAGTAAACTAAATAAAAAGATTCCAACTTATAAATACGATACAATATTCCGATAAAGAGTATTTGAATATACTAACTTGTCTATCACAATATATCAAATAAACATATTCATGTAAAATGTCACAACGAATCAAGTAAACCTAAATAATTGAATTGTTTTAGACTCATCATCGTCATCAACATCACCCAGTTAAAATCTCATTGAATCAAAAGATTTGAGGAGATTCGATAGTACGCAATCTTACCTTTATGTAGTAGAGAAGTTGTTTTAGACTATTTAATTGAAGTAGATATTAGTTTTATTTTCTTATTATGATCATGCTTCTTCTTTTTTACTATCAAGTAGATTAATTATTATTTATCCCCACTAATTTAAATACAATTCTTCTTTTGTTCTCATTCGCTCATTTGTTCATTAAATAGCAACCGTCCTAATTTTGAAAGTTTTATTTTGAAAATATGTTATAAACATGTGTACCAATAGATTGTTATATGAAAATTGATGTATGTAATATATTCACTTTGGATCTTCGATCTCTATTCTCTCCTCTCCCATTCCATAAAACTAAGCAAACTATTAGGAAACCAACAAAATGTCAAACCCGGTCCACTCTTGTCCTAATCCCTAATCTCACACATTGATGAGATTAGATATACTTAAAATTGCAATTCCATTGTAAAGGGTCTACCGGACTTGGTCAGGTTATGATTCGAACTGTTTTCAAGTTTTCAAATTTTAAATTAGGTTTGAATTGGGTGTTTTGAATTCAAAATAGTAATTTTGAATCAAATCATATTAAATTAAAGTAAATTTAGACAAAATTACTTGTAATTACTAATTGTGTTGAAATCATAACATAATTTTTAATTTTTAATTCATTAAAATAATCTATTTCAAACGCATAATTTATGAATTATTACATATTATTTTTATAAAATATCATTTGAAAATTTCATCCTAAAAAAACAATTAAACTAATAACTCTTTGCTATTAAAAACTATAGTCAACATAAAAATGGTTACACAATATAAATTTATGAACAAAGACGACAATAACAACATTCGGTGAGAGTTTCGTTTAAAAAAGTTCTGTAGTACGCA
>JAOQMM010000005.1:3181306-3201965 GCA_027563515.1 Erythroxylum platyclados
CTCGAAGACCGTTGTTGGTTTTCATGATCAAATCAGGGCCGTCGACTGGTGAAAATCATACCATGAAGATTGAAGAGTGAGAGAGTGAGCAAAACTTTGAGTTTCCGTCACCGAGGACACGTGGCAGCACCCCACATGAGTCGTGTTTATGAGCACTGTTGTTAGTGCTGTGACAGCTAAATCTAATGAACAACTTCCCAGAGCTTCGTCACACATTTTATGTTACTTTGACCATAATCTTAGAGAGGTAATCTAGTAGTTGAGGACTCCGTTGTTTTTAAAGAGTCTTTTAAAATGGTAAAAAGCCTTAATTTAAACTCCAATTTTGAGTTTATTGTTTGAAATTTAATTGATATGATATTTTTAAAATCGGATTAAAAATTAAACCGGTAAAACAAAAGATTTATAATTTAAAAGGTTCAATCGGTATTAGACTGTTATAACACCAATTAAAGATTGAATAAATTAAAAAATTTAAAATATAATTAAAGAAAATTATCTTTATCTATTGAAAAATTAAAAGTTTAATTAAAAAATGTTCAATAAAAATTAATCGATTTATTTTAGTTTATAAAAATTTATTAATTTAGGAAAACTAACATATTAATTAATAAACTGATTGGTTTTTAACAACAGAGATTATTAAATTAAATCAAACTGTAGAGTTGAAAACCGAATGTAAGCTAACCAATTTAAGGTTTTTACTATTAAACTGGTCGAACGAGTTTGATTTTTAAAACATCGGTTCATATTGTATTAAATTAAATTTTAGAAAAAGAATTAAATTTAATTTGCTAAACGAAATTAAGCTTTTCAATTATATAAAATTTGAACAAATTTACGTTTAAATTTATTGAATTATTTTCAAGTCAAACTGAAACTTTAAGAGACCCGAAATCAACTTAAGCATGACTATTAATAAGAATCTCTAGATGAAAGAGACTTAAAAGTTCAAAGTCACCAAAACTTATCAACCATTAATAAATATTAGAAATTATATTAAAATTATTATAAAATTTTCAATAATTTCTTAAAATCGAATATATCATTTTATTTATTAAATAATTTTTTCAATATATTTACAACCTCTCTATTAATCAGAGGTAAAATTGCGTACTACTGAACCTCTCCAAACTCTACATATCAGCAAGATTCATATTAAGTGTTGTTATTGAATAATAATTAATGATAAAAAATCAACTCAATTCGACTGGATCAATCATAAAATTTTTGAATAAGTCAATATTTCAGTTCAATCCGTCTTAAAAATTTTATTATTAAAAATAAAGTGATTTATTAATTAACCTGTCAATTTTTAAAATAACTAATTTCATAAATCAAAATAAACAGTTAATTTTTATTTAACAGTTTTTTAATTAAATATTAATTTTTTAATTTTATTTAAATTTTTTGGTTTTATTCATTTTTTACTATATATTAATTTTATAATTAATTAAATTTTTGAACCTTAAATTTCTTCCCATTTTTTAAAAATTGATAATGATTATAAATTTTGATATTAGAAATAACATTGGTGTTGCGTTAAAACGTGGAGGGGTGAGGATGGAATGAAGAAGGTAGGGACACTGACACTCGGGGCTTGGACACGAGAGAGCATAATGGGGAGTGGGTCTGTGTTGCAGTACATTGCTTAAAGTGGGGTCTAAGTTCAACACGCTTATATATATATATATATAGTATATTAAATAAAAAAAAGATGCTATTATAATAACAATAATAATAATAATAGACTCACTTTAGTGATGATGACGAGCCAAAATGTCAATTCATACTTGGATGTTCACATGTAATAAGGTAGAGAACAATTAAAATAAAATAATATTATTTCTAAAAATTAAAATAATATTTTAAAATGTAACTTAATTCAATTTAATTCATTATCATCTTTAAAACAATTCAAATATAATTAAAATATAAGTAATTTTGTTTAGGATAAAATCTAAATCAATCAAGAATTATTTTGGTAATAAAGGTATTCTAATACTTTAGTGTAAGTTTAAATTTGATTAAATCTATTTCAATTTATTAATTTTAAATTAAATCAAACATGATTAATTTGTTATGATCACCTTAATCTTAAAAAATTCTAAATTTTAATATGATTAAATTAAACTTGACTCATTAACTTTAAATTGATCACAACCCGATTTTTCCTGCTAGGATTATAAATGCTTTTAGGTATTTCTAATTGTTTTTATATGCAAAAATTGAATTCTCTTTGTGTAAAATATATTAAAAGATTTATTAAATATATATAATTACTAAAAATGAAAAAAGAATAATATTATTCTTATTCAGAGAATAATGCAAAGAATAATCAAAAGCATATATTCTCAATGGAGATAAGTTACCTTTTTTTTTTAATTTTATAATCTTATAAGTTGATATAACTTGCACCTTAAGTTCAACTTCCACAGTTCCACGTGCCAAATGCAACCAAGTTGATGTTCTGGGCAGGATTGAATTTTGCAGCAGATGCTATTCCTGACTAGACTCATATCTGCATTGGATTTGACACCAAGTTAACAAGACCATGGCTTCTTCTTCAATCCCTCCTGTCATATTCTTTGTAAGTTGGGATGACAATAGGCTATGGTCACGTTCGATTCGATCCTTACTTTAGGACTTTGAGGTTGGTCTAATTGAATTTGGACCGAGACTAAAATTAAGTTCGTTTTATAGGATTAGTTTAGAATGAGATACGTTAATTCTTAAATTTGAATATGATTCAAATTTTGATCAATTTAAACTTAATTTGTTAACTTTGAATTAGACCGGACTAGTTTGTTAACCTTATTATAAGACCCAAGTCTGTCTAGAATTTTTTAAATAAATTTGAGTCTCTAATCTAAATTTCAAATATGTATTGATTTTTTCCAAAATTTGGGATATTTTTAAGATTCACATTTTTCTGAATTTTTTGATTTTTTTAAATTTCAAGTTTGGTCTGATTTCTTAAGTTCAAAGTTGTGAATAAAATCTAAAGATTAATATAATTTAATTCAATTTTAAATTCTATTTATGATAAGACTTTCAACAAGTTTTTTTTTTATTTAATTTAGTCCATATTCCGAACCCTTCTTGAGCTAAAATGTCAAACTGAACCACAGTTCCACTGCCACATGTTTGCTATGTGATTTACTTGCCGACTGAAATGAGTCAGACCAGAGCCCAAAGACCAAAGCTTTCATTTCAGGAAGATGAAAATTTCAATGAATGTGACGGTGTTTATGATTCTGGTCTCTGAATCACGAGGAAACATCAGTCTTTTAAGGAGCGTCACATTCACACATCAAAGAGTAACTTTCAGAGCACAGAACTGTCAATGCAGGTTGGTTTATTGTCAAATGCTGTCCTGTAAATGCATATGACTCAGGCTTGGCTCCTAAAATTACGGAGTTGGAAACCAAATTGCAGCAATCTGAAATCTGTCGGGATTCAATTTTATTAAGCAAGGATCAAAATCTTGGTAAGGGACAAAGTTTTGCAAGTGATATTGTTACTGTAAATGCATGACTCAAGCTTAACTCCTAAAAATCATGAGTCTGAAACCAATTGCAGCATCCTGAATTCTGTCAGGACTCAACTTCATTAAGGCAGGTTCTAAATATTGCAGGAAACAAAGCTTTGCAAGTGATGCTGTTACTGTAAATGCATATGACTCAAGCTTAACTCCTAGAAACCAAATTGCAGCATCCTGAACTCTGCCAGGACTCAACTCCATTAAGGCAGGTTCCAAAATCTTGCAGGAAACAAAGCTTTCCAAGTGATATTGTTACTGTAAATGCATGATTCAAGCTTAACTCCTAAAAATCCGGAGTCTGAAACCAAATTGCAGCATCCTGAAGTCTGTCAGGAGTCAACTTTATCAAGCCAGGTTCTAGATCTTGTAGAAAACAAACTTCTGCATGTGATACTATTACTGTAATACATATGACTCAAGCTTAGCTCCTAAAAGTCAAGAGGTCGAAACCAAATTGCAGCATACTGAAATATGTCGGGAATCAACTTTATTCAGCAAGGTTCTGAATCTTAGTTTGAAAGTGAAACGGATAGTTGACACAACTCACCAGGATTTGGAAAGATTATTGTTCAAGAACCAACCAATATTGCAGAAATCATAAATGGAACGAAAACTAGACATGATAACCAAAAACAGTGAATCCTCTGCCAATTATTTCCGCACCAGAGAACCAGGCAAAGCACTCCACTCCAAAAAGAGCAGCAATCCCAGCATTATCTAAAGAGATCTTGGGCTTGCTTTTGATGTAAATTTTGAGGTCGTTTAGCTCCTTCCAAAATGCTTCATAACGATTTGGAATGCTGCAGATTAGAACAAGTTGCATAAATTACTGACATAAAACTGACAAGCAGGTGCCAAAAAATTCAGTAAAATTTGCATTACCTGGCTAGGCGAGTGTAGAATAGTTGATTAGAAAGTTCATTGCATCTCTCTACAGTTGGAGGGTCTTGGACATAATGCTTGTTTTGTTCTAACAACTTGTTGTAGTATTCACGTGCATGCTTAGCTGCAGATTTTGAAGCTTCACTCATTGCCTTGGGTTGGAAAACTGGTAATTTTGCTGCCATGGATACAGCTTGAATGGCCTTAGATTGCAGCACAGGCAGCTTGGACGCCATAATTTCTGTAACTTGGAGCGAGAAGAAGTTTGGTTTTGGAACATATCACATTAGAGAAAAGAAAAATCCAAACTTTCCAAGAAAATCATGCTTCTGTCTCAGTGATTTGATGAAAAATGGAAAGCAAACATTGAAACGAAAGTGAAACAAAGAGTTGTAATTGACAAAAGATATGTTCTTTTGATGGGAGGCTTAAGAACAATTGGCTTTCTAGTGACACCAAGTTTAAGATCACTATTTCCTATACAAATTGAACTTGTTCAGAATTCAATCAGTCCCTCTGAATCTGATCATACAATAACAAAAATGGTAGTTTGACATAATCCCGATGTCTCATCACGATCAAAATTTCCAGATTGCCAAGCTTGAATATTGTTCTCCCATGTTCCCAAGGGATGGTCCATAAAAACCCAGCAAAAAATCGGATTTTCCATTGAAAGTAATGATGACAAGAAAGATTTGCAGCCCACCTTTCAAGATGGGATTTTTAAGGGTTATGTTCCATAGCAATACCTAGAGGCACCAAAAGCTACTGAGAAGCTTTCATTCATGGCTAATATTTCATATCATCCCACACACACAGACACAACAGTCTCAAAGATCAGACACCTAACCTGAGGAATATGTTTCATAATCTCCAAGGAGACAGACAATACAACTTGTTGCATATAATCTTGTACATGTCGAAATGAACAAGAGATCCTATTAAGCATATAAATTACCTTTGATCAATGTCTGTAGTTTATGATGGTGTGAGAATGAATGCTTAAGAAGGAAAAAGAGGCTTAAGCCCTGAAAGAGAAAAAAGAAGTGTATAGAAAGATAGATTAACAACTTCACTATTACTGCTATAACTTCTTGTCTCTCTCCAAGATAATAGGAGTTCTTGTTTTTGGAAACCAATTTGGACTTACTCTTTGAGCTTAAAAGTTGGTGGAAAAAGTCTAATATACTCTTTTAACCTCTAGAATTATATGAGGCTTAGTTCCAAGTAGTTGGGTTTTAAGTCCTAAATTAAGCTTATGATTCAAAAGTTGATTAGGCTTTATGGTAAACATATATTAAAAAAATATTTAATTATGTTTTAACTCATTTATAACATTAATTTTTTTCTTAATTCGAAGAAAATAATTCTCTTATATAGGACTCAACTTGCTTTGTACAAATTTATAATTACATACTCCTTTTAATTTAATTAGGCCCTCAAAGGATTTTATGATTTAAAGGCTTGATTAAGCAAAACAATTAAAATCCTTTCTATAATCATAATGAATTTATAATTAAAATATTAATTATAAAAATGACAATTTGAGTTAAGGCTAACAACCTAAACTACTTTTATCTTAAAACGATATCTTTCTAATCTGAATATTTTAGAAACTAAGATCGTGTTAACATTATCGTATTGATGAATTACATCAAAACACAATTTGAAGCCAATTTAAGTCTTTGAAATGACTCAGTCAAACTTAAACCGTCCGTCCCAAAGGACCTAAATTCAATAATCTCTTAAGGAAAAGGGGGATTTTGGTGTCGAGAGGTGTGACGTAAGGTTTTAGCCTTTCACTTTTGCATACCTTAGGGGATATATATTACATCTATGAATGAAAACGAAACAGTACATTTGGTTGTTTTTATTATTAAAGAGAACTAAAATTTTTATATATGATTTTGCAGATGAGAACTATTAATCTGTCAGTAACCTGCAAAAGAAGAGCTTCTCTGAATGTAGAACTAAAAACAAGAACCAGATTTCAGGAAATGGAAATCAGAAAAACAAGAGCTGCAGGTTACTGTATGTACGGGACTTAGTCCAGCGAAGAGGCGAAGCTTTTACACATTACTATGGCATCTTTTAACTCAGTCATGTTTACACACACAAGAAAAAAAAGGTTGACTGCCTTCAAGCTTAAGACAAAAATACTAATGAACAAGAAAAATGGGTAATACCCATTTCAGCAGGGATTAAACAATTAAAGAAAAGGATAAGATAATGATTCGAAACTGATTACAACTGTTCAACTCAAATCATTTATTTGATGCTTCCAAGTCAAAAAGAACAGTAGAAACTACAAACAAAAACTAAAAAACTAGCTGCAGAAACTAAAAACATCCTTCCCCCCATGGATGAGATTCAAGTTTTGCAATTCAAAGTAGTCTACTTGGTAGGCCTAATGACAAAGAATCAACAACAAACGAATTACTGAAAAAAAAGAGAAGATCTAGATCTACCTTAAAAGGGACTAAGAGATAAAGTTAAAAGCATGACAAAGAATCAATTAAACAATGCAGTGCAAGTTTCAACAGCTCCTTCCCACCAAGATTTTGAGTAAAATGCTACATTTCCCTTAAGACCTAGTGGCAAATATTTGAACATCCTTTCTAGTTTTGTTGCTGAACAGCTACTACAATCACATTTTCTTTAGACTTCAACCCAACACAATTCAGAACATAACATCTTCTATCTTTAGAAGATATTGGAAAAAAAGGGAAAATGGAATTTCAGGGGGATGTTAGGAGGAGGGGACAAAGGAAGGATGGAGATGAGAGAATCTTGCTGCCCACCAGAGAATAATGGCGAGTTTCTTCCTCACCGAATTTTTTAAGTCACCTCTGGAGCCTGATACATATAGTAGCATGTGCTACAGATTCAAGGAGCATTTGAAATGTGAATCCATGTAGCCTCCACCTAAGTCATTGGTGGGAAAGGAAAAGAAATCTTCTCCAATAGCAACCAAAACGTTAACTAGCGATACATTTCTTCTCGGACCTTTTTTAAGCATAGTACATGTACAAGCTGTTAGCAGCAGCACAGGCAATGGAGTTTTCGGTAGGATGCCATGCTAGGTGCAGCAACTTAGTAGTGAAATCAAAAGAATTCCCATTTGCATCTACTCCTGGGCTTTCTGCACCTGCCAAGTTTCCCCGAATTCACTTGATAAAAATTTAACAAAATAAGAAAAAGAAAGGGGAAGGAATCTGAATTTGTGAAGTGTGTAAAAAGGAGGCAATGAGAAGGCACTGACCCCGTCTTACAACACGTGTTATACTGCTTAGGGATCTGGAAGGCCTTGATGGGGTCTGAACTTGCTTCCTAAAAATTATGGAGTTTGAGAAATTGATTAGCCATCTCGGTCCGGCAATGGTTCTTATTATCAGTCAGATGCGCATTATTGAAAATACCTCATTGGATTTTTACTGGCTTCCAGAGTTGTGGCCTCAGTACTTCCCGCGGCACAACCAAAAACACGAAACAGATTGCTGAACTCGCATGAAATAAAAACATCAAACTGCATGTACAAGGTTGTTCACACTAAGAATGATGTAAACATACAAGTGCACATATAGCAAATACCTGTAAGAACCTGTTGCCACTCGCAATCCATCACCACTCAAGCAGCATTCAAATTTGTCGAAGATTGAATCATTCTCATATAAGTCACACAACTGTATACATTTCATAGATGTCAAGATCAGTGTGGACATGACACCAACAGCATCTTTATCTCAGACTTGTCCTAAGTAAAGAATCTAACCTTAGGTCTCAAATATTCATGAACCTGGAAGGTTGCAACGGGACCTGAATCCATATTGATATCCCACAACTAAAAATCAAAAAACAGAGATAAGTGAGGAAAAAAGAAAAGCATAGCCGAAATATATCTCAACAGGGAATCCATGCAGAAATACTCCTTATAGCGCCCGAAATACAAGAATGAATGCGCAGCTTCGTGGAATTGATTAGTAGATCTTACAGAGTAGATGTAGATCTTGGGGAGGGGTTCAACTCAGACTACTTGGTTAGGCCACAAGGAGAAAAAAGTTTCATGAGATGCGGGGGTTGGTGGAAGGGCTGGGAGGAAGGTAATATAAATGGAAGGGCTGAGCCAGTATTAGGTAGACAATTAAGATGAGTTATTTTCATGTCTTGAAATGTTATTTGTCTAAATATGATCATAAATGGTCAAACCTTGAGAGTCATGTAATCACGACTTAGTATATGTCTTCCATCCTTGGCAAATTTGATATCTGATATTGAAGCAATTATCTCTGTAAAAAATGATCTAGATCCTGGCGCCTCCTGTTCCTCAAACCTGTATAAATGGTACATCACTAACCAGTTCATAGAAAAGAAAGTAGATGGCCACGTAAATGAAGTTTATTAAGACCTCGTCCCTGATTAAGCTTCAAATTATTGAGGGAGGCCGTCTTATCCAATACTGGCCATCTACTTGTCATAATTAACTATGCACCTATAGAATGCCATAGGGAAAATAACTGAAAGCTCTTACAATTTGGCATGAGAATCGCATAATGCTGACTGCCGTAAATCAATTAGTCGGATTGAGCCTTTTGAACTGCTATATGCCAATGTATTGCAATGGCTGGGATGAAATTCTGCCGAAGTTATAACCTCTGTAAAAATAAAAGAAGATAGATTCATAGTAAGATGATTCATGACAAACAAGAAGATGTGTGGAAGTTCAAAGAAACATAGACAACAAAAATGGAATACAAAGTATGCAGCAGCTGGTTTCATGATTAGTTGCTGCCTGTAAAAGCCTAAAAAGTTCGAGAAGAAGGAAGGGGCAATAAGAGAAGAACATGAGTAGGGAAAAACCCGCACAAATACCAAATCCCAGAGCTACCAAACTGGAATAAAACTTTAAAAAGATTATACATCCACAATACAAAGGCTGATAAAAATCTAAAAGGCATAAAGCTTACCAGTTAGGTCCTCCATATTTGCAGGTTTCACATCTACAATATTGAAGCTCTGGTTGCTAATTTCCAAGTTCCAAAGATTTATTCGCAGGTCATCAGCTGATATAAAAGTTTCACCGTCACTGGAACAAATGAGAGGAAGTGGCATAATCAGTAAAGCATTACAAAGTCAAACCTAAGAGCTTATAAACTGTAACTCATACAGATGACAAGTTTAGCACTCAAAAGAACATTATACACACACCCAAAAAGAAGATTATTAAAAAGCCAAGAAAACAAAAAAGTACAAAAAAAGGTTTTGAATTAACATGAGTCATCTTTATCAATGCTTATTTGGATATTAGAAATTATTATATCATTATTATCTTTTTGGTTTTACTTTCCACAAGTATAAAAACTCCGGTGGCTATGTTATTTTCAATTTTTTGAATTATCAATTAGGATCATATCATTGCTAAAGAAACAAAGTAACTCTAAAGGAAAAAGGCATATAATCACCTGTTGCTCGAAATTGAATTGATATGATAATCATGAGCATGAGCATACACCCTTCGACATCTGGCCACAAGGTTAGTCTCAGTGCTAGTTACCTAAATGGTAAAATAAGGGATCAGATTTCAACAAGCTCAGCCAAGTAACTAAAATCTAATTCCATTTTATTCAAAAAGAAAAAAGATGATTATGAGTGTCTGATAGCCATTGCCAATGTTACAAACCATTCAGAGGAACCTTAGCTATCAACAAAAGCAGAAAGGTACATTTCTTGAGGTAAATGGTGGGAGGATGCTCAAATATACCTCAACGGTCAAATAAAGATAGAACAACTATAACATGGTAAAAAAAGTTCCAAGTACAACTACCACAGGTAGACGCAGTGATGGAATGCCCCCAGGTGGGAACGCAAAGTCATTGCTCAGTGAAGTGTATGGCCTGTCTGGGCATCCTCCATTTTCCAGGAAAGTTCTGGCACTATTTGAGTTGCTTGCACTAGCAGCACTACCATTTCCTACAGCGCTTGAAGGGTCCAAATTCATCTCAGAAATTTTCTTAACCTTCTTTTCTTGGACCTGTACAATTCTCAGACAATATGAAAGATGTAAGTTTGATAGTAAACAGCTAACAGTAGACAAAAAGGTTTAAAATAGTGCTACACAGTACAAAAATCAGGTTAGAGGCATCAAAGTCTCCAGCAATCATTATGCACTTACAAACCCAGATGTTAAAGAGAGAATCTCATACAAGTAATTTGGTTCTGCATGTCCCTAATTCATTATCCAAGACCCTCATCTACTGACACACTGCTATCAATAGTACAGAGATGCACCATTAATAGGTTGCAATTACCCTATTTTTATGATGTCAGCATAATTCAGGCCCACTATGGACCATTCATGCCTTATCCTAACCTCTATAAATCTCCATTTTGGTGAAATATTTTTGCTTCCTAACCAGCACACAAATGCATCTACACTGCCAACAAACTCTACATATGGAAGAAAATGCATAATGGATTCAGTACTAGTCAATCATTATCTTGATCAAAATTCACAAAGTTAAATGAGAACTTCAAGAGACCATTCCTTACCTTCCAAAACTTGATAGTTTTATCATTAGTAGATAAAAGAAAAAGAGCACCATTTGCCATTTGACACCATCTGATCTTGTTGATTTTCTCCTCTATTTCCAAACTCTTGAGATAATCAAACTGGTATAATAGATGAGAACATAACATGAATATTGACAGTGTCAAGTAAAAAGATAGCATGTAAGAAGTGCATCTACAGTAACCCTGGAAAATCACACCTCAGGCTCATGGCTCTGAAACTCTGTTTTATAGCGAAATTCAGGATGCCTGCTAATTGCGTACTCCATTTTCTCTAGTTCCCTTCTAGATGCTCCATGCTGTAGTATATAGAGAAAAATATTCTTTAACTTGGCCACTTCCAGCACCAAAATCAAATTAAGGAACCATACACAAAAGTCAAAATTAAGAAAAAGCCTATGAGAAAGAAGGAACGCACATCCTTTGTATCTGTCCTCTCAAAGAGAACCACACGCCCCCCACGGTCACCAGTAGCAAGATGATCACCGCTTTTATCAAATTCAATGGCTGAAATAATATCGACTGCAGAAGTATACACAAAACAATATTTACATATTGAAGACAACACATAACAAGAAAAACATGTACATCTTTATTATCTTTTTCACAAAAGGTTGTCCATAGATTTCGTAGATCATAAAAGTCCTTGGCTGGAAAATATCAAATGACCGATTTACAATACAAAATCATCCATCCCCATGTATGTGTTCAGAAGAAATATCTCCTGCAAACCGAACATCCAAAAAGAAAAGAAACTAGCCAATGAAAATGTCATTTGTCAAATTTATGACATCACATTCATCCTCACTGCTCCTTCATCATATCTATACTGACAAGTTTCTTGGACACATTAAATGTTAGAATTCTTCCACATTTTTCTCCAAGATTTAGCACAAGAAGACTATAGGAGTGACACTTTATGCTACATGCTAACTTCTTACTAGCAATTCACTCAAGTCAGAATCATCTAATGGTTTTCCAGGATCATTAACTCTTTGAATTCTACCTCATGCATTTTATACTCGCAATCATGCCTCACTTTTCTATCTGCCTAGGGTTAGCAACCAGCAAGTGGAGATATCCATCTAAGCATCCTTACTCCCAACAAATTTTTCTTCTCTAATATGGTACCTCTTGACACACGAGCAATCTCGATAAAAGACCTTATTTAATTATAAACAGATTCTAAAAGAACGAAACAGTTCCAAATGATTGATCCTTCCATTCATACACTTCTACCAGATCATGTTGGATTGCCCAAGACAGGTACCTTTTCCATCAGAAGTTGCAACTTTGATAACTTATTTGGTCAGTATGCCAAATTCGGGAAAAAAAAGACCTATCTTTTCACAAGCTAGGTTTGAGAACAATTCGGGAGGGGCTTCTTAACCACTTATAACAAATATCTACATTACAAGTAAAACCCATAGAGTAAGATTGCTCCATTCAGTAGATTTGTGGGTAAAAATAGAAACTTTATCAAGAATACGTAACTGTTTCTCATATTTTAGATTGTTCTTGAGCTCAAAATAGAAAGGTCAGGGGCAAATGTGCATGGATATACTTGAGCAAGAAAAAAAATCTTAACCATCACCACTAAATGCCTGGATATGAAAATTGCGTTTTCAGAACAGAGAAAACTATCATCCACAAAAATGAAATCATACTCACTTGAGCAAATCAGAAACACAAACCTGATTACAACCATTACTGAATCAAGTGTTAAGAAGACCATATCAGCTACTAGTCCCCAGTAACAATCACTAAGATCCAATAACACCCACCAAGTGTATAACGTTTGCAACTAAGATGCCCCGGTTAAATCACCAAAAACACATTGCATTAACCAGTATCAGAAAACAAATAGATAATCCAGTTTTCCACTAACTCGACCAAGCTGGCTCTCCACACTCCCTCTTCCTCAAATTGTTTAAACGCTCGATCTCTATCGATCACTAAACTTCTTCCAAATCACAAAACAAACCCCACAACAAAAATGAAAAGCACTCATTGACCCACAAACCTAAAAAACCGATTACTCATCGACCCACGATCCGTTTCGGATCTACAAACCAAAAATAGCCCTTTATAAACTAGTGAAGACACAGGAAATCAACTGGATCCAAATGAACAGAAACCTATACATAACACCTCAAATACGCATCAAATTTACCTTCTTGCACTTCTTCGCCGGCGGTTCGCTCGCCGAAGACCTGAGAAAATTTCCACTCCAGAGAGAGCGGTGGGCCCGCCGGAGCTGCTGGGACCTCATCGCCACCGTTCATTTTCAGCTTATTCTCTCACTGTCGCTCTGTTTTCTCCCTTTGTTTGCTTCGACGATCAAATCAAAGGCTCGAGATTTAAGTCTCTCAGACACAAAAACAATCAGAAAGATCGCATCTTTAGCTTAGATAGAACAAAAACCACAAAACCCATCAGTCGATTTTCTCATGTCTTCCTATTTCTTGTCAAATGAGAGGTTTTGTGCCCAATTCAACCATTGAAAAACAGAGCCTTTTGGGTTAGTTTTTTTTAATAATTTCTCTCTCTTCTCTTTTTTTTCTCTTTTTCCTTTTTCTCTTTTCTCTCCTCTATATCTAGAATAAAGAAATAAAATTCCACTTTTCTCTCAAAAAATTTCAACAAAATTCCAAAATATTAAAAAAAAAGTCATTGTCTCTCTAAATGGACAAAATGGTCTTTTCATTATTTTCCTTTTGTTAAAATAAAAAATTAATATTTTAAAAAAGAACTTAGATAAATTTAACAACAAAAACCTTAAATTAATTAACTTTTAACTTTACCTAATAAATTTATTAATTAACCAATTTTAAATGATATAATATTATTTGAACATTTTAGATTTTAAACATTTTATTTTATAAGTTAAATTTCAATCCTATCTTTAAAATATTGATAAAAAGATGACAACTCCCTCACTTGCTGTCTATTTTATCTCTTAATAATGGACTTTTCTTCTCTTTCCTTTTCTCTTTGCCTTTCTTTCAATAAAATTTTCAATATGTATGACAATCTTAAGTGTCATTGAAATCCTTTCATAACAGGCGCCTTTCATTGGCTGCTGACCTATTGGGGCATCATCTGGTTAGTCTGTGAATTCAAGCATGTGTGCCATCTTTGAGGTTAGCCGAGGTAAGGTAAGAAAAGACATGTTTGTCCTTTGTCTTTTTATATGTTTATGAATTATGGTGAGTTCCCATGGCGTAGATATCAATGAGGATCACTCGATCCAACGGTTGTAAATACTTTAGGTATTCTAATAATGGAATAGTCACATTACATCTAATTGTATGATCTTGGTTTTGTATATTAGTTGGCATCATCACCAAATCTTGTGATTTTTTGCACTTTCTAGGGTTCATGTGACAAATTTAGGCTATTAGAGGGCAGACACAAAGCTCATAGTCTATAGCATGTGTCTTGGGATTGTAATTGAAATAACCTAAATTAGGGCACACAACTATTGCGGTTCAATTGCCAATTGAAATGGTCTCAACATTTCAATGTCATGCACAAATTGTCAAGATAAACTTATGTACTTTCATGGGTTATTGTCCCTTTTTCCAATATTGACCCTTTTTTTTCAATATCTTATAGTAATTTTTTAATGAAGAACTTATAGTTATTAAAAAGGTATTATAGATTAAAAAAATTAGAAAAATGTGATATCCTCCACTAGTTCAAATATTAGTGATAAAAGGTAATATTTGACAATAGAAGATTTTCCATTCTAACATATGGATGTATGTATGACTTAATCTTCACTTTTTGAAAAGATAGTGAAAATCTACTATTGGATTATAGTAAGGCAATAAAGATTAGCATCTCATTGAATTGTGCACTTGCCAATCTCCTTAAATAGCTAACATCCTTTTAGGTAGATGCTTGAGTTGAACACATGAGCTTTAGGTCTATAAATGGAACAACAAATTGAGATCCCAATTCCTAATTTTTTTTCCTTGTTTACTAACCTTTAAAATTAACTAAAGAATGAAAAGTAGGGAAGGAAAATCATTATGGCTCACTAATTTTGACAAAAAAATTAATGAATCAAATTTTTAATTAGAATCTGAGTTAAATTAAAGTTTTAAAATATATTTTTATTTTAAATTGAGTTGGGTTATGATAAAATTTTATAACTTGAAATATTATAATTCAATTGATAAAAATAACTTTTTTTATAAAAATAATAAAACAATATTATTTTTATTAAACTAGAATCAATTTTTAAATTTTTAAGGATTCCAACTAGGTTGATTCTACCATTTCTCATTAAAAAAAAGTAGTTTATGGTATGAAAAGTAAGGAACGGAAAACAATTTAACCTCACTAATTTTTGATAAAAAATAAATGAATAAAATTTATTTTAATTAAAATTTGACTTGAATTCAAGTTTTTTTTTAATTTAAGCCTGTTTAATATCTGATTTGAAATAATTTAATCCAACTGACAAAAATAATATTATTTTATAAAAATTAACATAATGATATTATTTTATTAAGCTCGAATCTACTTTATATTGGTAATTCCAACTAGCCTCACCCACTACCATTCCTAATAAAAAGTAAGGGAGTTTATCATGTGAATCCTACACTTTAAGGCTTTATTTATATAGCTTGAGAATGGAAGTTTATGACAGTTAGTGGCCTGATAATGCCAACAAAGAAGCAGGAAATAGATAAGAGCACCAAATCATGCCTTGCTAGAAGGAGAAAAGGACAAAGCCAGAGAAGTTTTGTTAATTTCTTATTTTACTATTTTTTCTAATAATAGTGGAATCTGCAACTATACTTTAAATACATATCGAGTCAAATCGTAACAAAATAATTAATAATGGTTTTAAAAACCAAAATTTTCAAGTATGAACCAATAAAAGAGTTAAGGTTTAAATAGTTGTATTAGATCATCATAAAATTGGTTAAAGATTGAATAAAATTCAAGAATTTGAAAAATAATTGAAGAAGATTAACTTTATCTATTCGAAATTTTAATGTTTAACTGAAAAATGATATTTTTAAATAAAAATTAATCAGTTTATTTTAGTTTATAAAAAATGATTAATTTATGAAAATAATTGATTAACTAATAACTAATCAATTTTTAGCAATAAAGATTATTAAACTAAATTAAATTAAAAAGTTAAAAATAAAACCAAAAAATTTATTTTAATCCCAACTCTTTCGAATTGAATTTGTTCAAATTTAGTTATTGCATTAGATCCGAGTTAATGTGTCAATGAGATCCAATCCACTAATTTCACGCCAAAGTCGAGACATTTTTAGGCCTACACTCTATGTCAATTCTCTGTTAATGTACCCAATTTCAAGCTGGCAATAGTGTTATTTTTGGACAACCAAGCTTGTTTCAAACACTTGGCCCAACATAATCATGAAACGGGGTTAGTTGGTATATAATACTAGCCCAATAAGGTGGCTCTTTATGACCCAATTTCATAATGGCTATTTAAGGTGCAATTAATAGAAGAATACAATATCTTAAAAATCGGTTCAATCAGTTTAATAATAAAATCTTGAATTGATCAAATTTTTAGTTTGATTTTTAATTTTTTAGTTTAATTTAACTTAATAATATTTGTTGTTAAAAATTGGTCAATTTATTAATTAATCAGTTAATTTTTATAAACTAATAAGTTTTTATAAACCAAAATATACAATTAATTTTTATTTAACAACCTCCTTCTTCAATTAAACTTTAAAGTTTTTAATGGATCAGGATAATCTTTTTCAATTATTTTTTAAATTATTTAATTTTATTTAATCTTTAACTAATTTTATGACGACCTAATATCAGTTAAACCTTTTAAACCTTAAATTCTTATCTTACTTATTTATTTTTCGGTTCGGTTTTTAAAATATTAGAAAAATATCACTAATATCATAATTAAATAATATATAAATAAACCTTAAATTGAATAGTGAAAGGATTTGGACTTCGTGGCAATTAGACAAAACTGTGCTAACTTAATGTTATATTTAATTATAGCTCAAGTAAATCCAAGAACGATATTAAATTATCATCAAATTATTTTTTAATTATACACAAAACCAGTTTATAAATTTTGATATAATTGACTAGAATGAAAATATCAACTTAAGTTTATAGTGTTGTAAGGGCAAAAAAAGTGTATAATATGTGCTCAAAAGGGGATGATTTTGGAATTAGGGATAATAATGAATTGAGTTGGACCAAATTAAGAATTTAATTTTAATTTAGTTAGTTTAAATTATATATTTTGATGATTTGAGTTGTTTTTAATTTTTTATTTAATATTTCAAATTTATATAATAAGACGGTATTATTTTATGAAATTAATCCAAACCACTTAAATCGTAAGTACTAAACATATTTATAACGTATCAAAGATACATTTTGAAAGAAAAAACGTGAAAGGAGATAATGGCAAATATTAAAATAATTATAAATCAATTTAACGTGACGGTAATTTCTCATAAATTACTCAATTTAATTTTTAAAACGATATACTTTTGAGTATTTTAAATTTATATAATAAAACAATGTTATTTTAAGAAATTAATTAAAATGATAATATTTATTTCTCAAGTTTGAATTTAAAATAAAGATTAATTAATTTAAATTTAATTTATTAATTTTAAATTAAACCAAACTTGAATCGTAAATACTAAACGCTTGTGCAATGTATGGACGAAGGATTTTGAAAGTTAAAAGGTGAAAAAAAAAAATAACACGTGCAAAACAACTATAACTCAATTCAAAGGTAATGTTAATTCACGAAAAAGGACTTGACTTTTCAATATACGTTAAAAAGAAAAGAAAGAAAAGTAATTATAATGTTTAAAATCAAGTCTAAATGCATTATCACAACATTTGAAGAAGAAAAAACACATCCTTTGACATTATCTTAACGTTTTTCAAATGCCACTTATGTAAGATTACTAATAAATAATCATTTTAACATCCTAAAAGAAAACAATTAGGTATGACAGTCCAACCCAAGTCTGGCCTGGCCGAAAGTCAAAAAGTCAAACCAGATTGACTTGTCTAACTCATGACCCACAACCTTATCAAAAGTGACACAAAAATGTCGTCTTGTTAAAAATAACATTGTATTTTAATTTTTCAAAAAAATGATAAATCGGCTTAGGTCGACTTGGCTCATTGTCAACCCTAGAAATAATCCAACAATTAAAACTATTTTTTGCTTGACCAAAATATGATCAAAAAATTCTATTTTTTTCACCGTTGCCCTTTTTTCATCCAAAAAGAACAATGAAATTAAGTTTTAACAAATTTAATTTAATAGCCAAGTGAATCTGTTATCATCCATAATTAAAAAACTCAATCGATTCAGTTGATTCAATCATATTTTTAACTTTTCAGTTTGATTTACTTTAATAACTCTTATTGTTAAAAATTGATTAGTTAATTAATTAATTAATTAATTTTATAAATTAATAAGTTCTTATAAACTAAAATAAACCAATTAATTTTCAATTAACAATTGTTTAATTAAACTTCAAACTTTTTACTCTTTCAATCATATTTTAAAATTTCTAATTTTATTCAATTTGTAACTGTTTTTATAATGATCTAATATTGGTTTAATTTTTGGTATAATTTTTAAAATATTGATTATGATGTAAAGTTTTATGGATTGGAATTTTATTTCTCTCGATCTTTCTAGTCTGATATGCACTCCAAACAAATCATCATTTTAACGTTGTAAAAAAGAAAGTAAAATCACACCACATTTGACTATATATGTTAGGCTTGTGTGTCTTTGACTATGTTATGTGCACCAAAAGAACACAAGAGCATGGTTACTTTCAAACCATAATGATCTTCACATGAATCCACTAAAGTCCACCGATGAATGCATGAGTAGTCATCTCGTCAAATCATATATTTAAAATACTTGATTTATAAATTATGAGATAATCTTACTAGCATTTTCCAGAGACTGATGGAATGGGAATCTATGCTATACTCTGAAGATAACGTGAAAAGAAAGCAATGTTGTGTGCGTACGTAAATCGAACAAGTAGGCCTATTGACATGCAGTTTTTGTTCCAATGGACTCCCCTAGCCCCTAGTTGTTAGCTTTACTTTGGCCAAGCTTGATTTTGCTTTTCTGGAAGATCTAAAGCTGACTAACTTTGCACAATCTTGATATAATCTTTTAAAGAATAACACGTTTAAAAATGATTAATTTTTAAATTTTTTTAGTTTAATGATCAAATTTTTAAATTTAACCTTTTAAAACTTTAACAATTCAATTCAAAAGGGTTTTTTTAATGATGTAATATTAAATATTGCGTAAATATTCATCTATTAATCACATCAGTAAAAATTAACGTTTCAGGAAAAGTTTAGACAATATAGTTATTGCTATCTTGTAAATACCCAAAGTTTATCGAAAATAATCTCTCTATTAATTAGGGGTAATACTGCATACTACTGGACCTCCTTAAATCTTGTAAATGCTCAAATAAGTTATTTTTAATGATGTAATATATCTATTAAATATCACGTAAATATTTATCTATTATCATATAAGACAATATAGTTATCGTTACCTTGTAAATGCTCAAAATCTATCGGAAACAACCTCTTTATTAGTTAGGGGTAAGGCTGCATATTACTGAACTTTTCCATATCTTCGTGTATTAGTAAGACTTTCATTGAATCATTATTATTGTTGTTGTTATAAATGCTCAAACTTCTTTGATAATAGGTTGAGCTATCCTTCTTAAAATTGTTTATTCGAGTTTGGTTGTTTAAAGCAACATTATTTTGATTTTATTTTTAAAATAATATTATTTTAATTTTAATTTATTAATTAAAAATTTTAAATCAAAAAACTATTATTTAAAAAAAAGATTTAAAATCTAATTAATCTAAATATAATTCATTAACTTTAAATTAAGATTAATTAGACCGAATTTACAGCCACTAATAAAACCATTTTCTTTACTTTTCTTCTAAAAGTAAATAACACACATGTTAGACTTCAATTGTACCATAAAACATTAAACATTTTAAACTTAATCAAGAAAACATTTTAGACTTAATTATACTTGATCTCATATATTTTAACTTTTTAACTAATTTTTATATTTTAAAAATTATTATATTAATTAACTATTATATACATACTTTAATTTCTAGAATTTACTAAAATCAAATTCTTTGGTAGTCCATTCAAGTTATAATTTATAATGAATCAAATTTGTAACTATAAAAATTAAAGCTATCCAAAAAATTACATGTGTTAATCCTCCAATTAGCTGCATAATATACCATTATATTCTATTATGAAACATCACATCATCCTACCTCGTGCAGCACCTAAGAGCGAATAACAGGCAAAACGTCATTACATCCACGAGTTCTCACGTTGGCTATGCCGGAAAAAAGGGGAACAGGAATTCTGTTCTAGTTGTTACAGTATTCTTATCATTTTCTATTAAATTTTATGTACATATTTATATGAGATCTGTATGACTATGTGGATAAAATTTAATATCACGTGATTGAAATTTTGTAACTGAAACAGAAAATTTTATGTGAAAAAAAAACACATACTAACTATAATTTTTGTCCAACCTAGCCTAATTCAATCATAAGTTAATTGATTTGGTTCAAGTT
>JAOQMM010000005.1:3202065-3226169 GCA_027563515.1 Erythroxylum platyclados
AAAAAAACACATACTAACTATAATTTTTGTCCAACCTAGCCTAATTCAATCATAAGTTAATTGATTTGGTTCAAGTTGACAAACTTTTAAGTCAAATTTAATTTTTTAAAATTTTAAAATTTTAAGTCAAGTTTAAGTTTAAACTGTTAAATTCGACTTACTCAAATTTTAAAATTTTTAAATAAAACTTCATCTTTTTAAATTTTAAATTAAATAGAAATTAATCGAATTTCACAATATAAAGGTTAATTAACCAATAAGATTGGCTTATTAAGTGATTAGTAAAATAATCATCATGATCAAGTAAGGCAGTGAAAAAGATGTTTCAGTGGAACACCTCAGATCCTTTGAACTTGGCCTTTACTTTTTAGTGAGGATAAGCAACAAGACAAGGAATATGGAATTGTTAACATTGTCACTGAGCATTTTTCTTGGAATATAAAGTTAAAAAAAAAGGAGATGAATTCATACACAAAAATAAAAATAAAAAATCACAAGCATATCCAAAGAATATTTCTATATCTGCTTTTTAGCAGCAGAATTATTTATTGGATAATATAGAAATATTCTTATTATTGTTACAACCCACTTTAATATTACAGAGAATTTTAGGTGATGAATGAGATATAAGATATTAGATTTGGAACTGAAAGGGAAGTTGGGTTCTACTCCTACTTTTTTGCGCTGTAATTTTTAGTTTTTGTTATTTATTTTTAATTTTTAATTTTTCTTTTAAATAAAAACAAAAATATGTTTGGTTGTTAATGTTTTTTTATTATTGATGATAATTACATATTAGATAAAATTTAAAGATAATTTATTTTTAATTAATTAAATTTATCTTAATCTTTTATATAAAATTTATTAATAAATTATCAATAAAAACTATTTTATCTTGTTAAAATAAATAATTTCAAATTAAAATTTATTCATAAAATTAATATTTATTTTAAATATATTTTAATTATTAAATCAAAGTTTTATTTGAAATTTATATATTTTCAAGATATTTTAAATTTAATTATATTTGTTAATATTTAATAATTAATAAATTACTTTTTATCTAATTTAATTAAAAAATTAAATTAAATTAAATTAATTATAATTTTAATTAATTAATATAATATTTTAAATTATTCATAATTCATAATTTTATTAGTAATTAATATATTTAATAATTAAATAATACATATTTAGTTGGTAGTAAATTAGATTATAAAAACAAAATAAATAGAAAACAAAAACCACTTTGTATAGTTTTCATAAGTTAAAAAAAAAGGAAGAATTTAAGACCAAAAAATAAAAAATGTAAACAAACATATCTTTTTACTAATTTGAAAAAAAAAAAAGAACAAACAAGCTCTAAATTGTGGATCACATGCATTCAAGAGGGTTTATATGAATCATTAATTTTTATGGCGATCAATTTTCTAATAAGTTGAAAATAATTCACCTAATAATTTCAAGACCACTAAATTTGGGTTGGAAATTGGAAAATCTTTTAAAATTTATCAAAATTTTCATATTGAAAATGATTTTTAAATGATTATGAACCATTTAAATATAATCAATACCAAAAAAGAAAGTGGTGGTTATAGTTAAAGGTCACTGAGTTGCAATCACTCTTTATCAAAAGCCACCAAAGAAAGATTCCAAAGGATCACCGGAATATTCCTTCATCTTGAAAGCTAAGTGGGTCTTTTTTGGTGGCCAATTAAGCTTGGTACTTAGAATATTCCCTTTTGACTCCTTGTTGAAATTCCTTTGTTTTTAATGTGATAAAAACGAAGTTCTCTTAATATTTTAATTGAATTGATCTAGATTAATTTAAATTATTTAATCTAATTAATTCGGCTTGATTTAGAAAATTTTATCATATCTAACTACACACATACGTACACATTAGAATGAGATAATATATAATTTTTTGAATTTAATGTTAAAATTTTAAAATTCGGATACAATTCTACTAGTTAGGAATAAGACTTTATATATTAAAAAACGCGAGTTTTTTCCTGATTCATTGATGTTGTTGTAGTAACTCATCTTTCAAAATTTATATTAAAACATTATTTTTATTAAAGAAAATTAATAGATGGATATTCATATAATATTTAATAGATCTGCCACATCAATAAAAATAATCTTTTGACCTAATTTATATACATTTTTAAAAGTTAAATTTAAAAATTTTAAAGATTAGATACTATTTAAATTGCTATCCCAATTAGAATATAAATTGGACTATTATATATATTATCTTCTAATTAATAACTGCATAAAATTTTGTTATTTTATTATTTTTTATATCGAGAAACTTATCTTTTAAATTATACATCAAATAAACTATATAATATCAAAGAATGTGCATTTTAGATAGGATCAACTTTATAATTTAAAAAATTAAGTATGTTTTAGATAAGCATATTCACACGCTAATAACTTGAAGTCAAATTACAAATTTAATTCAAATAATTATTGAAAATTCTATAATGGTAGAAGAAATTCTAATATTTAATTTAAAAATCTCATTTTTTGTTTTTGATAATTGTGGAAATTGCGACATATTTAATATAAATAATTATTTAAAAATTTAAAGAAATCTTAATATTTAATTCAAAATCTTACTTTTTTTTCTCCTATAAATGTGGAACTCAACCCACTAATCACATACTTATGGTAATTCATCTAACCGATTTGAAATTAAATAACCAGTTATAAGTTATGACGCGTATTAACTTTTTGAGACGGGTCCACCTTTGATAGTGTACTTTTGACCGTTTGATTTTTTGACACATCTGCTACAGATAACTTGAGCATAATTAATAACCCTTTCTGCCATTGATTGTGTGGACAAAAAGTTTCTTCCAACTTGGTCATCTAATCAATAGGTCAGGATTTGGTAATGCTTGTGGGATTATCTGGTCATGGCAGCACTGGAACATTATCACGTCTGAAGCCCACCTAAACGAAGGTTCGGCCACCTTCAAGTAATATTCCAATGGAATCTCCTAATTCGATTACAACTAACAATTCTTCCCGTACACAAATCCCTTTGAGACACGCCTTTTGCTCGTATATAAATTGATCCATCTTCTTGAGTCCAACTATCATTCCAAGAGAATAAAAACTTGTGTGTTTTTAGCTACAAAGATCAATTCTTTCTCTGCATTGTGTGTTTTTTTGGCTACAAAGATCAGTTCTTTCTCTGCATTGTGTGTGTTGTGTACATCAGCTATGACAGGAATTGTGGTGGTTTTCGATTTTGACAAGACCATCATTGACGTTGATAGTGACAACTGGGTTGTTGATGAACTGGGTTTCACGGACTTGTTCAATCAACTTCTCAATACCATGCCTTGGAACTCTCTTATGGTTAGTACATTCGTAAACGTGTGGCTTTATGTTTCAGGTTCTTAGCTGTTTGTGTTTTTCAGTCTCTTTTCCTGGTTTCCGAACCTTCAAGTTCCTGTCTTTCGATTGTTTTCTTCGTTGTTTACGTATTTCCCATGCCTGGAGCTGGATTGCTCATTTGTTTTTCCGTGTTAAAACTTTTGCAGGATAGGATGATGAGAGAAATTCATTCACTTGGAAAGACCATTGAGGACATTAAAGACGTTCTGAAACGTGCTCCTATTCATCCCAGGGTCGTTCCTGCTATTAAATCAGCACATGCTTTAGGGTACTGCACAGAATTAACAACGGTTTTAGCATGTAGGACTGGTCAAGATTATAGTAAGAAATTCATGGTCAATGCTTGGTGTTCTTTTCAGGTGTGAGTTGAGGATCGTAAGTGATGCAAACATGTTCTTCATTGAGACAATCCTGAAACATCTTGGTTTGAGGGATTACTTCTCAGAGATTAACACCAACCCAGGATCTGTTGATGACGAAGGGAGGCTAAGGATCTCCCCTTATCATGATTTCACCGTATCTCCCCATAACTGTGATCTGTGCCCTCCAAACATGTGCAAGGTACTACTTCTAATGTTCTTGATTCTCTGTTCATGTTGTTTTTCTTTTTAAGCAACTAGGGACGGTGAATTGAACTTAACTTTGTTAAAAAAAAGCTGAATTTCTGCAGAGAAGGTATAGACACCATGTGATGGAACCATCCTTTTATTTGTTATACAAAGTTTAATATTCCCATAGAAAGGTGTTGTGGGTTTATTTGTCTACAGAGGTTTAGATCCCAGAATCTATGGAATATGCTTTCTTTATTAGCTTCTGATTTTGACAAACCTCTTCTTTTCATTGTGACCCTACCATTAGTAAACAATTGCATCGGGTCGTTACTTAAGAAACAACATATAATGGTTAGGGTTGGTTTTGTCTTAATCTGGAGAGTAAAGTTGCTGATCTTTTTCACTTATGGTTTCAGGGTCTTGTTGTTGAAAGAATCAAAGCTTCTCTTTGCAAGGAAGAGAACAAAAGAATTATCTATCTTGGTGATGGTAGTGGTGATTATTGTCCAAGCTTGAAACTTGCAGAATCAGATTATATGATGCCGAGGAAGAACTTCCCGGTATGGGACTTAATTAGCAGAAACCCTTTACTCATCAAAGCTGAAATTCATGAATGGACTGATGGGGAGGAGCTTGAACGTGTTCTTCTGCAACTTATCAGCTCAATTACTATGGAGGAACTAAACAACTTCTCGTTTTCAGCTGATTGCAAGCTGGAGACATTGTCTGTTGCATCACATGAAGCCTTCCCAAAAGCTCTCCCAGTACCTCATTAATTATTCTCAACAGCCAAAAAGTGGAATACTTGTCAGGATAACAATACGCATAATGTTAGCTCTGACTAATCTATCAGTTTAGACTATTAAGTTCTTGTGTGAAAGATTGTTCTTTTCCATTTTCCTTTCTTTTCTTTTCTCTGTGTCTTCAGAGAAAAGTTTGTAAATTTTCAATTTACCTGATCAACTTGAAGTGGATGAAGTGATTCAAGAAACCTATGTAAGGGTTACTTCAACTTGTGTACTGGAAAGGTATCACATATAAAGGCCCTTGTATGACTCCTGAAGAATCGCAAAACCTTGGAACTAAGCCCTCAAGAACACAGTCTTTTAACCTATGAAGCTTGCCGTGAGAGTTCCTTTTAATGCTTTGGTCATGTTCAGAAATATGAGGAGAAGGGCATTAGCAAAATTTCTGATACAGCTCACTCCCATTTGCCAAAGTTTTGTCTCCCAAACCCCAGTAAACATTATGAAACAGAGGAGGATAATGTTTCAGACAGATCATTGAGGAATTTTCTGGTCTGTGTCTGTGCTAGCAAATGACGAGGAAGCAAAAGCAGTCTTCCTTGAATTGAACTGTTCACAGAGAAAACTAATCTCGTGTTCCATTTGTGAGGCTATTGATCTCTGTGAAGAAAGTTTCCATGTGATACCATTCAAGAACAATTGGAGTATGCTGTTGTCCGTCAAAAGTCTACCATTCAAGCTCCTTCCCATCTGAAAAAGAACAGCAGCTGTACAAGTTGAGCCTGTGACCTTAGAACTTGTCCTATGTGCAGTATTCATAATCTAAGCTGATTCCTCCTATTTCCTGAGAATCAAACACAGTTATTTCCAAGACATGGACATAAAAGTACACATCCTTTTGGTACAAGATGTGGAACAATTTGCAATGCAGTGAACTAGAAGCAAATTTTTGTTCCTGAATATCAGATGGCGTTTGGATTTTGTTCTGAAAAAGTTCAGATTTGTATACATGCTTTTGATGACTTGAAAATTAGTTTGCCATTGTAACTCAAAGCAGAATTATTTATTTTACTAAGAATATTGGAATCAGAATTATAGCATCAAACAAATGAGAATTGAAAGAGATAAGATTATTTCATATTAAATTTGATAATAAGATTAATATTTTGTAGCATTTATTCCAGATAACTTCTTTTTTCTTTTGTTCTCATTCTATGGATGCATACATAATTAGTATTCTTGCACCAAAAAGAAGGGGTCAGTTGGTCCCACGTCTTTTATTTTTTTTGCGAATCTTAGTTTTTGTTTTTAGTTTTCGTTTTTCTTTTAAATAAAATTTTTTTTGATTGGTTATTAATATAAATATATGTATATTTTTATTACTAATAAGAATTGCATATTAGATAAAATTTATATGATATTAAATTAAATTATATATAATTCTTATTAATAATTAATATATTAAATAATATATATTTAGTTGAAATTATGAAAAACAAAAATAAAAAACAAAAAAAAAACTACTTTTTGTGATTTTTATAAATTTTGAAAACTGAAAAAAATCAAAACTAAGAACAAAAATCAAAAACTCAATTCAATAAATTTTTTTTACCAAATTGAAAACAAAAATAAAAAACCGAGAATATAATAGAAACAAACAAACCTTAAGTCTCTTATTATTGTTGGCTTTTGGCCATATTTAAATTAAATATGATACTTAATATAGCTTTAGAATTATTTATATATTTTGAAACTATCATGGTTTTTAAATCATGATTTGAAATAGGACTCAATTCATGCAACTGCAAATTCTGGCTTAGTGTTATTTTTCTTCCTTTTCATGGGTTATCTTTTTCTTTTCTTACATGGAAACTAAAGCATAGAATACAAATAATAAACAGATAAAGTCTTTACTTACAAAATTAGCAATATTGGAAAAAATAAGTTCAATTGCTAAAGCCTTATTTATTGCTCTAAATTAATACACGATCCTGTCATAATGCATTATTGGATCATGGATAGTTGATAAGACTATTCTTCCTAGACTGGAGTCTCCACTATTCATTATGAATAGCAATTGTTAAAATTTAGAAAAAGAGTTCTTCCTGCAGCTAGACCAGTACTCAGCTACAAGCTTGGAGAAGTAGGAATTGGTTTCCATGAGGTTTGAAGGTTCATCATACTCCACCAATGTCCCTGCATTTCACCAATTTATTAGTATCAGAATTCCCTTCGGTAGGGTATAGTAATCAGTCTGAGAAACTGAAAAAAATGAAGTGATCTATTTAACTTGGAAATCTATACATGTGATTCATACTCAGTGGAAGCATGCTGAAAAGGAGGAAAAGGAAACGGATGCATACCATAAGAAAGCACCATGACCATGTCACTGTCAATAACAGTTGGAACTCTATGAGCTACTGTTATAACAGTGCATTCTGAGAATTCTTGTCTGATGATTCTTTGTAAGATGGCATCAGTAGCAGAGTCTATTGAGGCAGTAGCTTCATCAAGTACTAGGATTCTGTTCCTTTTTAAGAGGACTCTTCCCAGGCAAAAGAGTTGGCGCTGCCCAGCACTCCAATTTTCGCCTTCATCACTGACTGCGAAGTTGATTGTCATCATAAATCATGTGTTTGTACTTCTAGACAACTTTTTTCAATGCTTTTGCAAGTAACAAGAAAACCCTTGGAAGCAGTGTGAGATACTAATATTGTGCTTTGTGCAGTTCTTTTTGGACAAACATGTAGGAGTTGAGAACTTGCTTAGTGAGCTAACCTGATGAGTCGAGTAGATTAGGTAGGCTGCTGATAGTTGCTTTAAGCTGGCACTTCTCCAGAGCCTGTGAGTAGACATGTTACACATAGAAAAGGTATATGCTTTAGAAAATTTCCAGTAAAAAATCTCAATTAATGATTGGAAATTCAAGTAGAATTAGTTGTCTTACCTCCCATATTTCATGGTCAGAGTAAAGGCCTAAAGGGTCTAAGTTAGTACGTACACTTCCCTTGAAAAGTGTTGGCTCCTGAGGAATGATACTAAGCTTCATCCTAAGATCCTTGAGACCAATAGAGCATATGTCAAGTCCATCTATAAGAATTTTCCCACTTGCAGGATCAACTAATCGAAACAAGGCACTTATTAACGTAGTTTTTCCGCTACCGGTCCTGCCCACAACTCCTACTCTACTCCCTTCCTTGAATGTGCAGCTGATTCCCTTGAGAACTAATGGTGCATTGGGACGGTATCTAATCTGAGAGCATGATATGTTCTCAACATAAAGAAACAGATATTACATGGTTCATTCATTTGAAAAGGTCTACTTGATTCTCACCTTCAACTCTTTAAGCTGTATCCTACCCTTTGGTGGCCATGATGAGTATGGTCTATTGTCCTCCACTATAGCTGGAGGTTCTTCTGATATGTGCATGAACTGCTTGATCCGTTCAACTGAGACAATGTAGTTTGATAAGTTGCAATACCAGCGAATCATGAACACCTGGGTGCCGGTTAGTGTTAGCGCGTAAGACAATGAGAGGCCTATCAGTCCTGCATACCCCAAAAATAGATGCTTCTTCAACAGTTAAATCTTTAATGGTAGCTCAATAGCAGAAGAATAATGAATTTTTTCTGTCAATTTAGTCCCACCTGCTTGTACGTATCCCTTTGGAAGAAGTATAAGGAGTATTGCACCAGTAAACAAGGTGATGTTCATAAGTGTTTCTATTCTTATAACTAGCCACTCCATGCTTCCATTTGAATGGAAGAAAAGCGTAGCATCCGTGTCCACAAGCTTTAAGTAGTTCTGAAAGAACCTGTCAGCCATTCGGAAAGCTCTTATAGTGACAACACCAAGTGATGTCTCAGCTGCATAATTCATGACAGGTGCTTTGGTTGTTCCGTTGATTCTTATCAGTTCTCTTGCAGAGGCTAAATAATATCGCTTTCAAGTTGAAGAAAGATAAACAAAATTTAGTTAGGCCTCTCCACATTACAGAAAGATAAAAGAGAAAAAAAAGAACCAAGTTGAGAACTTTCAATACCTGCACATAATATGATGCTACCATAGAAAGTATAGCTACAATAAGAACTTGCCATGTGACTGAGACCATAATTCCTATAATTGCCATGAGTTCTAGAAATGGAGCCACCACAAAGATGAAGGAAAAGGGGATGTCAAAATCCAAAATACTCAGATCAGATGAAGCCTGCAGATGACAATTTCATAAAATGTTAGATGTGACACAATGCCCGTGATATCCTGTTAGTGAAAAGCATGGCAGGATTATAAAGTTTACTTACACGAGTCAGAATCCGTCCAACAGGAGTAGAGTCAAAGAAGAGCATAGGAGCTTTAAAGATTGCATTGGTGAAACCAGAGAAGAAGGCTTTGGAAGCAGTTAATCCCAGATAGGCTGTAGATATAGACCTAAAAAATACAAAGATAGCACTAATTATCGAAATCAGTGTGTAGACACTAATCAAGACAGCACTGTTGATTTCAGGAATTTGGTTGGCGAATGCTAGCCAATAAGTTGCAGCCGCCTGGAAAATAACAAAACCACATTGTGATAGTACTCCTAAGCATGCAAACAGCATTCCCTTTGGGGCATTGAGATAGTCCAGGAATGGCTTCCACCCAATATCACCAATCTCCTTCTCTTCTTCTTCTGTTAGCTGTATTCCATGTGTGCCCTTTATAGATGCCTCCTCTTTGCCATTGTTTTTAGGAGGAAAAGACAAATTAGATTCATCTGGTTGAACCAAATCTACCTTTGGTAATTCTTCTTGGTTGTTATTGTTTGAAGGGTTTAATACTAGTATTGCATCTTTATGAGCATTGACAAGCCGTTCAAATGCAGTTCCGGCCATCAAAAGCTCTTTATAGTTTCCTGATTGAGTTATTTGTCCACCTTCCATGACCTATGCAGAAGGCATAACAACTGACGTGAAAACCAAAAAAAGAAAAGGTAGTGCAACTGACAAATTTCAAAAGAATTCAATCAAGTGAGGTGTTTTACCAGAATTTTATCAACTGTTGACAGGAACTCCACTTGGTGAGTGACAAGGATTACAGTCTTCTTCTCTAGAGCAGTCATAACACAGTCCTGCAGTTGCGGCATTTCAGATTGAATAATTCATGCCATTTGAAGAACAATAGAAGTTACTTTGTCTTACATTGAACAGAATTGCAGCAGTATGTGCATCCACTGCACTAAAAGGATCATCAAGAAGATAAATATCAGAATCATTATAGACAGCTCGAGCAAGTTGAATTCTTTGTTTCTGTCCACCACTCATATTAAGCCCTCTCTGTCCTATTTCTGTGAGGTCGCCATGGGGGAAACTGTTGATGTCCTTGTCTAAAGCACAGGCTTTAATGGCCATCTCATACCTGGCTTGTTCCAGTGGCTTTCCATAGAGTATGTTATCACGAACTGTTCCACTTTGGATCCAAGAAATTTGAGAAACATAGGCAATAGATCCAAACACATTGACCTGAGACAAACATAGAACAACAAGAATGACATGAAAAACAAATTTGGAGGACTAATAGGAGATTACTGTTTGTTCTGTAACTTACTGCTCCAGAAACTTTGGGTATTTCTCCCAAGATGGCATACAAGATTGACGATTTCCCAGCCCCAACTGGGCCACAAACTGCAATTTTCTTCCCACATTTGATATCCAAGTTCACATTTCTCAATGTTGCTATTGTTAGTTCAGGATCCCAGCTGAAGTTACCTTTTTGAATCAAAACACTTCCATCAGGATTCTGTGGCTCAATTCTATCTAAATTTTCGGTCTTGAGTTCATCATCTAGCAAAAAGGCATTAATCCTATCAAGTGAGACCTTGACTTGGATCATGATGGAAAGAGCCTCAGGTATCAACCTGACCGGCTCTCCCATGCTCCTAAGTGTTGCAAGAACTGTGAAAATGGTGCCAGCATTCAGCGGGGCACTGTTGAGCAGGGCACATCCCATGAATGTCACAGAAGAAACGACTAGTGGGGATAACCAATACAAAATTGTTCCAAAAACTTTTTTAAACTGCATTTTGGTCAACCATTCGAACTCCTTTTCTCGGCAAGAATAAATCAAGCCTTTAAATTTCTCCTCCCATGACTGCAACTTTATGATTTTCATGCTGTTTAAGATCTCAGAAGTAGCTCTAAGTCTCTCATCTTGAGCAATCATCAACTCAGTCTGACATATCTGCAAAATTCTTGCAAATGGCACATTAAGAATTCCACATATGAAAAGAGGGACTAGTCCTATTATAGCACCAAGACCAACAACTCCAAAAAGGACTCCAATGGATAGAAAGAGTTGCACTATAAGAGTCCATGTTAAATGAAACCACCAGGGAAACTCCCCGAATCGATAGGCATCAACTGCAATGTAGTTCACAATCTCACCAGTTGAGTGCCTTTTTCTTCCCAGACTTGAAAGCTTAAGTTGCTTTTTGTAGACTGCAACCATCAATGCTGATCTCATTCTCATTCCTGACAGTCTTGCATAGAAGAACCAATGCCTTTGTGTCAGTGACTCAACTGTCTTTACCAGAATCAAAATTCCAACGATGAAAAGACCTTGATAGAGATTCTGATCAGCAGAATTTGAATAATTAACAAAAGCATATAGCAGAAGAGGAAGAGCTACTACTGCAATTGTCCTAAGCAAAGCAAGGATACCAATTAATAGATTCTCTTTGAAATAAACTTTTGCCACAGCCTTAATAACCCAGTTTCCTGTTTTATTAGAGCTCTTATCAGTAGAAAGTGTATCCCATGCATCAGCAAACTTCTGGTAAGCTATATCGGCTTCATCGTCACGAATTAAAGAAGGGATATCTTCAAGATTTAATGGTTTTGAGTAGCCTTTTGCAAGCAAAGGATTAATCCAAGAAAATGTCAATTTGCCAAAGAAGCTAGCCTGTCCTAGTTTGGACTGATTCTGTTCCTGCTTTTCAGGTAATAGTGGCTCAGATAGACCGTTATCTGCAATTTGTGGAGAACCAACATGACGGGAGTTCTTGAAAGCACAAAACAGAAGCAAAAAGTTGACAGGCCATGACAGCATGTCAAGAACTTGGATTGTGCGTGCTCTTGCCAAAATTTGGATGTTTAGAGCAGTAACCAAGAAAGAGGAAGACACCCACCAAACTCTTGAGAAAATAAAGATCCATTTGTACTTAGTAACAAGCAAGGACACTGCGAATGATAACCATATTAGTCCTCTGATGAGGTAAACGAGCCACTCTAGATGCTTGAGTTTATAATCTTCGCCTATTAGATCCCATAATCCCATACCAATATGTGCAGTGCTAATGATAGCACAACAGATGGAAACAACTACTGGAATCCATTCCTTTCTGTTGCTGCCACTTACTTCACGTTTTGTGACAGATCCTACAAACAAAAATAGATAGAAGATGCCCAGAAACAGCAGATTTATTGCATCTATGGCGGCTCTTTGTATGCAAGGAGAATCCGCAGTAACTTCTCCCCCACAAATCCATGAAAGTTCCCCTGCATAATCACACGAGACGTCTTCCATGTTAGCTTCCCCAAAACAATTTATGAACTTCCAAAAAAACTTGCAAGAATCGCTTGCACCAAAACAGCAAGCTAGCAGTTCAGTTCCTTAGGAAGAATATATTAAGTCACTAGTTTATATCATCAAACACTAAGCATTCGTTTCTTTTGACAAGTGAATCAAATCCAAATGAAGATGCAAAGAACAAGGAGCTTCAGGAAAGAGTATGATTATACATGGCAGTGAAAACCAAGAAAAGGAACTATATAACATATACCAACTATGGTCTCCAAGAAAGCCATTAGTGTAGGGAAACAAGTAACTCTGCAAACCGGAGCTCAAGGACACTTGATCAACAGATTTAACACAATACCCTCCATATATATAAGCTGCTAGAAATGAACGAACTGTCCATATGCTTTCTATGTGCTTTTGTCTGCATGTGCAGTCCACAAACATGTCAATGTCAGAAGTCAATTATTCCTGCCTGTAATTATTACCTGAGGTAAAATTCCCAGGTTCCTGAAACCCTGAAAGTAATTTACAAAATCTTTCCTGAATTCCTTTCATCTTCCACTTTCAGAGAGATGAATTAGCAGTAATCTAAACAAGCTTAAAAACAAAATAGTATGTCACTATCAGAACTGATCAATACATGCATGGATTATTATAATATAAGTGAAGCAGATCGTTGTCTCCTAAGGATTAACGTATAAACTATGGATGGCCAGCCATGGGATCTTCTTAAAGAATTGAGTTACTTCATAAACTAATCAAATTAATCAGATCTTGAATGTCTTCAATGCTTCAACTATTTTTAAAATGCAAAAGAACAAAGTTCTGTAATTATGCTTTGGCTTGATCCTTGTCATGATCACTGGGGCTAAATTTATTATTTTTATCACAAATAAGGAAAGGGCCAGCGCCTGAAACTTTAAGTTGACCAAAAAGTGAAAATGGTAATCTTTTATGGTCCTATTGTTGGACATTTTTGTCCTCTAAGGACAATTTTGTCCTTTCTTATAAAGTTGGACAACATTTAATTACATTTCGGTTTTTAAATAAATTATCGGTTAAGTTGCGTAATTTGATCCGGATAAAGATAATAAAGTGACCCAATAAATGATCTAAATTAATAGGCTGAAGTCTAGAAGGAAAATGGATCCCTATAAGTGTGGACTTGGTCCGTATCGGGCCTGTGATGGGGAAGCCCGATATGGAAGCTATATATATAAGGTTAAGGTCTCCTGCAGTTGCTGAACATAATTCGTAGCATTCAGCTCTCTGACCCATTCGGAGAGCTACGTCGAAGAAAACTGCAAAAGGGCGTTAATCTCGAGGCGGTGATCGTTTCTCGGAAAAGGTACAACTTTATCGGAGCTCGTTTCGGCCTTCAAAACAGCCTTTGAAGTTTGGATGGAACCACAATCAGGTATTTCCGCATTTCTTCATTTTTTCCCATTCATGTTAAATCCAAAACACGTAATAAGGTCCATGCTACGTGTTACACCTATATGTTAGAGATTATGATCACTGTCTCGTAAAGTTTCTTGCAAGGACCAGGAGAAATGTGAATGCAACGTAAATAAGGAGAAACACTTCAAAAGAAAGACGTTTCGAGTTCATTCACATCCTTTCCATAGGAAGAGGAAAAAAAAGATAAGATTTTTTAAACGGCGAACTTCTGAAACTAAAAAGGTTGTTAATTATAAAAAAGATTAAACTTTACTTAATTTTACAATTAATTTAAACTTTAAAAGTGACGTTAAAATATTTTAATTTTTAATTTTTTGCAAAAATAACTTGATATTAAATTCTCCATTGATATGGCTAACATGACAAGCTACGTTAAATTATGTATTTTTGCTATTTAGTTGTCACATATTGTAATTTTGTCATGCATAAATTTTATTATTTAATAAATTAAAAATATCAAAAACTCTAAATTAATTTTATACTCCTTTACTTCTTTGTAGGCACTCATTCCTCGTCTAACTCCAGTCACTTCCTCAACTTATGACATGACAAAAATACAATATTTATAGGTCACATAATAAAAATGCTAATATAACATGACTGAGTCATGTCCGTTACATTAATAGAGAACTTAATATCGGATTCTTTTACAAAAATTAAAACATTTTAAAGTCACTTTTTAAAAGTTTATATTGATTAAATTTGAAACTTTTTTAGAATTAATAAAAAAATGAAAGGACTCTTGTTTTATGTTGTGACTATGACTCAAAATGGATGGTATATATGTTGGTGGAACTCATGATTATGCACTAAGTACATCATCATTTAAATGGAATATCTCCTAAATTACCTAATTCGAATAAATTACTTGATGAGTTAATGATTCAAAATTAAGAGACAATGTCAAACTAATTAGTATTAAAAAATTTAATCATGATTTTGAAGGATTGATTAAACTTGAAAAAAGAGTAATAATTGAACATGATTTGAAACTATAATAATTTCATAATCATTAAAAAAGTTTTCCTTCTTTGATTTTTTTTTTAAAGCTATATCTTATACTAACCTAAAAATTTAAATAAAAGTAAAGTCTAAATATACTAAAATTTTTATGTTTAACTCCACATTTCATTGATCTTTTATTTTTTATTTACTTAAAATACCACAATATTTAAAAATTTAAATTATAATATAATGTTATTATAAAATTATAAATTAAAAAAATTAACAAAAATTATTAGATAGTAGTAAGAGGGTGAGCTTTGAAACAACCTTACCAGTTACTCTTTTATAACTAAAATGTTACAGATTTAAATTACTAAAATAGCCTCTTTATAAAAATGTAAAAGAAATGGAAAAGTTATATATAATTGATATTTCTAATACTTACAAAATGAAAAGTCTACCATAAAATTTACCTAAACTCATCATAAGCGAGACATTAGAAGTAATTGAATGGTCAGGAAAATGTAATTGCTTCTCAGCTTTATTAGCAGACATAATGATTAGCAACACGACTTTCGCATTGGCCACTTTGGTTTGGGGTAGTCGTTTGATTAATCCATCAATTATTGGATCTCGTCCAAAGTGATAAATTACATAATTTTAAATAATAAAATTAATTTAATTAATATTTATAAATTTAATATATTTGTCACTCTCAATTCGAACTCGTGATTATGATGAGAAAAAGATTAATTCATCATTTCTGCATCACAAAGTCAAAGATTGTCAAATAAAATCAAGAAAACTGACCAATGCACTCAATTATGGCAATAATACAACCAACCTCTTTTTTTCTTTTTCTTGGCACCACAAGATCAAAGCAATTTGTCGGCCGCCAATTCTCTATACAATAAATAAAATTAATAACAACAATATCAATATTTAATATGAATTTTGCTAATACACAAAGTTTATAAAAGTTTAATAATGCGCACTCTTACTTTTAACTAATAGAGATGTTGTTTTTAAATTATCCACGTGAAAAAAAAGAAAGCTAGAAAGAGAGATAGAGCTAGAAAGAGGGGGAATAAATAAATAATGATAATAACAATAATAATAACAATATAGGAATGAAAAAGATGAAGAAGAAGAAGAAAATAATATTAATATTAATAATGCGAATATTAGTAATTGTAGTAATAATAATAATAATAATAATAATAATAATAATAATAATAATAATAATAATAATAATAATAGTAACAGTAGTAGTAGCAGCAGCAGCAGTAATAGTTATTGTTGTTATTGTTATTGTTGGTGGTGATGGTGGTGGAGATGGCTCGTAAGAATAAATCATATCTTTTTATTAGTTTATGGCAATAAACTAGTTTGCATATAAAGAAAAATATAGTTTGGTTTTTAACATGGTGGTTTAATCAAGAAATTAAAGGTTTGGATCGAAAAAATTGCAATTCTCTTCAAATTTCAATGATTAATTAAGAATATAGACACATTAATGTCTTTACAAATTTAAATTATTACATACATCTGAAAATTAATCTGAAACATACTTAAAAATATTTTTATAATGATGAATTAATTGTTGAAAAGTATATTGATTAGTAAGGTGTTGAAGAAGTTACTTTGCAAACTATTTCATTTTATGTACTTTTTTAAAAATTATCAATTTTTAAGATTCATCAATTATTAAATTTATCAATATTAAATTTATTAGATTATGCATAAACTATTTTATTTTAAGGTTTGAAGAATTATTTTATGCCTAAAATAATTATGTAATGAAGAAAATTTTTGATATGACCTTCTTTTTATAATAAGTAAACTCTCTTAAAGTAAAAAAATTATATAATTTGTTTATTGAAATTTTTATATATTTTTAAATTATTAAATCGAAAATATGTAGAATTTAGATCCACTATCACCCCATCACTTTCATGGTTTCACCTCATAGGTCAACTATTTATAACTTGTCAGTGTAAATTTAAAAAAAATGGTTCAAAGAACATTTCTAAATATTTTAAAAATCAGACCGAAAATTCAACTAGTAAAACAAGAGGTTTAAAATTTAAAAGGTTTAATCAGTATTAGACCGTCATAAAATCAGCTAAAAATTAAATAAATTTGAAGAATTTGAAATATAATTGAAAGAGATTGTTCTTATTTATTGAAGAATTTGAAGTTTAATTAAAAAAGAAATTATTAAATAAAAATTAATTGATCTATAGCTTATAAGAATTTATTACTTTATAAAAATTAACCAACTAATTAATAAACTGATCGACTTTTAACAATAAGAATTATTAGAATAAACTGAACTAAAAAATTAGTCAGTTTAAGATTGGTACAATTAAACCGATTGAACTAATTAGATTTTTCAATCATTGGCAAATACTAAGTAATAGAAGGGAATTTATGCTGTCTTGTTAGTAAAGGGTTCGGGACTTGGTATCAATTTATTCGAGTTTATTATTTATTTTTGAGTTGATAATTTATTAAATAAACTATTCAAAATGCATGATTTATATATTATGTTATACACTTAAAGTTTTATTTAAATATATATTTGGAAAAATATCCACTGTAAATTTTACATTTATTAAAAATTAATCAAGTCTAACAGATTTGAATCACAAAGGACAGAAGATGCACATCATAAAATTTTGATCTTTCTTAATCTCGGTTTGGAATCCAAAGTTCGACGACAATATCATGAAATTTCGTCTTACATTAAAATATGTTTTTGTCTTCTTTATTTTCTTATCTTTGGAAAGAAATGTATTATTAAGAAAAAACATCCAATTATTCTAATATTATGGACTTAATATGATTTTCCAATTAAAAAAATTCGAAATATGTGGAGAAATTTTCTATGAAATCCCAAGTTGATTAAGTGAAATAATGAAAATAACTAAAAATTCAATCGATTCGATCGGTTTAATTGTAAAATTTTGAAGCATTTAACTTTTCAGTTTGATTTTTAACTTTCCGGTTTGATTTACTTTAATAATACTTATTGTTAAAAATCGATTAATTTATCAATTAGTCAGTCGATTTTTGTAAATTAATAAGTTTTTATAAACTAAAATAAATCAATTAATTTTTTAATCATTTTTAATTAAACTTTAAATTCTTCAATGTTAAAAGTAATTTCCTTCAATTCAAATTCATCAATTTTATTCAATCTTTAGCTCTTTTTATAATAGTTTAATACCAGTTGAACCTTTTAAATCTTAAACCTCTTATTTTACACTTTAACTTTCAGTCCAATTTTTAAAATTGAAGAGCCGTGATATGCAAAATAAAGACAAAATGGTGATAGAAAAAGACACATAACAATATTAATTATTTATCACAAATTAAGTAGCAACATTGATTTGTCCTTTCTCTTGTTCTGGGATAAAATAGATATATATTTTTTACTAATTTAAGCGACTCCATATGCAAATTGAATATGGAATACCCCATCGAAGTTATCTTTAACATGTGCTCGTTTGTATAAGAATATTGTTCTAGTTTTGTTTTATAGTCAATTTTATTAGAAAATGCAATCTAAATTCGTAAATACGTGAGTGATTGTACACTTTTTAATACATAAATTTTTGGTAAAATTAAAATTTTATAGTAAAAGATATGGGATCTCTCGGTAGATTTAATAAATTTAGAAAACTTTAATCTTTAAAATCCTAAATTTTTTTATGATTTTTAATTTTTTTAAAATTTTCTCTTATATTTTTGTTAAAAAATAAAAGTGGAATATAATTAGATTAATCAACTGTTATTAATACGATGATGTAACTTATTTCTTAAGTTTCGTTTGAACTAATTAAATAATGATATAAACCAAAAATTTATTATATTTATCTTAAAATATTAGTTAGTTCATAAGTGGCTCCTTTGTGATCATAAAATTATAGGTTCAAGTTACAGAAACGACCTCTTTATAAATATATAAAGGGAAGACTGACTGCGTACATTATGACCCTCTGTAGACCTCCACAAAACGAAGAGCCTTATGTAATGAATACGTTGACTTTATCTTAAAATATTAGTTAAAACCAAATTTAATTGATTTAGGTTGAGTTTAAGTGCTAAGATGAGTTGTCATGTTAATAACATTTGATTAGTTGACATATAATGCTCATATTTATTTTGTTATTATTTTTTACAAAAGTTTTGAAAAAAAATAATGTTTTTAAAAATTCAAAAAGATTTTAAATAATTTTTAATTTATTTAAACTATAAGAGAATCGTATTATAATACTTATTGTATCATATACCTCAAGAAAAATCAACCAAAGTGAAGAACACAAAGACAAGAAATGAAGTAGCTTTTAAAGAGGTTTGGACAAAAATTATTTGATGAGGAACATGACTTGTAGATAAAGGAAGTTAAAAGGAAACAATAATGGATGATAATAATAGTATTGCTTTTATATTGTTAGAAAAGAGAAATATACAGAAGTGTTGTTCTCCTTTGTTAGCTTAAAAAGGTTTTGCTACAATAATACAATAATATGTATTTTTATTTTTTATTTTTTTCATTAAAAGTTATTTCATCATCTTATTTCATGTCTGAGATGACGGACAGTGTAAATTTAGAAATACTTTTTCTATAGGATTTATTTCAGGAAAAGAATAATATGATATTTCGAATTATCAATTGTAGTATTTGTGAAAATGGTAAATTAATTTCGAACTTGCTTAGTATTGATTTGCGATTAAGATAAAAAAAGGTTTTTCGATCGAAGAAACTCACCCTTTTTTTTATTGAAGTAAGTAATTCGTGATTTCTTAATAATCAACTAAATGAAATCTCATATTTCATATATTGGTAGAAAAAGGAATGATCTATGAAATTTAGGATTGACCTTTGATAATGGATCAGATTAAAGTAATATTAATTCATTTTTTTTCAAGACAAGGATTCAACAATCACTCAAACAAAATCAAGGAACTATTAATATATTATTGAATAGAAATCAAGAATGTCAATCTTTAATAATTTTGTAATGACAAAGTGAAATGTTTTGTAAGGATAGATTTTGAAAAGAAAACATGATTAATTATACTAGATTTATTTATAAATTGATTTTTTTACTTTAATCTTTATGTTTTAAAAATATTATTTACTTATTATACAATTCTTCCATATATTTATTTATTTAGCTAAAATAATATAATATTAAATTTCTTAAATTCTAATACGACGTTGTTATGAATAATCAGAAAATTAACAACAAGATTGTGTGATAAGTAATAGTAATATTTAAACAAAAACATTAAAGTGAAAAAAGTTAAATTATAAATAGGTCCAATATAATTAATTCATACTTTTTTCTTTTCAAAAATAACCATATGAAAATTAAAGGGTCTTTTATCAATATTCTATTACATAATTAGATATAAAAAGAACATGGTGAGCCTAATTTTTAATCTTATCTTTAGCATGAGATTGGACAAAAACACATTTAGTTCATAGGTAGAGGCCAAATTGTCGTGATGAGATCTGCTGTGGATGGATGAAATCTACTGGCACAGAAAAAATTAGATAATGGACACAACAGATCTCACGCGCAAATTGTTTGGAGCAAGTGTCCTTTTTTGAGAACTCAAATCCTATGATTCTTCAACATCACCACTTGCTATGTTAGGTCATGAGTCGTAATAGTAAAATGATACCTTTAGTGTTATTGGACAAAGTGGAAGTTAGATCCATTGTATTTGTGTCAAGAGATGATTAGGTGGTGAATAGTGTCCTCTGGTGTCAATCTCTCATCTCATCTGTAGAATGGACTGCTTTATGCTAGAGAATGTGCGAGCCTTATCTTCACTTTTTATATTTTTATTAATAATAATAACAATTAATATCCATTTTAAAAATACATATAAAAATTAGAGATAATAATAAGCTCAATAGTATTAAAGACGATGATTGTCGATCTCGTCACAAACCTGGTTCAATTTGATCCTTATAATAGGTGATTCGAACTCAAACTGAAACTTAGTTAAATAAAAATTATACAAGTTTCTATTATGGTGTAATTAACTAAAATAATATCAATTTAATCATAAATTTCTTAAATTTGAAGATTAAATTAACGTCATTTAAAAAAATGTTTAATTCATCAAACTTAAAATTAACTCAAACTTCTATCAATTCGAACTTGATTCATTAATTTTAAATCGGACCGAGTCGATCTATTTTTACAAGCCCTATTAATAATTTTTATCATATCTTGACTTTAGATCAATTATTTTCTTAAAACTCTCTTTACATGACAATTTCCAAAAAAAACTCTCTTTACATGACAATTCAAACTTTACAATATTATAAATAGAAGAACTATGGGCCTCAGTCTTATCTCTGTAAGGTGTAGTTTCAAGTTTCAACGTTCACGTCTTGATGGCTTGGGTCGAGACTTGTCCGACGTTAGTGATAAGGTTGTCATTAATTCATTATATATTTATAATGTTTAACTGTTTATATGAATATTTTAAAAATTAGATGAGAAGTTAATTTGGTAATATAAAAAATTTAAAGTTAAAAGATTTAATTGGAGGTAAACTATTAGATAAAATTAAAATTTTTAAAATATTATTAAAAAAGATTGTTTTTGAAAATTAATTTTTAAAAATTTAATTAAAAAAGAGATTATTAAATCGAACAAAAAATTGAAAATCAAATAAAAAATTTATTTAGTTTAAAATTTTAACAATTAAACCGATTAAACTGATAAAATTTTTTAATTATTTATTCTAATTAAATTATACTAAATAAGCGAAATTAATTAATGGAAATAGATTTATGTCGAGTTTCTTTTTTAATAATAATACGAGACACACTTTAAAAATATATATTTTGTAAATAAGCAATTTAATAAATCAATAAATTCAAATTAAATTATTCCATTAATTAATTAACTCAAACTCGAAACTTTAGCATTAGAAGCATTTGAGAGTACCCTCCAACCATTTCTTTTTTAGTCTTTTACGAGATTATTTAAGTTGTTTTTTTTCATTCACACTCCAATGTTTTACAAAAAAATCTAATTAGCATTTGTTTTTATTTTGAGTACAACCTTGGATCTATCAGAAATAGTCTCTTTATTAGTTAAAGATAAAGTTGCGTACTATTGGACCTTTTCAGGTCCCGTGCTTCAATGGGACTTCAACTGAATGTTGTTGATGATGATGATAATTTTTATTTTTAGTACCATTTTGCACTCTCGCATTATGAAAATAGTATTTATTAAATCTTTAAAATTATATATTTGATCAATAAGTCTAAATTATTTAATTTTGACATTACATAAGATAAATTGATGATTAATATATTAGAAATTGTCAAAATTTAACTTTATTAAAATATAGGATAATACTAATATCATTATGAAAATATTAAAATATAATTTCGATATATCAATATCCATTCGATCTAGATCATGCCATTTTCCATCTCTTTGTCTATTAAAATGCCTATTTTCTAAATTCTCAAAAGGGCTGTCAAATTTCTGTCTAGGGCCTGTTCAATAATTTTAGTTGATTCTGTCATTTCACCTATTCGAAGTAAATAACTAGCTAATGAATTGCCTTCTTTTTGCCTCTGAATTTCCCAATCAAATTCGGTGATACTATACATAATAATAAAGATTAACTGAATTTTTTTTTAATAAATGTTAAGAGGCAATGCCTTCAAATTCAGAAGTTATGGGCTGTAAATGGGCTGATGAGACGACAACTGACTCAGAATGGAAATTACGTATATCAGGAGGTGACCCAAGTCCACCAAATAATGGGTTGTTTTAAAAATGCAGGATAATTTCTCTGTGATTTATGATCAAAGAAGATCTTGTGTTTGATTAATTTTCTTGGATCATTAGAACTTGATTTATTAAGGTTAACTTCAACGATTTCCGTTTTGTTTTTACGTATTAAGGTTACTATAATTTGTCGTAATTATACACGTATTGTATTGTTCGCAATTATCGGAATCCTCAAAACCAATGACAGAAGTACTAAGCAACAAGAAGATCATTATTGGTATTTCAGGTTTCCTCAAACAGGAGCACACTGGATTTTGAATCTTCCTCTCATTGTTTAGTTATGCTTCTGCAACAATTGACCTACTTAGCTTGTACTATCTCCAGATTGGTCCAAGAAACTTTGAGAGATTTTCTTGCATTAGCTTTGCAACAATTGACATAAGTCCGAATTCGAGCCCAACCCAGTTAACTTAGGCTTGGTCCGTTAACTTCAGGCAAACTTTTCTGCCACGATCCTTTCAATTGCTATGACTGCTAACTTATGTACACTGACATTGGATTGTTACTTGTCAGGCATACCCTTTGCATCTCTATCTACATTTATGGTCATAAATATGAGAAAGTTTGAACTTTTGATGAGTATAATTAGGACATGGAGCCAGAGTCTTAATGTTTGGTTTTTCTGAGTGGTCCATGTATTGAGATATTATAGAATGGTATATTATCCAGCTTGAATTGCGTTCCAAATTCAAATCTTATGGAGACCCAAATCCTCATCTTCTAAACTTGTGAATGAGAAATGGTCCACAACCAAGAACTTGGTCCATTAATCTCAGGTAATCAATGCACTGGGCCATCCCCCATTTCAGAGAAAGATGAAGCATTTAGATCACTGCATTATATATTTTCACAAGGAAACCCCCCTTCTGTTGCTAGCTTGTGATAAGCCCTAACCACACAAAATTCCAAGTTTTAACAGCACAGCAAGACAGTAACGCCTTATGGAAATGGTTCAGGTAAATTAGAATATTTTCATATCCAACTCGGTCTAAATCTAACTTGAAACTATACATAGTTATATTTAGGGTTGGACACTTTATAACAATTTCTTTATTAGTTAGGATAAAGCTGCATATTATTGAACTTTTTTAAATTTTGCATGACTGAATTTAGTCAAATCAGAGTTGATGCGTCCCTGATGAGAAAATCTTGCATACAAAAAATGACAGAAGAATGCTACTATAATTAAGACAGACCTGAGGCCTGCCATGATTGTCAAGAACAGAATGGTTCCAGGCATTCCAGGCATTGTACAGTCACAGATCAAATAAGCATGGTTTTGTGCAAGGGTTTGTTTGTAACTTTAAAGGGTGATTCATGGAGTCAAAAGTTCTTGTTAAGGCACCAGATGTTAGGAAAGGTCCCATCATTTACTATTTTTTGCTTACAATGTAGCCAAGATCTCTGAACGAAAGACCTTTTGACCCAGACTTTCATGGCTGAAAGTAAGAAACAGGGTTTTATGTAACCTTCAAACATGTTTGCTAAATTCTGGGGATAGAGACCCCCCCTGTTGGGAATTCAAGTGTGTGGAATCCCATATTGGAAAGAGATGGAATTGGTGAAGGACATATAAGTGGAAATGACC
>JAOQMM010000005.1:3226269-3238330 GCA_027563515.1 Erythroxylum platyclados
AAGCCCATGAGTATGTTCCTTCACTAAGCCCATGATAGAGATCTCCCAAGTAAGTGGACTCCCCGGTTGCAACACCCCCCCCCAAGCCATTTCTGAATTGGACCACCATCATATCTTCCATTATTGTCTCACGTGCTTCAACATTTCAGGTTGGCAATATGTTCAATGAGGTCCAGGTCATGCACCGATAGATCTAACGATAGTAAATTCACTATTTTAACGTTCTCGTTAAATTAATTTCGATCATTTAAATTGAAGTAAGTTAATTCTTTAGACTGATCTAAAATTTGATTAATTTAAATTTTTTTCATCGACTCAAATTAGACTCTTTCGACAACTCTTACTTATTCCTTGCTTTTACTTTCTTTTAATTTTTTTTAAAATTTATGTGCTTACATTATTAGCTTATTATTATTTATATCCAAATAAAATAAATTAAAGCAATTTTTAGTTTTTTTTATTCAATACATAATTACAATCCATTTTTGAGTTTATGATATTAAATTTCTTTTAAATCCAAAGCAAAACTATTTAAAATTACAAATCGAAATTATTTTCTTAAAAGAAGATTATTATTTTTTAATATTAATCTTCTTAATTCGAACTTTATTTGATTTTTGTTTATAATACAACTTGTTTATCACTTCACCAACTCGTGCAACTCATTATTGATAGGCACCTTATATTTTAAAACACTATATGCATTTATTTATGTCTTTGTTTCGTATTAAAGGACTCAACCAATTTCATGCCAAGAATCTTATAAATAATTAAATGTCAACTCACATTTTGGTAGAGACAGCAATGCGTAGGCTCATGTGTGTAGATTAAGGTATTTTCAGCCCATAGACCTAAATTTAGGTGTTTTCAATGGATCAATTTATGGGTCAGGCGTAAGCTCAGACCGACCTAAAACTTAATCATTCTTAATAAAACGACATTATTTTGTTTAGGAGAAGTACATCTCGAATAAATCTGAACCTTGATAGCCTAGATCTGAACCCGATAAAAAACATTATTTTATATTTTTAATTTTAAAAAAATTAGCAAGGCTGGCTCATGGGTCGGCCGATTATCATCCTTACTTTTTGTGCCTATACGATTTAATTAATATTCCTTTAACTCAAATTCATTTCCTTCAAATACCCAATTCCCATTAGAAAAAATGTAATATAAATATATATATATATATTATTTTTAAAAATTAAATTAAATTAATATTGAGTAGTTTCAAATTGTTCGAATTGTATTTGGAGTCAGTTCCTAAATTCAAACCCGTCTTAAAACTCAAATCAACTTTAGTCTATTTTATTGAATTAGGTAAAATTTAATTTATCAAAAATATGTTGTGATGGTTATAAATTATAGTGTCCCCAACAAACGATGGGCATAATATAAGATAAATCTCTGCCCATCAAAGCTGTCATGGGCCATGAAAATGACCTCAAAGCCGAAACACATGTAAAGGTCGTACATTTTCAAATGATTCAGATGTACGAGTCATCACGTTATATGTAACAGGAACTTTGGGAACACCAAAATGAATATTTTATAAATTTAAATAATATATTTAATTTATTTGCTGTTTATAAATTTTAATATTTTTATTTTAACTAATTACTTTTAAATTTTTGAATTGAATTACAATTTCACACAATCGTTATCTTTTCAATATTTAAAGTTTTAAATAAATTTTTTACGTTATTAATTTTAATTGATAAAGTTATTCTTTTGTGATCGTAAGATTACAAATTTAAATTATAGAAACACTCTCTTTAAATTTCTTCTAGACAAAAAATTTTGTATCTAAGTATATTTGGTTTTTTATTTAAAATAGAATTTTAATTAATATTAAAATATAAAATAATACTAATAAAATTGCCCAAATCCACAAAAGTGGACAGTTAATTAATTAATGTCCCGTAATTAGGAAACAGGGAAAAGAAAAGGAGTTCACGTTGATGCGATCACTTGTACTGATTGGACACTGATTGTTGTTTAGGACAATTAGGGAAGGGCTCATCAGCAATTAAATCTCCACTACATCAAAATCAAGACATATTGAGCATTGTCACATTTTTTTTAATTATAGTTTACAATTTGTAAACTACTTTTCTTGATGGTCCCATGACTATAATGATGATGCTGACGTAAGAGAGAAAACTATAATGTGTTATCATAAGTTCAATTATTGCATGTATTTTCTGTAACTATCCACTAAAATAAATTTTAATCACAAATTTCATAGTTTGGAGATGGGTTATCATATTTTTAAAATTCATTAAATTTTTTAAACTAAGTGATGTTTTATGATCTTAACAACTCAATTTTAAATATTATTTTTGATAATATTTTACTAATTTAACAAATAAAATTCATTGTTTCAAAATTGAATCAGAAGTTAAACTAATAAAACAAAAGATTTAAAGTTTAAAATAATCAAAATTCTACAACAAGATGAGGGAGTTTTGATTGACTTTCCTGCTTATTCTTAGTAATGAATATGTCATAAAACTTATTAAAGATTAAATAAAATTAAAGAATTTGAAAAATAATTGAAAAATTCAGTGTTTTCAAAACAGGATCAGAAATTTAAGGTTTCAATAGTTTAAATGGTATTACACCGTTATAAAACTTGTTAAAGATTGAATAAAATTAAAGAATTTGAAAATGACTAAAACTTTATCTTTACTTATCAAAAATTTAAAGTTTAATTGAAAAAAGAAATTAACTGGTCTATCTTTTATTTATAAAAATTGATTAATTTATGAAACTTGTCTAATTAATTAGTAAACCTATCGATTTTTAACAACAAAAACTATTGAGCTGAATTAAATCAAAAAAATGAAAACTGAACTGAACGTTTGGTTGATTGAAGATTTTCACTGTTAAGCTAGTCAAATTAATTTGATTTTTAAAACATTAACAAGATCACCTTTGCTCGTAACATATAAACATTGACATAACAAATTATTAAACAAATAGATAGTTACGTGGGTTAATTTACCTAGCTCATAACCCAAATGGTTAATACGGGTTGATTTTAAATAATGAGTGGTTATGAGTACATATTGTAGGGTATGGGTTGTCAGTTAGGCATATTAGTTCACTTGGATATTTATATATTTATTAAATTTTTACATAAATGTGTATTAAGTCACTTGGATGTCTATTTGGATGTTTATTTATTAGTCAAATTAATAAAATATTAACATAAATGACTTTTTAAACTAAGTTTTAAAAATTGTAAAAGATTATTTTTTTAATTTTAATTTTTTAGAAATTTAACACTAATTTCAAAATTTTAAAAGTCAAACATTTTAAAATATATTATCCTTTTAAACATTCCATAATGAAAAAAGGAGAGTCATAAATTAAACAAGAAAATATCTTTTTTTATTGTAAAACAACAGCAAATTTTCATTTTCATTTGTTTAATTACATGTAGTTAAATTTCATTAAATCACTGATCAATGAGAAATTTGTGTATTTGCTAATTAAGTTAACATACTCAGTACACAAAGCTCCCCACTTTGCGAGGATCTGGAGAAGGTCATATAATGTAACTATCCTTCCCTTTGTATTTTTATAAAGAGGTTATTTTTGTGACTTGAACTTATAACTTTATAGTCACAAAGAAACAACTTTACTAATTGTTCCAAGGTTAAATAGCTAATCAAAATGTTAAATCACATGAAAGAGAGAGAAAAAAATATATGAGAAAAAGGAAAAGTCATTTTCTTGCACTCTTTCAATTTGTTAATAAAAAAATTTCTCAACCTTGAATTTTATAATAAAGTGTATTTAACCCTTTAAATTGAGTAGGTTAAACTTAATTTAATCGTAATTAAATTTAAACTTGGTTTAAAATTGTTGTATAAGGACGAATCAAAATACTTCTATATATATTCTAAAAATAAAAATACAATAAATCTACATCTTTAATAAACTGCTTTGAGTTTATTTCAATTGATTTCATATCAAGAAAATTAAACTCAATATAATCAACAAATTTAAAATTTTCAATTATATTCAAAGCAAAAATGAGTTTAAAGTTTAATATATTTATCAAAATTCAGTTGAAACTCAATTTAAACATACATAATTCAAAATTTAAGTCAAAATTAATGTACCCAGTGTCTAAGGCTCTCTGCTTTGTGGGAGTCTAAAGAAGGTCATAATATACACAACTTTTCTTTTATATTTTTATAAAGAGCCTGTTTTTGTGATTTAAACTTTTGACCTTTGGGTTTCAAATGAACTACCGGTAGCAAAGACTCACCCTCAAATTTTAAGCTTAACTCTAATCTAAACAGATATCATTACCACCTAAATTGAACTTAATTGAACATTTAAACAGAAAATTAAGTTACCCATTTGAATGAGTATCTTGATTAACACGTAATTGGATTGATCAAGCTTGTCCTTTATACAATTTTTCTTATTCAAATATTGGAACAAAAACCCAGGTAACATAAACTAGGAGCTATTTAATCTGATCTTTTCGTATCAGACAAAACTGTTCAAAACAAAGAAGAACCCTAGTTGCAGTCCTCGAAAAACATAATCAAATGATTTCGCAGGTTCGAAAGCTGTTGGTTTAGACACTGATCCGCGAAAAGTGTGCAGTTTTTCAATGATACTGTCCGTTCTAGCACACGTAATAAATTTTCTTCGCGTCTGCCGCCAATACGTCTCGTCGTTTAGTCAACATCCAATTTAGTAGTTAGACTTAAAAAAATAACATGGGAGGTGTACTGTATTACTACTGCTGTCTAACCAGTAACCACTAAATTTGATGTTGACTAAACGACGTAGTACACCTTCCATGTTTTTTTTATAAAAAATTAATATTCCAATTTCTTTATTTTTATCTCTATTAAAATTGACAATATCTTTATTATAATTAGTCAAAGCATAAATTAAAATTTTATACAACACGGAGATGTGATTTGACTTATTAAAAATATTATAATTATTTGCAATGTTTTAAAAATTGTACAAAAGGTTATGAGACCAAAAGTTTAAAAGGTTCAATCGAAATTAAACACTTATAAAATAGTTTAAAGAAAAAAATTAAAAATCTTAAAATATGATCGATTATCCTTATCTATTGAAAAATTTGAAGTTAAATTAAAAAAAGACATTGTTAAATGAAAAATTAATTGATTTATTTTAGTTTTTAAAAAATTATTAATTTATAAAAATTGTTTAATTAATTAATAAATTGATTGGTTTTAAATAACATGAATTATTAAAATAAATTGAACTAAAAAGTTGAACGGTTCAATATTTTTATAATTGAACTGGCCAAGTGGGTTATATTTTTTAATAATTAATTATTTGATGTTAAATATATTGTTAACTAGATACTAAATTTAATAATAAAATTGACTACGTAATAAAATAGGTAAGATAATTATTATATAGTCAACATTTTCAATAATTTTATGTCAATTTTATTAAATACTTAAAAAATTCCAACTCTTTTATTATTTGTCTATATTTAAATTTTAATACATGTATTTGTATAAGAAAGTTTATTAATTTACGGCGAGCGGGTCCCAGGGTGGCGTTGAGAACTGTGCAGAAACGAGGTGTGTGGGGTTGCGGTGGTTAATGCTAACGTGAGCCTTGAGCGTTTGGGGGTTAAGTTTAGCATTTAACAGGACCGAACTTCCCGATAGGGTCCAGACAGACTCGTTTTGGAAATAGGACAACAGTTTTGGCTTATTTACCATTTTATGGGATTTCGTATTTTATTTATTTATTTATTTCTCTTTTTATGTGTATAATGTAAAAATAATAGTAAAAAATATAAAAATTACACGAGGAAAGGACAGTTATTGGCAGACATCATTAACCGTGTCTGTGTCTTGTCTCTTTTAACAAACTGTAATTTAATTTTTCTCAGTAATTCATGTTGTCTTTCTTTTTTCAGGTAACCTTCCGTTTCAATTGCAATGGCTCTTGAGTGAAATGCAAGCTAAATGGTTTTGAATTTGAATGGAAAAAGGTCATGCAAAAGAAAATAAAAAGAGAACGTAAAAAGAGAAGAAGAATATTAATACAACACCGATAATAAGAAAAAAAAATTTGCTGAGACGTAAAGTCTGGACAGGTCCAGTAATAAACAACCTTACCTTTAATTTATAAAAAGTTAATTTTTAAATGACCCACATGAATAAAGAGGAAGAATATTAATAAACATAGAAATTGCAAATTTTTTCTTTTGAGTTCAATTGTCAACAACGATCATTTAATTGATTATGTATATGCTTTATCTAATAATTTATCCATTATAAGATAAAGTTTTTGTTAATGATTTATATTTAAATTTAAGATAATTAATTTGAGTTGTTATGAGCTATTTTTTGTTTAGTAAAGTTTTAACGTAATATTATTTTGTTTAATTATTTAAAAATATTATAATCAAAATGATAAAACGAATTGAATTCGATCTATTTTATTTTTGTGCATAATATATATTTTACATAATTTAAGATTTATTCTATATATTCAACAATTTAATCAATGTATATATTATAAATACCAACTATAACAAAATTGGAGGTTATCACCCTTTTTACTTTGCAAATTGACATAAACATCATTTTTTATAATCAAAATTTATTATTTTTAAACATATGCTAAATAAATAATTGAGTACTAATAATCGTTCATAAATTATATAATATAAGTAAAACATTTTAAAAGTTAATAACTCGTAATTGAATGACATATTCGATCTAATTCTTTAGAATTATAAATTTCAACTTTTCTTCGAGAAGTATTCTCTTCAAAATTTTATTCAAATTCTAGATTTTTTTATTAATTGGATACGAAAAAAACAATGCCATTGAAATTTTTTGCAAAAGAAATGAACAATTGGCTCACATGAAATTACAATAATAATATTTCAGTAAAAATTTCGTTGAATTTCAAGTTTGGAAAGATTCAAAAGTATCCAATCTTATCCTTAACTAATAAAGTGACTGTTTTTGATAAACTTATTGAAAAATTAATATAAAAAATAATAATAAAAATACATATTAAAATAAAATTAAGGAATAAATTTGTTTTATATTTAAACAAACTTTAATTCAAATTTTGTTTCAAAACTTAAACATCTAAGCGGGTTATGAAAGCAATGCAAAAATCAGCAACATCTTTTATTTCTTTTTATTTCTTTTTTTGGGGTTTCCACTTTTGGAGATTCTAAAGTGAAAAAGATCACCAACTTGACCTTTCCCTATAATCCAATCCACCCATAAAAGATTCCATCACCGTTGATGTCAAGTGAAAAGAGGACAATCATAACAGGATGGTCCCCTATAATGATCCGTTGTGACCACATAACCTTGTACACTTGCAGACTCGCACACCTGATCCATCTGAATTAACGTGAATGTGTGCGTTTAGTAAAACGACAAAACTAAAAAGAAAGCTTACAAAATACAAACCCATACTTAAAATTAAAACCTCCTTTGCCCCCTTTTTTTATCTTTTGGCTCGTATAAGCAAAAAGCACCCGCCTTCCCTCGTTCAATTTAAATTATTATTATTATAAATTCTAAAAAAATAAAAATAAATTATTATATATTTTTAAAAGAAATTTCACTTTATAACATTACAAGCTTTTATGTGAAATCTTAAATTTTCAATTATGATTATTTTTTATTTTTTAATAAAAATAATATCCTAATTTAATGTCTTAAAATTTTAGATAAAAATACATTTTTCAAATACATAAATTAATCACATAATATCAAAATCAATAATTCAAATAATTAACTTTTTATTAAAGTTTGTTAAATTATCATGTCAACTAAAAATAAGAATTAAGAATGAGTTATATATAGAAAAAAATTTATAAGTTGATTTATATAAAGAATAATGCCATAAACCAAAACTTTAAGATATTCGGTAAAATTATAAGGTTTTTTTTTGTGAATCGTTTTTCTGTTTAATTGAATAATAATATGTAAAATTTAGCAATAACAATAACAGTAGTTCAATAAAAATCTCACAAACATTTGAGATTTGAGGAGATCAAATAGTATATAGCCTTACTCTTAACTAATAAAGAGAAAACATAAAATTTGACTATAATTGGGATCGTAAAAGATGTGATTCCAACTTGTATTGTTTCTAAAATTTAGGAAAATAATCAAATTAAGTATTTATTTTTATTAAATTTTTATTCAAATTTTTTGTTAAATAAGTTATAAACTTATTAATTAGACATAATTCTTAATTTTGGTTCCATGCTTTATTATAATTGAATAATATCATAAAATTGCAATTTAGAAACAGCCTTTTAATTAGTTAGGGGTAAGGCTATGCACTAATGGACATTCCCAAACTCTGAGTGTTAGTAAAATTTCTACTGAGTTGTTATTGTAGTATCGTAAAATTGCAACATAAAATTTTGAATATAGTTATAACTATTATGGATGTAATTTCAACTTGTATTTTTACTAAAATATAGGAAAATATTTATTTAAATTTATTAATTTTTTTTAAAAAATTTCAAAAGTTATTAATTAGACATAATTAATCCTTATTAATAGGAATTAAAAAAATATGCTAATATAAATTTAATACTTAAAAACACTTTTTTAATGCAAACAAAAATTTAAAAATACTCAATTCACTTCTTAATTAAAAGATTTTTTTGAATTGGATTTTTTGAAAATTATGATATATTAATTAAGAGTTTGGTCGAGTGGCATTTCCGAAGTTTGTATCCATATCCAAGCCCATTTTTTACATGATCGACGGCGATCAATAAAAGCCAAATCTGCTAAAAATCTGTATAGTAATTTGCGAGCCTCAAAATATTATTTAACGTAATTTACCTAAAGTTTTGGCCTTTATTGTTATTCTTAATAATAATAAAAAAACGCTGTTTTCTTATTAAAAAAATCTATATAATAAAACTCTCTCTCGCTTTCTCACTCGCTACAGCCTACAAAGCTGATCGGTGATCGCATTTTGAGGTCTCAAAGCGCAGTCTCTGCTAGTCTTGTTCTACTGTTTTGTGTCTTTCTTCTTCACACTACGTCGATTTGTGTTATCTCTAAACACATTGTCTTCAGGTATTCTTTTGTTTTCGTTCTATTGTTTAGTGTTTGGTTGGCGTGAAAATATGGAGCGAAGAGTGAAACGAGTTAAGTGTTTCTGAACATGTTTTTGGATCTAACAAAATGGGTTTTGGTTTTCTTCGGTTGTTCGCCAGAGTTCTGTTTTTGTTTTTGATATCGTGAAGTCAAGCTGTTTTTGAGCTAAGATATTTGTTTCTATAAGTGGTGGGTAAAATTTTTAAATCATTTTGTGTTGACGGAATCTTGTTGGCTTTTCTTGTTTCTTTCTTTACATTTTCCTGGAGGCCAAACTAGCTTTTGTTTTCTTTCTCTTTTGTTTCCTCAATGGAAGTTTGTTAAGCTTGCTCTAACATACATAACTCTGTATTTTTTTATGTGAAAATCTTGTCCTGTTTTTTTGAATAATTTACTCTGATTTTGCAGGAAAAAAAGTTAATTTGTTCTCATTCTAAACAGGTATAGCGTTTGAGACGTAGGAGAGCTTATTTGAGTTTAGAATGGGGAACAATGTTGATGATTCTGTTGTCAAATCCTGTTATCTCAGAGGCCGTTTGTTTGTGATTTGATTCGTTTTGTTTGGATACAAGAGGGAAGAGAATCTGTGAGAGGTATGGCTCATCTGGGACATTAAAAAGTTCACTTTTTGGAGCTGTTCCTTTCACCAGTTTGACTCTTTGATTTGAAGGCTCAGAGAAAAAGCAGAGATGATGATTATAGATTGTAATGTCTAGTTTCGGTGGGTGGTGTCTTTTTCACAATTTGCCAAACACAGTGTAAAGAATTGATTTTTAAGCAAGTTTGAGCCAGTGGAATCAGTTTCTTGCTTTTTGAGCCAACAGGGTGTTCTGGATCTTGAAGATTTTTGGTGTACTATCAGAGAATCAAGCAGTTAGAGAGAGAGAAATTAAGGGCAAGTCGTGGATTGAATTTGTTTTCTGTGAGCGATAGTTGGGAGGATGTTGTTGAACTGGTGAAAAAGGTCTTGTCCCTGAATTTGTTGTCAGCTTTTGCTACGACCGGGAGAGTGTAGTTTTATTGTCTTCTGTTCATGTCTTTGATCCAACATGGTGGGGGCAGATAAATAATTGAGAACAATGTCTCTGTGTCGTACGCCCATGTTTTTGTTGTGGCCTCTATTATTGTAGTGGCTTTGATGGGATTTTGAGCGTTTGGCTTGTTAGAATAAAAAGAAAGATTGTGATACGTTTTGGCACAGATACATTTGGTAGTGGTGGTGGTGGTGATGAGTAGAGAACAGAAGCGAGGGAAGCAAGAGAAAGGCGGCTCTGATGTCGCCGATAAGGTTGTTGTTGTTGCTGTTAAGGCATCTAAGGAAATTCCTAAGACTGCTTTGGTGTGGGCTTTGACTCATGTTGTACAACCTGGGGACTGCATTACGCTGCTCGTGGTTGTCCCTTCACAAAGTCCAGGTACCATTTTTGATCTTTTGACTTTGCTCCACACTTGTCAAAGTTTGAATCGTAAATGTTGGCTTAGAAACTCATCTTTTGTTCTTGTTTCTGTTCTCTTGTTATGATTTATGAAAGATCAGTTGAGAAAAAGATCCATGCTTTATCAGATATGCAGGATATTGACATCTTCTTGTTTCCCTCAATTCTTCAGGCCGAAGGTTATGGGGCTTCCCAAGATTTGCTGGGGACTGTGCAAGTGGCCACCGAAAGTCTAACTCAGGAGCAACCTCAGAGCAGAAAGGTGATATTACTGATTCCTGCTCCCAGATGATCCTGCAGCTGCATGATGTTTATGATCCAAACAAGGTGAGTGCCTCAATTTATGCAGTTGTGGATGCTGAAGGTTTTATATGTTAATCGTAATGCAGTTTCAAATTTTCATCAAATGTGGCAGATCAATGTGACGATAAAGATTGTTTCTGGGTCACCTTCTGGGGCAGTAGCAACTGCGGCCAAGAAAGCTCAAGCCAATTGGGTTGTATTAGACAAGTAAATCACTTTCTGTGTAATCAATCTATACTTACTAGAAGAATTTTTTGCCTCTTAAATTTATTACTTGTGTGTCTTCTTTTCTTGTTAGTTCATAGAAAGTGGGCTTTTGTTTTTGTGAAAAATTTACTTGCTTCTGATTTATTTGTTTTATTCATTTTCTGTTGCAGACAGCTGAAGAATGAGGAAAAATGCTGCATGGATGAGCTAGAATGCAACATAGTGGTTAAAGTTTTTTCAAAAGTTCTAGTCATTTTATACTCTATTAATGTCGAATATCAATAAAACAAAGGATGAGAATAATTTAGAGATAATAGTTAATATATAAATGCAATAAATATCATAATTTCATTTATAATATATATTTATATCATAGACTTTATCTTACAAATTAGCCAAATAAATATAAATAAGATAAAAAATTTCTTTAAATAATTATATTACAGAAGTACAAGTAACTAATTGGCAGTAGATATAAACCAATCCAGGGTATTCCTAGAATTGACTCTATTTTATTCCTTAGTAAATCCAGTAAGTGCATTATTACATACGATTTTTTTTTTTGGTTTGCCTTTCTTACCTTTCAACACCAAGGCGCTTTTATTATATGTCCACACCATAACATAGACCCGTATGTGCTAACGCGCTTTGGACTTCTGGGAACGCGTTTTATACAACTTATTCGAATCTCAATGACTTGTTTTTCAGTTTACAAACGATATCGAAATTTAGGTAAAACTGATGGTGTGACAACATTAATGTGAACATTACAGAACTTATTACTAAAATTATTTCGAAGATATCATTAGCAATTTGAATCATGCGGATGTCGTAATTGCTTTGCGACATATTGATTATTAAATCAAACAACACCAAAAAAGGTATATTTGGTCAATAACGGAGTTTGGAAAGATAAATTAACAAGTGATGATAGTAAATTAAAAGAAAGCATTGAGGATTGTAATAGAAGCTAAATAATGATAACCTAAATAA
>JAOQMM010000005.1:3280026-3297200 GCA_027563515.1 Erythroxylum platyclados
TAAATAATTATTGAATTTAAAGATTTAAATTATGGTGAATGAGATTATAATTTATTTCAAATTTGACAAAAAATGATCAGCTAAAACTTTAATTCAATTAATTTAGTATTTAAAAAAAATGATCAGCTAAAACTTTAATTCAATTAATTTAGTATTTAATATTAAATTTTTTATTTTTTATTTTTTTATCTTTAAAGTATACATTTATTTTAATGTATACTATTAGACCTCTCCAAATCTCGTGCTTCAATAGAAGTTTTATTGAGTATTATTATTGTTATAAAGTATGTGCTTATTTTAGTCTTTGCTTTGACGTGTGGTTTAATCAATGAAGTTAATTTCAATTGGTTAAGTTAAAAGAGTTAAATTACAAAATTGTGACTCTTTTCAATTAAAAAACAAAAGATTGATCAAGATTAAAGATATCTTAAAACTTCACTTAAATCAAATTTGGTAGTATTCAATTTTGAATCATTTATATTATTAGAAAATCTTGTTATTTTATTTAGCATATACCTATAAAATATTAACTATAGATTTTATAGATATACATACAAAGAGGTCAGTTGTTCTTTTGTAACCATAAAGTTACATGATTTAAGTCACAGAAACAGTCTCTTTATAAAAATACAAAAGAAATGTTGCATACATTATTACCCTCTCTGAATCTTTGTAAAGCGAGGAGGTTTGTACATTGAATACAATTAATCAAAGTATTAAACTAATCTTGATAATTATTAGAGAAAAATAGAACTTTTGCTCTCTTTTTCTCTTCAATACAAAATAATTAAAAATAATTTCTCAATTAGTTAAAGATAAAGTTATGCATTATTGAATTTATTCTAAATTCGTTTTTTAGTGGAACTTTCGTAGAGTCGTCTTCGTTACTATTGTACTTGAAAGCAGGAAAAAGGAAAAGGAAAGTTGATCTTGTAGCGGAATTCTTGGTTTGGAATCAGAAAATACTTGATAATGAAGTTGATAATTTTCAATAAGCTGGAATCAGAAAAATAAAAAAATAAAAAGGCAAGCCGTAAGAGGCTAAGAGCATATGTAGTTACAGAACAACTGGGGCTTTAGGACCCGCTGAAAGAGACCACTGGACAGGGGTCCTTTCATCCTAGCAGAGAATATATGAGAATCAATGAATGGAAAAGCAACCAAAAAAACGTTTTTTATTCTGATGTGACTTAAGAACTTGCAAGTGGGACTGGGTTGGGCTCTATTGAAGCGTCTTTGTTCTTAGTGCCACTCCACCAATTGGAGATTTTTTTTAATAAAAAATTTTCACCAATTGCAATACATTTTTCGTACTCACAGATGGCAAAACATTGCGTTTCAAATTATTCTAATCGATTTATTTAAAATAATATTATTTTAATTTGACATTTAAATTTAAAATTTTCAAATTAAATTTAAATCGATTTGTTAGTTACGTTTTTTATTACGAGAAGTATAAATTAATCAAAATTATTCAATAATAATAACAACTCAATGAAAGTTTCGTTAATATGCGAGGTCTCAGAAAGTTCAATAGTACGTAGCTTTATTCCTAGCTAATAGAGAGGTTGTTTTTTATAAACCTACATGAAAAAGAAAAAACGTAGATATATATATGTATATATTACAATAATAAAATAACAGTAATTAAAAATAAAATAGCCATAAAAAATAATAATAACAAATAAATATAAAAATAGGTAATATAATAAATATAAAACAAGATAAAGAGTGAATAAATACAGAAACAAAAAAGAAAACAAGTTAATAAATAAATCAAACTACTCATTTCACCAAATTTTTAAAATATTCAAGATTATGTTATATTTTTTTAAAGATTGACAAAAACTTGCATTAAGAGGATAAATATGATATGAAAACAAGACCCTGAGGAAATTTAATGACTTAGTGTAAGTCAAAGATGAGTTTGATTAATTATTAAATAGGGACATTAGTTTGCACAATTGCAAAATTTGCATTTATGTGTGGACTGAACCTTTTCTTTTTCTTTTCTTTTTTTTTCTTCTCACATTTGGCCTTGTTTCATAAAGAGGTAGGACAAGGTAAAATTGGCAAAAAAGAGAAAAGACACTTGAAAGAGGTAAGTTTCTAAATGAGAGGTTGTTAACTTGAGTATAAGCTAAGAACACTACCATACATGTGAGTTGCATGATCTTTATCGTTTTTTAGAAGTTATGAGAAAAAAAGTTGAAACTACAAATATTTATAAATGATCTAAAAACTCTACCGGTTTGATCGGTTCAATCGTAAAAACTTTGAATTACTTAACTTTTCAATTCGATTTTAAACTTTTTTATTCAATTTAATTTAATAATTCTTATTGTTAAAGACTGATCAGTTTATTAATTAACCGATCAATTTTCATAAATTAAGAAGTTCATATAAACTAAAATAAATCAATTATTTTTTATTTAAAAATCTCCCTTTTTAATTAAGTTTTAAATTCTTCAATGAATAAGAATAATCTATTTCAATCATATTTCAAATTCTTTAATTTTATCAAATTTTAGTTGGTTTTATAACAATCCAATACCGGTTGAATCTTTATGCGAATAAAGGGTTAATGTCAAATTTGTTAATATACTTTTTTTTTAGTGAAAATTGCATTATATAGAACTTGTAGCGGTAGGATTAAATTTCTTGTCATAACGAAAGAAAGGAAATAATATTTCGCTACTCAAAGTGTGAGAATTGTTTTCTTGACAATGAATATAGACAAAAGCACAAAACAAACTAATGAAAGTTTATTAGATAAAATAAACCCTAATTTATATATAATCCACCGACACCTTCCTTGGATGCTACATGCATAAATGTCCATTTTATAGTTAAGAAAAACCTACCAAAACCCTTCACTCTTCAAATTTCAAATGCCAAGTTTGACTTTTCTATTGAACATTTTTCAATGTAATCCCTTAATTTCCATTAAAGTACTTTAACTATTTAAAATTTTGATTTTTATCAACTAAAATATAGTCACATATATCCTAAAGCATGATTTACATAATTTTAAGATTTATTTGATAAAAAAATAAAATTTAAAGAAGTAAAAATTAACAAAATAAATTGAAAATTTTCCCATTTTATATAATTTTTAAAACTTGAATTTTGAGATTCTTAAGGTCAACGTATTTCAGTACGTAAGACTCCCTGTTTTGTGGGAGTCTGAGGAGGGTCATAACGTATGTAGCCTTCCTTTTGTATTTTTATAAAGAGACTGTTTCTGTAATTTGAATACGTGACTTTAGGATCGCAAAAAACAACTTTATCTAAGTTCCAAACCTTACTTTTATTTTATTTTATTTAGATTATAACAATCATAATCATAAGATTTTACATTTTTTGTCACAAATTTTATTGACACGACTATGGCTATGAAATATTTTGCAAGGACAGCTTGGTTGCAGGTCGTTGAAGTGATTGAAGGTGAAGCTGACCTCGATTTGAAGGCAAGTTGGCTTCCAAAACCTCACCCTGTTAACCACTCCATATTATACCAACCAACCTCTTCAAATTACCTTTTTTTTTTAATTGTTTGTGGTTCAAGATTTTCAGATTTGTCTTCAGTTTGTTTGACTCTTTTTCTTTTTTCTTTCCAAACAAATGGTACCCAGAAGTAATAATTGTCTTAAAGAATAATCAAAGAAACATGGTTCGAATAAATTTTGTTAGAGATAATGTTGTTAAATCTCCGTTTTTTTCTTTTGAATATTCATTTTGTCTCATTCACTACTTCCCATGTTCTATATGTTATAGAATCATCATCAAAGGTAATAATTGATTTGAGTGTGATTTCGATCGGATTTGAGTAGCTTGAAGTTCAATCAAACCTAAGTCATTCGATTAAATATATTTAAAAATTTTAAATAATTTTTTTTAAAATTTTAAATTTCAACATTTAAATTTTAAGCCAATCATATTTAGACTTGAAATTAGAAAAAAAACTGAATTAAGTCTAAAGCTTTATCAACTTCAATTATGTTCATCGAATTTAAATCAAATCGGATTGAGTAAAGCTAGGTTGGGTTGAACAACCTTTTGCCATTAAAAATATAAGAGAAAACATATCTCCAACTCCTAGTTTCTTGCGAAAATTCTCATAAAATTAAGCATACCGAATGTGAGATAGGTCCCGTGCATGTCCACAAGTTCAATCCAACACTTACCATGAGAGACAAACAGTGGGAACTTACAATGAATTTCAAGAATACAGGTAGCTCAAGCATGCAATTACATATGGTGGTGGAAGGTGTGAGTTGGCCCTTTCAATGATGTGTCTTAGAAAAAGAAATAAAGAAAAAATTCAAATGTATTGTAAAATATTAATACTCTAAATTAGGTACATTCGTATTACAATTACACTCTAAACTTCCATTGTAATTTATTAAAATTATAGTTGCATTTTCTCTAATTGTTACACTAATTTATAATTATTATCAAATCATTAATTAATTAATTACATTTTTTTGTGAAAATTTATGATCATGAAGACTCAAAATTTAATTTCAACAAAAATAAAGTAACTTATTTGTTATAAAAAATAACGTTTAAAGTTACAAAATGCATTCACAATTATAGTTATAATATTAAGATTACATTCTAAGCTTTATTGCCATTTATTATAATTATTACAATAAATAACAATACCATTCTAGTATGAATCCTAACTATTAACGAGATTTGTTTTTTATAGATTCACGAGAAAATTTTTTCTAGAAACTATTGAAAGCAAACAATAACTAAATATATAAATAAATAAATAATATATAATATAAATTTAAGATAAAATAAAATATTTTATAATTAAATTAAAATTATAGTTATAATTTATGACCTTGTAGACTCACAAGTTAAATCTATCGAAAGTGCTCACAAGGTGAGGTATTCCTAATCGACTAAAATTCTCATGTGGGTCATTTTCTTCTTTCTCGTTTCATTTTCATTCGTCTATGATGACACATTTGAAATCTTGAAGAGAAGTGATTACGTTATTTTCTCGAGAAAGTGAAAGCATAAACGTTTGTACCGATTCAAACTGACGAAGAGGTTAACATAAGATTCAAAATTCAGGCATTCACACTTCACTTTCGGTCAGATAGCCAGCTTGTACGCCATTAAGTTATGACGTCCTTTCTTAAAAGCTATAATTTTGTTTATACTAAGTCGGTGACATGAATTAATTAAAATTAAAAATATAAAATTACGTTGATAAATAATCAAATTTTTTTTAATTTTTATTTTTTTTCATGTCGATCATGTTACGTATTATTAGATTTCTCTAAACCTAAAATATCAGTAAAATTTTTACTGGACATTATTGATGTTTAGAATATCATAAAATGAATAAATAAATAAACAAATTATGATCGAATTCGATTTATATAAAAAATAGATAAATTTGTTATAAAATTAAACGAATATATAAATTTACTGAATTAATATTTTCTTAAGATTGATTATTAAAAATTAATACTATTTATATTAAAGTGATGACATCGATTCGCAAAAATTTAAATACCTAATACTATGACTTAATACCAAAGACACAATTCTTTAAATTAAAAATCAATTAAGGAAAATTTATAAATTGGGGTTCAATTTTTTATTTTTTTATAATTGAATGATATTCAAATGTATAATAACTATTTATACTCCTTTTTTATACATTAAAAATCTTCTTTTTTTCTGAAATTAACATACGTTCATACTTTTGTATGCTGCAGTAGGTTTGAATATCTCACGGTGTGGACGTGAAACACAAGACTCTGTTTTTCTGCAACGGCTGCGAAGTTTTACTGTATCATTTTCTTATTCGTCACGCAACCCAATGCATCAGATGAGATACAGCTAATGCCCACTTGTAGCAAAAACCGGCGGGTTTAAAAAAAAAAAGAAGAGAAATTAGTTATAAACCTTTTGAATTATTATATATTTATTAAAATTGTTAATTCGTATTGAAAAAAAAAACAATTCTTGTCAGAGATTACATAAAAACAAAGTTTGGATATAATATTAAAGGTTTACATGGTACCAATCAACTTGGAACAAGTGAATAGCATGAGTATATAATATAGTTATATATTATTTGTTTTAATTTTTAATTTTTAAAAATATTTAATAGTTTTAAAAATTATAAATATAAATTGAAATTGTTTGTTAAAATATGGATCAGACTCAACAAAATATAATTTAAAAAATTTATATGATAAACATTTCAACGAAATAATTTATAAGAAAAAATATATTCATATATATTTTCTTATAATCACACAGACACACATACACACATAGACACACGCACATATATATGTAAGACAGTGTGTTAAAAACTAGATCGAAAGTTAAACCGATAAAACAAGTGGTTTAAGATTTTAAAAAGTTCAACAAGTATTAGACTATCATAAAACCTGTTAAAGATTGAATAAAATTAAAAAATTTTGAAATATGATTGAAAAATTGTCCTTATTTATCTAAGAATTTGAAGTTTAATTAAAAAAATTAGTTTTTTAATTGAAAACTAATTAATTTATTTTAGTTTATAAGAAGTTATTAATTTACAAAAATTGACTGATTAATTAATAAACTAATCAATTTTAACACTAATATTTATTAAAGTAAATCAAATTAAAAAGTTAAAGCTAAACCGAAACTTGAATATTTCAAAGTTTTTACGGTCGAATCATCAAATTTTTTAATCATTGATAAAAGATATATCAATATTTTAGTCACAATTTTATTTATTTAGTGGGGTTATATTTGGTTGATGCTTGTACTCTTTGCATATGATAACTTCTTGGATCTTACAAGTTGTCTCTTTATTCTCTCTTTTGTAAATGGGCAATCTCATATTTGAAAAAAAGAAAAGAAAAAAGATCACAATTTTTTTTTTTTTGGTTTGTCTCTTCTAGTTCACTAATCTATAAACTTTATCTGACAAATCAAAAAGAACTACAAATTCTGAGACATCTCCATGCTTTGGATCATCCAGTTGGATTTTCTCTGTCTCAGTGTTGTGATACAACTAATGCCCAACTACCCTTAAAATAATTAAATGTAATTAATGAGATGTCCTTTTGGTATAAGTTAGGAAAAAATATCCAATTTAGTCCAACATGTTAACTTTGATTTTATTAGATAGATTATAAATTTATAAACTATAATTGAATTTACCCTTTGAGGATATATATAATTAATTCAATTAATCTCAAAATGTATTTATAAAAATGTATTTAATTATAATTTATAAATATGTGATTTAATAAAAACTATCATAAGAGTAAGGTTACATACTACATGATTTTCTCATATTCTGCATTTCAGCAGGACTTTTACTGGGTAGTTGTTATTATTACTGTTGTTGTTGTAGTATATGATTTAATAAAAGAATAAAATTAAAGTGTCAAATATATTTTAATAAAAATATTGAAATTCTAAATTAAACTTTTTCTCATATAAGTTATAATATAACCTTTTTTTAATTCTATGTTAATCACCAACTAGCAACCAACTTATTTAATACCGTTCTTGGCAATAATAATGTTGTTGAAATTTGAAGTTAGATGTCACTTTTCTACCATTTATGGGAAAGCTTGAAACTCAGTTATATATCTACATCTAGTGGTTGGTTAGCTTCCCCTTTTTCCTGGTTTTTTTCACAATTCACAAATTAATGATAATTTTTCTATATAAAAATAATTTATATTTAAAGGGTTCTCTTAATTTGCTATTTTAATTAGGTCTAACAAGATAAAAGTGGTAATTAATCAATCTCAAGATCTTAGTGTTATGTATACATTGTTTGTTCATGTCAATAATTGCTTATCCATTATTGATATGACAAATGTTGTTAGTCATAGAGATTCTTGACGTTAACTTGATCTTCTCAGTCCTGATCACCAGCTAATTAATTAAAATAATAATAATTGAACTCAAGTCTAAAGTTTGGAACCTCATCATTTTAACTTAGCTTAGCTTGCATGAACACACCTAAAAACCAGCAAATTATATCCAAATAAAAAATCACATCCTACTAATATAACTAGTATAAATTATTATAAAAATGATTCACATACATTTTAAAGATTTTTATTTCGTTAAAAGAGATTTTGTATAATAATAATATTTATTTTGAATTCAAATGAAAAAAAACTTATGCATGAAAAAATACAAAATGATCTCTTTATTATTAGATAAATATTCACTTGCTTTAAATATAGTATGTATGTTTTCAAAACTGGACCAGAAGTCAAACTGGTAAGATAAAAGATTTAAAGTTTAAAAAATTCAACCAGTATTAGACTGTCATAAAACTGGTTAGACTAAAATTGACTGATTGATTAATTAACTGATTAATTTTAAAAATAAAAATTATTAAACTAAATCAAACTGAAAAATTGAAACCTAACTGAAAAACTGGCAAGCTTATTAGTTATTATACCATGAACTAAAAAAATATACATATATAATTCAATTTTTGTTAGTTCATAATACATTAAATAATCATTAGGTAAGTTTCTGGAGATACCATGATTGGCTGGTAGGAAAATCTTGGAAATGGAGGAAGAGAGTAGGTGATTGCAATCATGCTGATCTATGAGATTATTGAGTTACATGGATGCTTCCATTTTATATTTAAACATTTTGTTTGTGTGATTAAACTTTTAATTACATGATAAACGCATTAAATGCTTAACTAATTAATGTTAATATAATACAAAGGAGAGATAATAATAATAAAAAAAAAGTTTTCCTTTTTACTTTTGCCTTTATCTTTATCATCTCCACAAGCAAACCATCAAGTCTCTTTTTGGTTTCTTTCTGAAAGTGAAAGCTTCTTCTTTTTCTTATTGAACAGACATGCATTATTGAGAGGGAGATATGGAGAAAATATAATATTTAATGGTATTTTGTTTGTCAATTATGTAGTTTCTATTGCATGTGTTATGCTCAATTTGTCAAAATAAATTATGAACAAATTTCTTATTTTCATAAAATAAATTAGTGAAAAGTAAAATTTGTTAATAGGTCGAGAAAAATTAGTTCAATTTTATTATTTTTATTGCATAATTGGTAAATAACTACTTAATATATGTCTAGAATAAAAATTATGTCATTTTATCTTAATCTTTTGTTAGGGATGACAATGGACTAATTCATGGGTCAAATCAGGTCCAGATCGACTTTTTTACACAAAATGATATCGTTTTGTTTAGAAGAGTAGGCCTCGAGCAAGCCTAGGCCTAGACAACTCAAGTTTAGACTCAATTAAAAAAAGATATTATTTTATATTTTCAATTTTAAAAAATTAACGAGACCAACCCATTTCTATCTTTTGTGTTTATTATTTAGCAATTATTAGTAAAAATCATTATCATTATCCATAGTGTCTCTTTTTTTTAATATAATCAAATTGCATATAAATTAGCAACAAATTTGAATTTTGATCAACTTAGTAAATGTTTTCTAAAAAAAAAGGTAAATGAAATAATCCATAAAATATCGGGGCTAAAGGAAAATGTCAATTTCATGTCACGAGGTAACGCATTGTGCTCCAACTTCCACATTTATGCCCACAATGCTTTCATTCAATGTTGTACTCAATTTACAACTAATAGTCAGAACATGAAAAAAATTAACTATACAAATAATTCATATAAATAATAAAAAAATCCAAAGTCTTCACTAAACATTAGAAAATTATATATAAACCTCTTTTTATTAAAAGTAAAAGTGAGAATTTTTTAACATGTAAATCTTATGTGTTCATATAACAATACAAATTCTCGTATATACGGAAGAGAATCATTAATTATACGTAATTTTTTTTATAATTTTACAAAAAGCTATTTCTATAATTCAAATTTATTTTTTTAGTTACCCCAAGACTCCTTAAAGTTCTGAAATTTGCAAAATAACTACTAAATAAAGCCTATTTAGTGAGTGCCTTGATATTTGGAAATTTCAAGTTACTGCCTGAAATGTACATTGAGAAAACCAACCCTTTAAGCAAAAAACAGGAGGTCCACCTTGGGATTGCCTTAGAGAATCTTTGTATTCTAAAAAAAGCGAAAGAAAGGCTCTGTTAAAGAACACAGCCCCAAATTTAAGAACAAGCCAAGCATACCTTTAATACTATATCCTTATTTTAATTCAATTAATAGCAAAAAAAATTCAAACCACAAAATAAAAGGGAAAACTCAAAAAAAATTGTAAAAATGGAAACTTTTTTTATTGTGGGAATTTCCCAAGTCCTATGTGCAATAAGGACAAGAAGTGGGACCCGAAACCTCACAAAATGGGGCCCATTTTTTCCAAACTCTCCACTGTTGTTGGGTTTATAAAAACAGCTGCAAAGCACCTTCATTTTTGTGTATAATCAGCCATTATAGCTCTTAACCACATAGCACGGCTCTCTCAGACATGTTTTTACTACTGAAAGACTGAAACTTTATTTGTCTAAGCTCATCTTTTTTTATTGCTCTTCTCTTCCATTGTATCCCTGAAAAGAAAGGAACCAGCTGGTTTTGTTGTTTAGCTTGTGTTTCTCTTTTATGTGTGTACCTTTTTTTTCTGCATCCAGATAAAGAAGCATAGAATAAAGTGTGCTCGGAGGGAAAGAATAAGAGCAACAAGACTATTGCTTTGATTCTTTTGGTGATTGCAGCATGGCCTTGAAGAAGCTTGCATTGTGCAACAATGTGGTTGGGGTTTTGTTGTTGGGGTTTTGGGTTTGTTCTGTTGCTGCCTCTGTCTCTTATGACTCGAGGGCTATCACCATTAATGGCCAGAGAAGGATCCTTATTTCTGGATCCATTCACTACCCAAGAAGCACCCCTGAGGTATCACTGCAAATGTGCTTCCATGCCTTATATTGTTTTGTCAAAGTTTCCATCTTTTATTTGTTTCCCAGTTTCTTTTTCTGTTTGGAGCTTCTCTCCAAATGGGCACATGCAAGTTGTGCCTTTTGAGTCTCTCCGTTTCTCTCCTTTTTCCTTTTGTATGTGCACAGACGCGTTTACGTAAAGTCTCTGTTTTTTGACTGACGGTTTTGGTTGGGATATGGCAGATGTGGCCAGATCTTATTGAGAAGGCAAAAGAAGGAGGAGTTGATGTGATTCAGACTTATGTCTTTTGGAATGGGCATGAGCCTTCTCCTGGAAAAGTAATATGACCAAAAATGCTTTTTCTCTTTGATAATTCTATTTGTAATATCACTTGAACAACCAATCTGTTTAGTTCTTATTTTTATTGGGACTTTTTATTTGTAACAGTATTACTTTGAGGGAAACTATGATCTTGTCAAGTTCATCAAGCTTGTGCAGCAAGCAGGTCTCTATGTTCATCTCAGGGTTGGACCTTATGCCTGTGCTGAGTGGAACTTTGGGTAATTAATCAACGTTCTCAGTTCAAAGTGCATGCTTATAATATTAGCAGAAGAAAAAACACATTTAGCTTATTGATGTGTAATAGAAATTCCTGCTTAATTGTTCAGGGGTTTCCCAGTTTGGCTCAAGTACATTCACGGGATCAGTTTCAGAACTGATAATGGCCCTTTCAAGGTGAGAGCTTTTTGTGGTTTCTCATCTTTACATGTGGATGCTTTTACTTTTTTACTTCTATTGTTGATTTGACACATTCATCCTTCCGTCTTTATTTTGCCATGCAGGCTTATATGCAAAGATTTACAACAAAGATTGTCAATATGATGAAAGCAGAAAGGTTGTATGAGTCTCAGGGTGGTCCAATAATTTTATCCCAGGTAGCACATTACTCATTATCTTATTGCTTGGGTATTACTTCAATAATAAACAGATTGTGTATTTCTAATCAGATGTCGAGCATATCTATTCCCTTGATGTTATCATTCGTTTTATGGAACTGGGCATATACTAAAGAAAGTGCCTTTTCTTTCTTTTCTTTTCATATCAATTCCCACGGCAGATCGAGAACGAGTATGGACCCATGGAATATGAACTTGGTGCACCTGGGAAAGCTTATGCTAAATGGGCAGCAAGCATGGCCGTAGGACTTGGTACTGGTGTCCCATGGGTCATGTGCAAGCAAGATGATGCTCCAGATCCTGTTGTAAGTTGTCGACTTGTTATTTTAACTTGGAATTTCCATATTGACTTAGTGATGGTCCTCGTGTTATGTTGCCTAACTTCCTTAGTGGTGTTGCTAGTCAATAGTATCTTGTCTTCTCTATTGGTCATGGAAGAAATGAATAAATATTCCTCACTGAACATGGCTCTGCTTGCATACTTTCTCAGACCTAACTCTGAGGGTCTTTTATTTGATAAAATGATAACCACACCTCTTTGTCGGTTATATTCATTGTGCCTTCCTTCCTTGGCTTGTAGGGAGTGATAGATAAAATGCCTTATAACTCAATCCAAATAAACGGAGTTTGGTGTCTTCTTGTTGTGAAAAAACATGGTCTTATGTTCTTGTAATATCAGTTGATCGTCTCTTTCTAATTTTTCTGCTGTCTCGGCAGATTAATGCCTGCAATGGTTTCTACTGTGATTACTTCTCACCAAACAAGCCTTACAAGCCCAAGATGTGGACCGAGGCCTGGACTGCATGGTGAGGATTGATCTCATGCTACATGCCTCCGTCGCCCTTTATTAATCCCTATGTAGGAACTGGAATTGATGAAGAAACAAAATTTGTGCTTAATATGCTCACTCCTGTTTTCTCTGTTTTTCCTTCAGGTTTACTGAATTTGGTGGTCCGGTCCCTTACCGACCAGCTGAAGATTTGGCATTTGCAGTTGCAAGGTTCATACAGAAAGGAGGAGCATTTGTTAATTACTACATGGTTAGCTTATTGTTTAGATAGTTGCATAGTTTGTACGTTTACAGATTGATGCTTTAATTAAGCCAAGGTTTTTGGATTTCTTGTTCCAGTATCACGGTGGAACAAACTTTGGTCGGACTGCTGGTGGTCCTTTCATTGCTACAAGCTATGATTATGATGCTCCTATTGATGAATATGGTATGTACATATTACCTTACTTTTGTTAAATCATAATCTGGTCTATATTGTCTGAAAAGGACAGTTCAAAGCTTTCTGTATTTTCTGGCATTCTTGTATGAATAGGCAGCTTAAATAGTCTATTGCTACCCTGACCACAGTTGACATCTGTGGATGAACCTTACTGTCTTCTCATAAAGCTAAGCATCAATTTAGTAGTAAGAGTAAGGTGCTTAACCAATGGTCTCATCCTTTATTATTGCATCTTTACACTTGTGATTGGTTTTCATTGGAATCAAAATAAGTTGAGTAACTTTCTAGATGGTTCAGGTGCTCATCATTTAAAGCTCAACTTGGGTGCCTGAGATGTTATACGCAAGAGCTGATTGACTATCAACTTCATTCTAAAAAATCTTAGGTTGCAGGGGTCCCTCCTTGTCTTTTTCTTGTCTTGACTTTGATGGCTGAAAATCTGAAACAGTTGTAACTTCCTAACTGAAACATTTGGATACATGCACATCCCATTATTTGGTGGGTCCTTCCTTCATTTGTAAAATAAATTGTTGTCAGTAATGTGTATAGAGAAAAACAAATCTTTGTCTCTGTAATTAATTCTTGTTAGGGAGTATGCTGTTGTCATTATGAAATAACCTCTCTTCTTATCAACTGATTGACACTGGCTGCCACCTTAACGTTACTCTTGCATCTAGCTCAGTGGTCATTATTTTTTATGCCTGCTGCTTAATTCTGAAGTATAGACCCTATTTCTTGTATTCAGGACTTCGAAGGCAGCCTAAATGGGGCCATTTGAAAGATCTGCATAAAGCAATTAAACTTTCTGAATCAGCTTTAGTCTCTGGAGATCCAACTGTGACAAAATTGGGAAATTATGCAGAGGTCTGTGTTACTTCTGTTCTTTCTGAATTAGTCATAACTTAAAAGTGAGATTAACCTTCTGCCCTTTTTTCATCAATATGGTATAGGCTCATGTGTTCAAATCAAAATCTGGAGCTTGTGCTGCATTCCTTGCAAATTACAACCAGAGAACATTTACAAAAGTAGCTTTTGGGAACATGCATTACAACCTTCCTCCATGGTCTGTCAGTATTCTCCCAGATTGCAAGAACACTGTTTACAACACTGCAAGGGTGAGGATTTCCATTTTCAACTTTCTATAAGTATCCTTTACCTTGCAAATGACTTTTTAGGAAGAATAGATGAGCTTTTAATTTGATTATATTGATATGTATGTTTTAACTCCTTGACAGGTTGGTGCCCAAGTTGCAAATATGAAGATGACCCATGTTCCTATGCATGGAGGACTCTCATGGCAGGCATATACTGAAGACCCTGGCTCAGATGGTGCTAAGACATTTACAATGACCGGGTTGTTGGAGCAGTTAAATACAACTAGAGATGCTTCAGATTATTTGTGGTACATGACTGAGTGAGTGTCATACAACATTGCATTTTCTTCTATGTTTTGATCATTCCTTAATCTTTTACACCTTTTGATAATTTTATCTTTTCTTGCTTTTTCTATTTTCCCTCGGCAGTGTAAATATTGACTCAAATGAAGGATTTTTGAAGAATGGGAAGGATCCTGTTCTTACTGTTTTATCAGCTGGCCACGCTTTGCATGTTTTTATCAATGGTCAACTATCAGGTATATAGAATTTTATTTAAGGTTGCCTTTTGCAAGTAAAAGGATGAAAGAAATGAAAGAAGAGAAGAAAGCTCTGAAAAATCATTTATTGTTAACTTGAATTATTCTAATGTTATCAGTATGATAAGTTCTCTGTTAACAACTGGCATGTCATAGTCTCTTCCTGAAAGTAGTCGATATTTGGTTCTGTATGAATTGAATGCAGTAGATTGCTTGGAGTTGCTCTATGACTTTGTTGATTCATATCCTGAAAAATTGTATTTAACTTTTTCATTTATCTTCTGAAACTGAACAGGAACTGCTTATGGAAGTTTGGAGTTCCCGAAGTTGACCTTTAGTCAAGGTGTGAAGATGAGAGCAGGGGTTAATAGAATTTCTCTTCTAAGTGTTGCTGTTGGTCTCCCGGTTTGTTTCTCTTCCCCCTCCCTTGTTCTTTCTCGAGGTCATATGCACCCCTGCACTAATTAACATGGAGATTCTACAGTGGTTTGACTTGTGCATTTCTGTGTGGTTTTTGTGTTACTTAATACAGAATGTTGGTCCACATTTTGAGACATGGAATACTGGTGTTCTTGGGCCGGTGTCATTGAATGGTCTCAACGAGGGAAGAAGAGACTTGTCTTGGCAGAAATGGACTTACAAGGTTTCTAATCAAATATTCACCTCCCTTCTTGTTTCATCAGCTTACTAAACTTAGCTTTTGCTTTTGATGGCAATCAGATTGGTCTTAAAGGAGAAGCATTAAGCCTTCATTCACTCAGTGGGAGTTCCTCGGTTGAGTGGGCGCAAGGGTCTTTAGTTTCACGAAGACAGCCACTGATGTGGTTCAAAGTGAGTATCTGTAACCCCGGTTGACTATATATTGATATGTGAATTTTAGAAACAACGAAGTGGATGCTCTTCTGAGTGTTGCATTAGGATTAAACTTTCCTTGTGTATCCCTTTATGGACCGAGGTCGAGTTTTCTTTCTTAAGTATGAAAGTTCTTTCCTTGTTTTAAATAGAAAAGTGGACGTTGGCTCTTTGAATACGTTCATATTTAGCCAAACAAATTCATGAAATAGATTTCATCATCGAGGATGGTGTCATTCTCCTTTTTTTTAAATCAGTAACACATTGAGAGATAACTAGTTCTAGAGTAACACTTTTCTGCCATTTTTCACAGACCACCTTCAGTGCTCCGGCAGGAAATTCCCCATTGGCTTTAGACATGGCCAGTATGGGTAAAGGACAGGTGTGGATAAATGGACAAAGTGTTGGTCGTTATTGGTCTGCAAATAAAGCCTCTGGCAGTTGCAGTGAATGCAACTACGCTGGAACATTTAGTGAGAAGAAATGCTTGAGGAATTGCGGTGAAGCTTCCCAAAGATGGTAATTAAAGATTAACTAAGTCTTCTAGTTCTCTTTAAGCATGTATATGATCTGACGAATAAAATCTTCCAACTTTTCAGGTATCATGTCCCTCGTTCATGGCTAAACCCAACAGGAAACTTGTTAGTTGTGTTTGAAGAATGGGGCGGAGATCCTAACGGGATTTCCTTGGTAAGGAGAGAAGTAGACAGTGTATGTGCTGATATTTACGAGTGGCAGCCAACTCTGATGAATTATCAGATGCAAGCCTCTGGTAAGGTGAATAAACCATTGAGGCCAAAAGTTCATTTGACCTGTGGCCCTGGGCAGAAGATTTCTTCCATTAAGTTTGCCAGCTTCGGTACGCCAGTAGGGACTTGTGGAAACTACCGACAAGGAAGCTGTCATGCCTTCCACTCCTATGATGCATTTAACAAGGTATGCCACAATATTCCATTTACCTTACACGTGCAGAGTTTGTAGTCTTATATCTGATTTAATGTTGATGTGATTAGTTTCCCTTTTGCTTCTGATCAGACACTAACGTACCGTTTCTTTCTGCAGCTTTGCGTTGGGCAGAACTCCTGCTCTGTAACTGTGGCACCTGCAATGTTTGGAGGAGATCCATGCCCAAATATCATGAAAAAACTAGCTGTGGAAGCTATTTGCAGCTGATAACCTACAACGCAGGAAGTGAACGAAATAACGAAGGTTTGAGTTTGAGTTTTGAGTCCCCACAACTATTCCAATATAGCATCTTCACTATCTACAACGCAGGAAATGAACGAAATAATGAAGGTTTGAGTTTGAGTTTGAGTCCCCACAACTATTCCAATATAGCAACTTCACTATATTACTTCTTTCTGATAAATTTAAGCCTCACATGATCAACGTTACGGTCCAAGCGATTCGGTTAGCCTTTTTCCAGGGTGAAGTTGTACAAATATACAGCACACTATCTGGTCAAAAGCTGAAGAAGATTGTTGCAGATAAGCCTCTAATGTATATAAGCTAGCCTGTATTCAATGAGATTTCTCTCCTGTGCTACACGCAAGTGACATTGGAGAGAGGTTTGGTACAAGCACATTGAGATGAATCTGTTCAGAGTCCATGTGCAAATTTCTTTTAGTTTTAGAGTAAGGAAAGCCTCTGGTTTCCTTTC
>JAOQMM010000005.1:3320087-3330237 GCA_027563515.1 Erythroxylum platyclados
ATAAAATGAAAGTAAACTATCGAAAATAAATTAAAACAAGCAATTGAAATGATTAAAGTGTCGAATAAACGAAAGGTGGAGAACAAGGACCTTGACCTTCCTGCCCACAAGGTGTGTTTGTGAATATTGAGTGGGCAGGAATTAGTAAATATATACCTTTTTCTTAATTTTATTCATGATCAATCAATCTACAGGTCATGGTTGCCACTGTACGCTGTGAAGAAATTGCGAATGAAAAGTTCTCTGGTGTCCAAACTAATGAGGTATACAAGTTCACTTATTCCGTGATGTTGCTTCTTTCAGATTAAATGTTATTTCTAAATATTCTTAGCATCTAGAAGCTTGAGAAGATGAAATCGTTTTAATAATCACTACCAGGAGTGGTGTCAATTGCAAGAGGCTGTACAATCTGGTCCAGTGATGGGCTTTGGAAAGAAGCTTAGTTCCATTCTGAACACGTGCTTATCTGGGTAAGGGTTTCATCTGCTGGCAAGAGGATTGAAGTACTGACTTTTCTGCTCTGTTATGCGAGATTCAAATGGTCAAGAACTCTGTCATGTGAAGCTTGTGCGATTTTCTTTATTTCTTTGGTTATTAGATAAAGCAGTCATAGGTGATTATGTACTTTGATGCAACAGCCACATCATCTACCGTATATTGGTATGGCAGCATGGGATTTTTTTTCGTGTGTGTGGATGTGGTTGTATTATTAATCAATTACCTTCTGAGGGTTTTGTTGCATGCTTCTTAGTAATGTTGAGTCTATCTTTTTTATCGTTCCAGATATGACTCAGAAGCTATTTACTTTGATGAAGGAGTCAGATCTGCAAAACGCAAGCAGCTTGAAGAAAAATTGCTCCAAGTAATTCATCTTGGCATACTTTTTAACTATACTTTTCTGGTTATTCTAGTGAATCTATTATATCTGGGATACACACCTATAAAACTGCTTAGTTTTGGCTACTGTTTATTTTTTAAACGTCTGTAGGAGTTTGCCATTCTTCATGTCATAAATCTGTTGCTAATGACCCCAAGTATATTTCTAAACAAATGTTAGATTACGGCTAAGTTGAGTTAAGTTAGCACTGTATATTTGGCATTAGAGACTTAAAGCAGAACTGTGTCTATCAGGATGTGTGACTACAGAGTACAGTACAGTCATTTGGAGTCTTTCTTATAATATGTGATTCACCAAATTTGAGCAGTTTTCTTGTTAATGTCAATGGTGGATAAACTCATTTATGATATTACCTGTACTATATTTGATACCAATGAACCCTTCTTTATGCTTTTGATATTTGGTTGATTCTTAATAGTCTTCCCATTTGGCAGCTTGTTCAACCTGCATATCAATCTATGTTGGGACATATAAGATCTGGAACTTTTGAAAAGTTCAAAGCAGCTTTTGAGAAGGCTTTGAATGCTGGTGAAGGGTTTGCTTTGGCTTCTACTACTTGCTCCCAGTCTTGCATGGCTTTATTTGATGAAGGATGTGCAGGTATGGTTACCTTCCATTATGCCATTGTATCATGCTTAGAGGATGTAGGAATAACATTGAGAAAAAAGACAGCCTGAGTAAGATGGTAAGAAGCTTGAAGTGAAGAATTATTTGAGAATAGATCACAAGAGGCCATTTTACAATTGATTGTCAATGTTGAATGATGGTGCCTTTATTTCTATTGCAACTGCATAAATGTATGACAGTAAGAAATGTTGCTTTTAGTTAAGTATCTTGTTTGAAGGATGCATTGACATTAATGCTTCATGTTTACAGAGGTTGTCATTGAACAAGCTGACTGGGATACATCAAGAGTTAGGGATAAGCTTCGACGAGATATAGATTCACATATTACCTCTGTTCGTGCTGCCAAACTTTCCGAAATTACTTCATCATTTGAGGTATCCACTTTTTGGATGTCAACCCCTTTAAACTGCTACTTCATTTTTTGGTTCCGGTATAAGTGACTTATTTTGTCTGGTGATACAAGATTTGGAAATTTTTCCAAATTTTGGAAAATGATGGAGCTTATCAAACTAAGCTTTATCTGCCTTAAAACTTGGAATTCTTCTCTGTTAAAATTTCATTTGTATTGAAGAAGTTCATGTAGAGAACATTTACCTATCATTCATTGATTATTTACATTCTAACAACTTTCCATCTTCAAATAATAATCCATGAGAATTAGAATCATCTGAAATGGTTGTTAGAGGCATTCTATAACAGTGGGCATATGGTTAGGGGGCATAAGATGTGTGATCGTCCGGGTTTACGAATGTTACACACTTGAACTCAAAGTTTGCCCTGGACTATCTGCAGGCAAAAATGAATGATGCATTGTCTGGACCTGTAGAAGCTCTATTGGATGGAGCTAATAATGAGACTTGGTCTTCAATAAGGAAACTTTTGAGGCGTGAGACGGAATCTGCTGTCTCTGGTCTTTCTAATGCACTGTCAGGCTTTGACATGGATCAGGAGACTAGGGAATTAATGCTTGCAAGACTGGAGGATTACGCAAGGGATGTGGTTGAAGCAAAGGCAAAGGAAGAAGCTGGAAGAATCCTAATCCGTATGAAGGATAGGTAGCAACCACTGGCAATTTTCTAGTTCAGTTTATTCAATTGTTTTGGGCATCAGTTAATGGGATTTTCTCTGAAATTCTTATGCAGATTCTCGATGTTGTTTAGCCATGATTCTGATTCAATGCCTCGAGTTTGGACAGGGAAAGAAGACATCCGAGCAATTACGAGAATTGCTCGCTCTGCGGTAAGATACTGGTCATATCACTAAATGTACTTTTAGTTTTATATCTGCCTTTTTTTCATGCGAATTATGTTCAACTTCCTTCAATCTTTTTCAGTCTTTGAAGTTACTGTCTGTTATGGTTGCCATCCGTCTGGATAATGAAGCTGATAATATTGAGAAGACACTATCCTCTGCTTTGTTGGATAACAAGAGCAGTGGTCCTATTACAGAAAGAAGCATTACAACTCATGACCCCTTGGCCTCTAGCAATTGGGAAGAGGTTGATTTCCTTTTAATGCTCAAATTTTTTCCTGCATGCGGTGTTCAAGTGAACCATTCAAATCTTTCATCATAGACATTACACTGAACCTTTTCTGACTTCCATGTAGAATCAGGTTTACTAGGATGAATTATTGGCAACTCTGTAAAGGTCTTTGCAATTTTTGTTTGTTTGATGTTATATTAGCAGCTTAGATGTTGGAATGATAGCCAATTCATATTGGCAGATTGATGTTGGAAACTTATTTTCTTTAGTTGACTTTGAAATTATATTGGATCATGCAGAATGCATGGACATTGTCTATGACACAAAAAAAATATGTTATGCTGGTAGATGCTAATCATGTTTTCAGATCTTTTTTTTTTGACAAATGATAGTATGTCTTGAAAAATATAAATATTTTGGGCTACATCATTGCACTTTTGTGTTCTTGGCAATTGTACCTCTCTTTTGAGAGCTCTTGTTTCCCAAAAAGTCACCTATTAATACTTGTAATGGATTTCTACAATTGCAGATTCCACAATCGAAGACCTTGATTACACCTGTCCAGTGCAAATCTCTTTGGAGGCAATTCAAGTCGGAGACAGAATACAGCATCACTCAAGCCATTTCTGCTCAGGCATGATATCCCTGCACAGTTGTCCTTTCGCTTCATCTTTATTCTCTGATCTCTTCTATTGTCTTAGTGAATGTGGAATGGTAAAAATCTTGGAATTTAATGAATAGGTCTTGTGGCTTGGAGAAAGCCCTATGAAGAAGATAAAATATATGTAGCCTAATGTAAAAGGATGATCGGGAAACATCGTGTATGGCATATCTGTTAGATGGATGGACATCGTTATGTAGCTTGTCAAAGGTGGTACAAGTTGGTAATATGTTAGCTTGCAGAAGGTGCATCAGCTTAAAAATCTGCCAGCCCTGTCATGCTTTCGAAACTTATGGAGGCAACAAATAATAGAAGTATTGTGTCAAGTGGCTAAAGCAACGTTTATCATTGATCCACATTTTGATGAATGCTAGTGATTCTTTATAGCGTTCATATTTGTTATACCTTTCTCATTAAAGCCAATAAGAGATTGATATAAATTCGATTCAAGATTTCTCACTGCCTGTGCCATAAGCAATGCTTTGATCATTCTCTAGTCAGGCACCGTACTCTCTCCATACATTTGCTTGATTCCATACTTTTCACAAATGCTCCTGAGTTTGTTATGCCATATGTTGACATTGTTCTATGTTTGGTGGAAAAAAGTGCTTGGTTTTATGGACTTCTCCATCTTTGTTTTGGAATTTTTCCCATTTTCTTTGTCAATATCCAGGAAGCTAACAAGCGTAATAACAACTGGTTACCTCCTCCATGGGCAATGGTTGCATTGTTGGTGCTGGGATTCAATGAGTTCATGACTCTTCTAAGGTCGATACTGTAAATAGCATTGTGGAATCAATGTTCTTCATCGCAAAGATTATAATGCCTCCTTTGCTAATGGAATTTTTATTTTTTAATGACAGAAATCCTTTCTACCTTTTTGTCATCTTCATATGTTTTCTGCTCGTTAAAGCCTTGTGGGTGCAGTTAGACATTTCGGCTGAATTCCGCAATGGCACTGTGAGTGTTGAATCATCTTTTTCGTGGTTTAGGTCTATATTTCCTATGGAAATGATAGACAGTTCAAGAATAATTATCTGTGGCTAGAATCTTAATTCTGCCCATCAAATTGTTATATGCGCAAGGCAATAAGTTTTCTGTGAAATCTTTTCAGCCTTTTACCTAATGCTTTGATCATAGGATTGGATTGTGTTTCCATGATATTAAGAGTTTGTTTCTTTTCTTGTTTAGTTTGTACTAGCTATATTTGCAGTTCGTAATTTTGTCCATTCCATACAAAATAATGATTTAGAATTCTGACTTTCCAGTCTTAACGTTTTGCAGTTGCCTGGGCTTATTTCATTATCTTCAAAATTCCTTCCTACTGTTATGAACATTCTCAAACGACTAGCTGAAGAGGGGCAGAAAGCCGCAACTAATGATCCCCAGGGAAATGATCCTATCTCGTCAAAGAGTTTCCAGAATGGTGCTGGCACTAGCACCAATATGTCATCAAGTGCATCATCCGGCGTAACTTCATCAGGAAATGGATCTGAATACTCAAGTGCCGCAAAAGAAGAGTAAATGAAATCACTATCTGGTTGGAAGCATTTTTTTTAATAGTATGAGGATGTCAGTTATTCTGCTCAGTCTATAGTAGATTGCTGCATGTGTATGTATGTGATTATCCACTCCTACTACTCTGCAAGGGGTAATAGATTTTGAAGGCATCACTTTTTTGTCCAGGTGCCAAATAGAGGGGGCTAGTTGGTTTTGAGAAATGCCCATTAAAGAGTATCTATCAGTCTAGGTGTTGATTCTGTTTGTTGGATAATGTACAAGGCTCCTTTTATGTGCTGCTTGCCGATCAGGCGAGTTGGAATTGAAATTTTGTGAGGATCATACGACTGAGTTATTGGTTATGTTGTGCTTTAGTTTTGGTCAGAAAAAGGGTGTTATTCTGGAATGAGTGAATGAAAATAGCCTTTTACTTGTTAATATCTAACTGACTGTTTGCTTTTGTAATGTAAAAGACATATTCTTTATCACCATTTGGATTATAAGATGCAAGCTTTTTTCCTATCTTGGGATGGAGACATTTAGTTTTCTGCAAAACAACATTCTTAAAGGTTGCAAAACTACCTTCACAAATTTGAAGAGTCAGATCTGATTACAGCAGGTGGGGCTGAAAATTATCACAACGACCTAAACCCCTGACACCCTTTTATTGCCCAGGAAGTAGATGGTTTGGTCCATGCTTCTTCTGCTGTGTAGTACAGGTGCCTATTGGGATCACAAGTCATTGCAGAATATCAAAGTTAAAAGCCCAGATTGAAATGAAAGACAAAGGTGAAAACTTTGCATTCATATACATAGATGTGTAGATATGAATAACATATTCATGATATTCTAAGTGGATTATAGATAATTGAGACAATTGAAGCAACTAGCGTGATACAAACATGATTTACCTTAAAAGATATTTGTATGTGGGCCTTGTGAATCAGTAAGGGTTAATCACATGGCCTGATTATGGAAGATAAAACTTTTTCATTTATGGAAATTCTGTATTTTGGAAGTGAAAAATCATCAGTATCTCCATACCTAAACTCGTAGTCCCAACCCATAAATAATCATAGGTTCATATGCACTGTTTGAGGGGAAAAAGAGGGAAATTGTCCAAAGAGGAGTGTCTTATCAATCTTAGAATTTCAGGTTAAGTTAATGATGGCGGATTAGGAGTGAAGTCATGTTAAATCTGTAAATATCAGTTAGAATCAAATTTATCATTTGACTCGTTAAATGACTTATAATACTTGATTTAGTAGGGATTAGATTCTCTGTTCCTTTTAATCTGTTTTCACTTTGTGTCATAAATTTTCATCTATAAATTTCAGCATGTTCCATTTATTTATTATAAAACTTGTGGCTAAAATTTGTGGTACAGGCTTGAAATAGATTAACTGCACAGACAATTGCGTACCGATTTGGTATACCATTGTTATCATAAATTCTTCAGTTTTGACTTAGATCATATGATAGGCCTATTTCCAGCATTGAGATGGTGAAAAAGATTGCAATTGACGCTTGCTCTCATGGCTGGATAAGAAGGGCAATTCATGTGGAATGGTCACTTTCAGTGTGGGGTATCAAAAGTAAGGATAGTTTTATGGTTAGGTGAGAATGAGAAATGCCACATTTATACTAAGGTAAAGGGCATGGAAAACAGATGGTCCTGCATCAAAGATAATTAATCTTTGTTTGTTTCATTTGGTGGGAGAAGGAGAAACATATAAGCTTGCAAACTTTGTGATTCCTTCTTAGACAAATTTAAGTACACATTTTAAGGAAGTAAGAACCTAGTACAGGAAACCTTAAAAACATGAGAAAAAAGAGAAGTGGGCATATGTAAGATAATAACATGCAAAAATGTCAATACAAGTTGGACTTAAGTTTGAATTATAATGTACCTTTTCATTGATTTGATTTTTTTTAATTTTAATTTTTCATGTTTTGAAAATTATTATTTACCCATGTAATATTATTTAATTATTATTTACCCATGTAATATTATTTAATTATCATATGATTTCTTTTATTATATTCTTTTGTTTTTTTTATATATTCATAAGGAATTAAAGGAAAAGGATTTTAAGAAATTGAAATTTCATCATCTAACAGAGACAGGGACTGGTGTTGGATCCATTTCATTATGCTTTACAGGTCACCTCACCTGCTGCACATGAACTTTTGTCCTGCTTATTAAAAAAGAGGTGTGGTTGGTGCCCTATTTAAAGACATCACCAAAAAGAAAAAAAAACAATTTTAATTGATTTTATGATTGATCGAATTAAAAAATTGTTAAATTCAAATGAACATTTATATTTTAATCGAATGTAAATATTTTAACTCAAATTAAATTAAATTAAATTAAAAATTTTAACTTTGAATTAGGGAGAATTATCCAACCTTAAAAGAGACATAAAAAAGTGATTTAAGTGTAGGAAGAGAAACTCTCAAAGGGTGAATTTTAGAGTAATTGGTAAAATCGCTCTTTTGTGTGGCTAAAAGATTATAAGTTTGAGTCACGAAAACAGTTTATTTGTAAACATACAAAAGAAAAGTTGCGTATATTAATAACCCTTCTCAGATTCTCACAAATCGGAAAACGTTCTGTATTGGAATACAAAGAACAAAGAAGAAGAGAAACTCTCACATACAAGTTTTTTTATTTCTTTATATTCTTCACTTGATATATTATTATTTGAACAAACATTAGGTGAAAGCCTATTTTTCTATTTATCTTTAATGATATTAGTCAAATTAGTGAATATCACCTGACAAATTCAAGTTAATTTATTATTTTAAATTGATTTTATTATTATTAATTTAAATTATGTTTATCACATAATTTTAAATTATTAATTTTTTTATTAAACATAATAAAGAAAAGGACAGTAGTGCTATTAGTTAACTAAAAAAAAAAGAAGTGATTGCTGAGTTAAAATATGTCCTAATTGTGAACTTTTATTAACTTAACACACATTGAATCTACCATTCACTAGTTCAATTAATCATTTCTTATAATAGGAAAAAGAAAAAAAAGCAAAAAAATGATGTTATTGTATTAAAATCCAGATCAATAATGGTCTGAATCCAACATATTAAAGTTGATAGAACCACTCAAATTTATATACTACAATATTACCTTTAAACAAAACATATTTACTGTTTTATTAATATTATATGAGTCATATTCAATCAACTTCCAGAGATGGAGTGACACTTAGAACAGCCTAAGTGTTGGCTTGTGATTCGATGGAACGTCGCTGTGCATTGGGTTAACTACCAACCGCTATCTTCCGGAGGTTAAATAATACACAGTCTTATCTTTATATGAGATGTTATTTTCGATAGTTTCAAATGTAGTGTAAATTAGTAATAATATAAAATATTAATAAATAGGTATGACTAAACATGTACTGCAAGTTTGATGAATGATAAGTTAATAATATATTTTTAAGATAGCAAAGTAAGTAAAAGGTATGGAATACCTCCTATGTGATTAATGATTTCTAAAATGAGCTTTTATATTTTAATTTATTAAAAATAATTTATAATATTCAAAAATAATATATTAAAAATTTTAGTTAATTTTTTTTAATATAATTCTTCAATATTAAAATCAAATTAGAGCAATCATGCTGATTTTGTCATATATTTAATGGTTAATTACATGATAGTTTATGTTAAAATAATTTGATAAAATTCAATGGTTTTTAATATTATAAGATATTTTTCAATAAAACGGTTTAATTATAGAAAAAATCTATAATAAACAAATTTTTCTACGTTTGTATAATAAAACACATGCAAGTACATAGGTATTGTTTGATATTTCATATACACTTTGAGCCTTACTAGTTGCTCTTTTGTGATCATAAGGTCACAGATTCAAGTCACTAAAATAATCGCTTTATAAAAATATAAAGGGAAAGTTGCATACATTATGACTCTTCCCAAGTTTCTACAAAGCATGGAACTTTATGCACTAGTTACGTTGAATGTTTTCATATACACTTTACTATTTTTTCCATATAATGATTTTATAAATTATGAGCAATGACATCCCTCTCATTAATTCTTAAAAAATATCAAGTAGAAAAGCCTACAAGCTTCATTACTATCTTTTCCTTATACACTACTTTTAACCTTGAGAAGCTTTAATACATGTTAGTAACTAAACAAAGAGAATCCAAAAGAATATAAAAAAAACAATTAGATTATAAGATACTAATAATATTATTAATATTACTTAAATTACCTTATGCATACTTATAATTAATTTATAGTATATAAAATAATTAATAATAATATTAGCAAAATAACTCGAGTATGATTTAAAATTAATAAATTTAATTTAATTTAACTATCATTCAAGTCATATTTAAATTAAAAAATATTTTTTAAAATTAGATTCAATTCATATTTAAAATTAAATTTAGTCAAATTTTGCTATTTTAGATCCAACATAAACCAAAAAATTATAACTTTAATTCTAACCCACTTATTGATATTTTTAATTATAATAATTAATTTATATTATATAAAGATAATTAAGACAATATTAACAATGATAAGAATTGAGGAAATAATTCGAATCCAATCTTACTTAAAATTAATAAATTATGAGTTATATTTAAATTAAAAAGAATTAAGTATAACCGAATTATTAATATCTTTAATTATAATAATTATAAAACTCAGTAAACACTGGAGTTTACCATATATCAGAACAAAGGTGTGGATTGTTAAGCTGGCAATGGAGGTGGTCAGCTGGATATCACGGAAGAGTCCATCAAACGGCCATTAATTCCTTCTCCAACCGTGCATTGATGACCACCATTAATGACCCTCCACTTCCAGTTGTAGTTTCAGGGAATCTTTAATACAGTTCAGTGAGAGAGATGGGGAGAGAGAGAGGACACCTTCCATTATTTCATGATACTGCACTGTGTTTTGTGCGTTGGGTTCATTTTGT
>JAOQMM010000005.1:3333639-3344602 GCA_027563515.1 Erythroxylum platyclados
GAAGGAAAAATTTATAAAGTTAGGTCTAAATGTAAATAAGACATTCATTTTCTTTTATTAGTCAATTACCCATTTTGTCCATATGGTACATGGTATCATTCGTACCTATATAATATCACAAGACCACCTAAACATATCCCCGCCATAATTAATATCATAACATTACTTAAGTTGGTTGTGAAATGTGACCTAATTAAGAGAATTAAGGTTTAAATCTTATCATTAGTTTTTATGATTACGCTTTAATTATTTTTGTCCCGATTTGAAGGATAATGAATGTCATAAGTGATTCAAAATCGATGGAATTTATAAAGATATTTTATCATGAAAAATTAATAAGATTTTTTTTTAGTTGAATAATCATAGTCTAAGGTTATCAAACATATTAAGTTTTGAGAATTGCTTTTATTTTATATTAAAAAGTTGAAATATTTGTAAATTCTCTTACACATATATATGAAGAATTGAATTATGTAAATAGAGAGATATTTTTACATCTCTAAATAGCTTAAATCCAAAGGTTGTTGTAATTGCTTCAAATGTGTCTAGATATGATCAATCTAATGTTTCTAAGAAGGAAGATTGAACATACATAAATAGCTAAATTACAAGGCATAAAAATGTGGAATTTTATATGATAAGTGATGATTGAAACTATGATGTTCTTGTGATGCAGGTTTATAGAGGAAGTGGGTTGGGATAGAAAGTTGGTAAATGAGTCATATCCATGGGTTGAGAAACAAATTGTTCATCAACCAAAGATTGCTCCATGGCAGGTTGCTGTAAGAGATAGTCTTTTGGATGTTGGTGTGTCACCATTTAATGGATTCACCTATGACCATATTAATGGAACTAAGATTGGTGGTACCATCTTCGATCGGTTCGGCCGTCGTCACACTGCTGCCGAACTACTTGCCACCGCCAACCCTCAGAAGCTTACTGTCTTGGTTTATGCCACAGTTCAGAAAGTTCTATTTGACACGTCAGGTACAGTCAAGAGAAGCTCATATGTGGTCTGAACTCCATTAATGTCTATGAATATGAAAAGCTTGTTTACTGATGTTTTTGGTGATGTCTGGATTCAGGAAAGCAACCAAAGGCAGTAGGAGTTGTTTTCAAAGATGAAAATGGTGCAAAGCATCAAGCTTTCCTATCAAATTACAGGAGCAGTGAAGTAATATTGTCAAGTGGAGCCATTGGAACCCCACAGATGTTGTTGCTGAGTGGAGTTGGTCCAAGAGCTGATCTTGAAAAGATGAACATTCCTATAGTACTGGATAACAATTTTGTTGGAAAAGGCATGGCTGATAACCCCATGAATGCGATCTTTGTTCCAACAAAAAGTCCGGTCGAGCAGTCACTAATCCAGACTGTAGGAATCACCAAATTGGGTGTATACATTGAAGGTAGCAGTGGATTTGGCCAGTCCAATGACAGCATACATTGTCACCATGGAATAATGTCTGGAGAGGTAAGAACTTGAAGGAAATTTTGCCATTTTCGTTCTTCTAAGTTTAGTTTGAATGTTCAGATCAGTAAGTATTCAAGTCTGTTGCGTAAACCAGTTAGGCCAACTCTCTACAATTCCTCCAAAACAAAGGACACCAGAAGCCATTCAAGCTTACATTAACAGAAAGAAAGAGCTACCACATGAAGCATTCATGGGGGGATTTATTCTTGAGAAGATTGCCAATCCAGTTTCAACAGGTTAGCTCCATCTGATCAACACCAATGTTGATGATAACCCTTCTGTCACCTTCAACTATTTCAAACATCCAGACGATTTACGACGTTGCGTTAACGGTATTCGGATGGTCACCAAGATGGTGCAATCTCAGTACTTCAAGAACGTGACACAATGTAACAAGATGCCAGCCGAGAGAATCCTTAACATGAGTGTACACGCTAATGTTAATCTTGTTCCTAGGCATCCTAATGACACCAAGTCCCTGGAGCAGTTCTGCAAGGACACTGTCATAACAATTTGGCACTATCATGGTGGCTGTAATGTTGGCAAGGTAGTGGATCCTGACTACAAGGTTCTTGGCATCACGAGGCTCCGTGTTGTTGATGGATCGGTGTTCGATAAGTCCCCCGGAACTAATCCTCAAGCCACTGTAATGATGATGGGAAGGTAAGACCACAGCCAGAGTCATTCCCAGCCATAGCCATCAACTTTGGTTCATTGACAAGTTGTCTGTTCTTTCTTATAAAGAACAAAAATTTCATACCAGACTTGTTGTAACAGTACCTTTCTTTTGAACTGCAGATACATGGGACTGAAGATTTTGAGAGACAGACGAGAAAATGAAGGTGGTGTCTGAAGATGAGCAAGTCAAGTAGGAGGAGGAGCATTGAGTAGTGGAATTGTAATGTAGCTAAACATTTTAGCAAGCTGTTTTGAGTATTACATAGAGTAAGGCTTGTGACTTGTGGCTTGTCTCATCTTATCTGTGTCCATGATTTGTAACTTAAGTTGACATGGTTGGTTGCCAGGAAGAGGGCAATGAAAAGAAATCTACAAGTTGAGTCATATGTTTTATGTTCTTTTCCTGTCCTAAAACCACTCCAACACATCCCATGTAATATGCTAAATACACAGTACATTTCCTAGTATCAACATTCCATCAAAAACCAATTGTGCTTAGGACTAGAGTTGAGTGTTTGCTTTAACTCAATTATTGAGGTTGTGTGACAGTTTATGAGAATTCATTTAAGAGTTTGGTGAAAGAAGTTAACAGATGGGTCCAAGTGTGCAGGGATTCTTCCGAATGTATCATTTTTTGAGTTGAATGGTATTCATAGATTATAAGAAAAAGTACCATCAAATAGAGATTTTTTCTTTCGAACATCTTTGATTGTTAATAAGATGTATAAGGACTACTACTACAAATAGTCCTTCACTGCATTAGAAGTTTAGATATAAGGCTAGTGGTAAAAACTAAAAAGTTTGGATTTGACAAATTTTTTCTAGTTCAAAGAATTATAAAAACTGGATTAGTTCAACTCGAAGTTAGCTAATTAAAATACATGTAATTAGATTTGGATTCAGATCCAAGGCACGAACTTGGACCTTAGGGGTCGAACCTGTAACCACTCTTACTTAAGGTGTTGTTTTATTCAATTTGGTGGTTGTTGATTACAAGGCTAGACCTGGTTATGTATAGGAAAAGATTTGCAATAAGTTTTGACTAGGCCTGAGTCTCCAATAGGGTCATATGATATCCACAGAACTCATTCATTGATTCATAAATATTCAGACTTGAAGAATTTTTATTAACAATCCAAGGTAATACCTTTCCTGCTTCCATACCCCAGAAATGTTTCTTATACCAAACAAAAATGACTCAGGAAACTGGAAATGGAAAGAACATCTGAGGAATGTCTTCCTGAAAGCCAGTTCTTACCAGACACCAACACATACAATTCATTCATCTAACATACCTACTACAGTGGACCCAAAACTGGAAAGCTTCAACTTCATGTCTTAAACAAAAAAGTGCTTCCAACCAAGTTGGAATCTTTCCTGGCTTTTCTCAAGACATGTATGATCACATCAGACCAATATCCGAACACTGAAACGGGAGATCAAATTCTAACTTGTTCCTGGGGATTGTTTTTGTGATAACCCATGTTCACTCATACTGCCTCTAGACAAACTTCTTAATCTCTGCCATAACTGTCTCCTCCTTTCTGTCATCAAAGGACCTGATGTAGAATGCCTTCTAAAGGACTCAATTGCCTGCTCCTCGAGTTCAGTTGGTGTTGTCAATAACTCTGATGATGATAATGGAAAAGATTTATCAGGTTTCAGAACTTCCATCAGCTCACCTGAAACCCTCCTGTTCTTGTTGTCCTTTTGCTGCAGAAGTTTCTCATGACTGCAACTTGTTGAACCAGGCACTTCTGTCTCGTCAAATTCATTGCATACAAGCTTCAAGGCCTGAACTACTTCACCCATAAAAGGGCGGTGAGATACTTCAGGTTGAACACACATTGATGCTATAGCTGCTACTTTAGCTATGGTATCAAATGAAATGGTTGACTTGATAACTGGATCAATAATTGTTTCTAATCCTTCCTTGATTGTGAGGAGTGGGCGAGAATAAGCAACAAGATTTTCTTGACCTGGTGGTTGTGACAAGTCGACAGGTTTTCGTCCCGTTAGGAGCTCAAGGAGGACAACGCCATAGCTGTAAACATCACTTTTAACCAGAAGATGGCCTGTCATTGCATACTCTGGAGCCAGATACCTGAACAAGATATATTACAAGAAAAAAGCTTTCAAATTGGAAGGTTAAAACTTTCAAGCAACTATGATTTGTGTGAGAAATTATACCCAAAAGTTCCCATAACATGTGTTGAGATGTGTTTGTTCCCCTCATCCACTGCTGTTCTAGCCAATCCAAAATCTGAAACCTTTGGAGTAAAATCATGCTCTAACAAGATGTTGCTGGACTTGAAGTCACGATGTATGACCCGAGGGTTTGAGTCTTCGTGCAGATACGCCAGGCCTCGAGCTGCACCAAGGGCAATCTTCATTCTAGCATCCCAGTCAAGTGGACTCCTTGCTTTGTCAACTCCTAGCAACACCAAAAGGAAATCATTGAAGAAGGTGTTTGATTTAAGAAAATCAAATTGGAACACTTTTGCCCCACAAATGGAAGCAAAACTGAACATCTGTAAGAATTTCACTCACCATGTAAATGTGATTCAACGCTTCCATTTGGGATAAGTTCATAGATGAGGCAGCGAAGATGACCCTCAGTACAGATTCCAATCAACTTAACTAGATTTCGGTGATGCAGACGGCCGAGCATCTCAATTTCTGCCAAGAACTCACGGCTTCCATGCTGATCATTTCTCTTTAAAACCTTCACAGCTACCTCCTTTTCATTATCTAGCTTTCCACGGTAAACAACACCAAATCCACCTTCTCCAAGTATTCTTGAAGCATCGAAGTTATTGGTAGCTCTCTCTATTTCAATCAAAGTGAATGTCTTGGCAGATCCAGTATAAGTCATTGCACCAGCAGCTAATGACACTGATTTAGAATAGGCCATACTTGCAAAACTTGTAGGCTTAGAAGGCCCTGTAAAGTTTGGATATCAATATATGCATCTCATGAGTCATGCATATCCTAAAAGTGATACAGAAATGTGGAAATAATAACCATAATTCTCCAAACAACTAGGAAAAGACCATCACAAAGTCCGGTAGAAGATGGTCCAAATGGTTATACCTGATGGTTTTGCAGGAGAGGAAACTACTGGAGGTGGAACTTGTTGCAGTTGACAAGAATAGGTTCTATATCGCGATATAAACAGCCAAAAAATAGCAATGCATATAACCAAGACAGTGAAGGTGGAGGCTATTATTACAGCCATAATGCTTCTGCTAAGCCCATCTTTCTTCCTTCGGGGCACATCAACTCCTAAAGGTTTATTTATCCTTCCATTGTTTCCATGACCAGCATATGAACCATCTTCACTAGTAGAAATCGTAGATGGTGATGGTGGAGATGGTGGGAGACCTGCAGGTTGTGCCAGCTTAGGACTGCATATAACATATAATGCTCTTATGTTGACTAGAGATGCATAAACATTAGAAAAAGAAGGTGATCTCACTTTTAATGCCAATTGAACAATATTTGTTTCCAGCTTAAGAGTTCTAATATTGTAACATAGTAAGGAACAAAATTTCCTTCATAGCAAGGCTTTTTTGAGAAATGCTTCTGTATTCTAAATCAACAATCCTTAATTCGATGCTCAAGAATGACTGCTACTACATGGTCCTTTAATCCAGTAATCCATATTTCTAAGGGATGTTGTATGAACTTAGTTGAATGATAAAACTTGAAGTTTCACTTGAAGTTCAGCATATAACCTGGATATTGCACATTCAATACTTCATAGGGACCAAAGACAGAAGCCTTTATTTGAACCTGTCTGTTCCAGAATTTTTTGTAGATCCAAAGTGCAGTACTATCATCAAATTTTAGTCTTCTTGGTACAAGGTTGATGAGAACAGTGCTTTTGTCTAGCTGTTCACTAGCTGCATTTGCTCCCATTATTCGGACTTGGCTATTGTTGAGGGCAACACTGGCTGCAATTTCCTCAGCAAGTTCTGTCACCAAGGTAAAAAACGTATCGATTGCAACACCAAGGCAAAGTTTCACTTGAATAGGCCACACACATGCACAGGGGGATCCAGGGGGTGTATTTGTTAACGGCTCTGCACATGTAACCGATGTACAATCTACAAGAATGAACCACTTACACAGGTTTAGATCTAATACGCCAATTACACCAAATCTGAAAAGATTGGTTAGTGCATATATATAACAAGAAGTTACCACTAGGAGGTGGAGGTGGCAGAGTCATCATATGTGATGGTGGTGGAGCCTTTGTCTTTTTGAAGGAATAATCCATAGGAGACTTTGCAGGGGGGTGAAAGTGAACTTGCAGTCAATAAATTGCATCTCCATGAGTTACTTGTATATTGATATTGGAAAAACAAAGTACCAGGTTAATGACTTAATCAAATAACAAGGAAATCTTCTCATACTATTGACTTGGCTTGGTGAGTTATGGGGAGATGTTGCAGGTGCAAGCGAATTCCGCCTCCAAGACGAAGGATATGGAGACTGGATTGGCGATATTGAAGAGCCTATCATCCAATCAAAAGAAGTTCAAAACTTAATGAACTATTTGCGGTACTCTGTGGACTGTGATTTGAGGTTATTTTCAGTTGCAGAATCAAACCTTTGCTTCCATGTAAATGCAGATGACTAGAGTAAGCTGGTTCGGGACTGCTCACATGATTCCTTGCACGGTGACTTCTATGACTTACAATCGAAGGTGAATGTGCGGAACCATGCATCCATTTGTTGGCAGGATTCTCAAAAGGTAACACAGAGGGTGCAAGTGCAATGCTTGATGGTCTATAGTCATTATGTGCGTGAAGAGCTGCAACAAGATAAACAATTGTGATTATCCAATTCCATATATTACATAAGTTGGATGGAAGATAAGCGAAAGTGGCAAGCCTTTTACCTCTATATGAAGATTTATGGAAAGATAAGGGAAACTGGGATGCTCCGGATGGAGGTTCTGCAACGAGCTTTTCATGTCTTTTCCTGCCAAAGCTTAGAGGATTTTGATTAGCCGAAGACCCAGGATCTGTGGCCAAGAAAGTAAAAGAAAGAATTAAAATAAAGATAATTAATCAAAGTGGAGTGAAGTGTTTTTTAGATGATCATCAACCAAAGTACATATAGTGTAGTGGAAAACTATTATATCTGACAATGCCTTAGAATATTGGTTTTTTACAATGTGGATGACTAGAAATGGCCTCCAAGTAGGAAGGCACTGCCGTCTATACTTATTTGATCGTATGACATGAATTGTTAATCTTTTTCACTTGAGAGAGGCACACACACACAGAGTTCATTTTGCAATTATTTCAGAAAAGGAACAATCAGATAACCAAGAAGTTCACAGATCATTGTCATTCTAATTGTGTTTTAACAATCCAATTCTAATTCTTCTTCTGTTTTCCAGGGAAAATTTTATCACAGGAAAATGAGAGACAGAGCATCAGAATTTCAGCAGTCATGAGATGCAATAGCAGCTTGGAAATGATAATCAGACTACAGAACTTTCAAGATTTATCTTGCAAATAGTAGATCGTTAAGAACTTTACAATTTTGCATTATCAAATGAGCCAAAAGAAGCAACAAACTAAACTCTAACTTGAAATCCAGGATCTAACAGCAGTTCAGTCATGGGCATTACTCACATTACACGTGAAATTGGGAAACCAAGAAAGACAAGAAGTCACTGTACTCCACTACCTACTCCTTTGAAAATGTGTGTTTCACGTGTAAAAGCATATTCATCCATGGAACACAGATCCTCAAGCTCATTCCAAATTCAGAATTCAAGTAAATTCACACATAAAAAATGGAGAAACCAACTGAAAACACCACTACCTGCAAAACCAAGAACAGACGTGACATACACAGCTACACATAAGATCACCAGCAAGACTCCAACTTTCGACCCCATTTCACTCTTAAAGAAACTGAAGATCAGTGATCAATCCCCAAGATCTCTCATTTGTCACCCAACCTTGTTAAGTGGAAGAATGTTTTGAAGCAAAAACATGAACATGACTTGAAGAAGCATCTACGGAACATGTCACAAGTGTCCACAGAGAAGACCCACATACAGTACAAGTGAAGTAAGAACGAGACAAGCTGGTGAAAACACGAGAACAACGTTTGGTGGCAATAAACCTTAAGCACTGAAGTTTTGCAGAGCTTAATGAATGTTAATAGAAATAATTACTTTCTGTCACAATCCAAAAGCTACCAGAATTGATCATAAAGAACCAAGTGACTGACCCTTTTAAGTGAGAGGTTTGGTGGGCATGAGCAAGAGAGAGAAAGAAGTAAAGAGGGAAGAGTTCTAAAAGCTCCTCAAGACATGGATGACTTCACATAATCTTGGTTTGAAAGTAATCATATACCAAGAATTGTTTAATATGTTATTGCTTGACTTAATGGCCTCTTTCTAAGCTACCACCCTAAAAGATGATTCTCTCCAACCATGGAAGCTATGGTATCTGCATAAAAAGAATCAGACTGACATTTCAAAAGGGTTTTGCTTTTTCTTTATCATTACCTTGCTTGACTCTATTTTAGCTAAGTATATCTATCTGCTTGTACCTCCATTAATACTTGATTATTGGTTCTCTTTTGCACTCAGGAGTCATAAGTAGTTTATACTTTCTGATCCCAAAATTAAATTTTGAGCCTCAATATTTACGGGAACAAATCCTATGTTTCATAAACTAGTTCCTACTATTTTTCAAATTTTATCCACATATTTATGTGAATCCATATATACATTTAGATAAAATTAAATAGTATAAGGTTGAAATATCATAAACGACACAGAAAATTTCATATGAATATTTATGAATCTTAATATTTTAAAAAGTTCAAATTCAACCGTAATATATTCAAAAGGTTTAAAACAAATCTTAAATAGACAAAATATTTAACGAGATTAACTCGTCTTTAATTAAAAGTAATGTGATGAGATATATTTTTTAATTTTAAAATAAAAAATAGACTTTACAATCACTTAATTAACTTTTTTTAAATTAATCAAAAATTGAATCTCATTAATATAATATTCACCATTTATGCGCTAAAAAAAGAAAATATCCTAAATCAGTGATCATAAATTATGAGACATTAGTCAAACAAAACATAGTATTTTTTCGTGTTTTATAGAACGACACAGTTAATCAAATGCACATTTGGCATGCTTCTCTTAAATGGCCTAAACATAAGAATATGGTCATGAAAAATCTTAAGATATTTTTACGTAATCTCAATAATTTTCCTAAACAGCATTTTCCTATTACATGTACCTCCTTTGCGGACTTACTTTGAAGAACTTATTCTTAAAAAATTCAAAATTGACGTAGTATATAACTGGCGAGAAGTTAATTCTGTTAAATTTTTTATTCACTTTAGACTCTATTTTGAAGACTTTGGAGTTTAATTTAAACGCTCTGAAATATTAAAATCTGTTCCATATTTTATTATAAACTTGTAGGTTTAAGATACATTTTTAATGAGATGAGATCTTCTCTTCCAATCATGTCTTATACCATCTCATCCACATATTTTTCTAGGTTCCACACAAATATGTAAATGAGATGATATGAAACAGAGTAAAAATAGGTTAACCGGAACATAAGATTAGTCCGTTTTAAACCTACTTTCTATTATTTCAAACCTTAAATGCAATCATAGTATTTAGACAAGTATTTGATCATTTGGTTGTTAAGTGAAGGTACACTACTGTAATAATAGTACAAAACACAGACAGCAATCAAAAGCTTCAGGAGTAGAAAGTAACATATGCTTTATTTCATTTCAGTACTATTTGTGCAGTATAAGCATCTGTATGTTTGTCCATTAAAGGTAATTATCTTGAAGCACTTAACTTTTGGGAAACCACCAATCAAATGGCAATCAAGCAAAAGAACATAGTCACAGACCAATGTATGTTGAAGATGGGCTCTGACAAGACATCTCACATGTTAGATTTTTACATTACTATCATTAATGTGGTGTTTGGTTCAATTATAAATTAGGATATGACCACACAAATAGTTTGAAGGTTAGGAGGCCTTTCAACTTTTTATAGAGTAATATCTACCAATCTTGATCTCTTGATTCATATTATCAAGATTAAAGTTAAATTGACCAAGAGTAAAGTTATACTTAGCAAGGTTTGCCTGACCTAGCTTAGTTCGACTCGAGTTGCCTAAATTTCGAGTTAGACTTGAGTTTTTTTCCTTTATTTCGAACGCTCAAATTTGAGTTTGATTTAAATTTCAAAATTAAAAAAAATGATATTGTTTTTAATTTTTTAAAATTTAAATATATGTATTTAATATTATTTGATTTGGGCTCCATTAAACTTAAGGTCACCCAAGTCCGATTGATTTTTAGGTCAAGACCGAACTTCGACCATAAAATTTTGGATCATACTGAGGCTTGAGTAGACCGGAGTTTAGTTCGACCTATCGTCAATCTTAGGTAAAGTTATGTTGAAATATGTAAGTTTTACTTAAATAGACTTGTCATTTTATTTTAAATCGTTAATCTATTAAATAATTTATTTAAAACATGTAATTTATAAATTATTATATATATTTGACAAAGAAATAATTTTTTAGTTCTTATTTCTTCTAATCCTTTCTACTTTTTCTTTTAATAATCTATCTTTAAAGGAAACTATTATTGCAGATAAAGAGACTAAATAATTCGATGATCCTTTTTTGCTTTTGTAGAAGTAAGGTATGTGCTTTGATATCTTCTTGGCAAGTGTGGGTTCATTTTGATTGTCACATGTTTCACGTGTGTTCATTTTCATTT
>JAOQMM010000005.1:3348683-3363547 GCA_027563515.1 Erythroxylum platyclados
GGCCATACCTTGATAGCCACAACTAATTTCACACATGTTTAAAACCTAATCTATAAATTCTAGAGAGTTAATTAACGGAATTATTATGTGCAATCAAAATTTTAATTAATACATACTTTTACTTTATCTAGGCTTAGCAGTAGGCTCGGGTTTACCTAATCCTGAACCAACCCGAAAATCTATTTTCAAACTCATGTTTAGCTTAAAGTTTGATCATGTTCGAAGCTCCAAGTAGTTCGAAATCCATCGAGCCTGGGTTAAATATCAAATTGAAAACATCAACATTTCATTTAAAATTGTTTGAATTTTGAGTTGGACAACCTGGCTTGGAACTTGGTATGAAACTCAAAATTTTGAAAATAAAAAATCTTAAACATGTTCGAAGCCTAGTCAAGTTGACGGAGCCTGTTAACTTCTGATCGACTTGGATATGTTTTTCTAACTAAGGATGGTTCTATTTAAATTTATTCTTAAAGATGACAGCTTTCATGGTTAAAATCATTGTTGCATGAAGTCCAAGTTAGATACATAAAACAAGAACATTAGTTGGAATGTAATATGTTGAGTTCAGCGAGACATCATTAACACAAGCTTACAATGTCCAAACCTAACACTTCTTTCTCATTCACTTATTTGTCAAAACCTCATCATTACTAAATTAGCAATGAATAGAATTGGGTCTGATATGGAGAAGAAGACCTAAAATCATCCACAGCCTTTTCTAACCCAATAATAATGATTAGTCCCATCTTACACACTAATTAAGCTTTATATCTTAATTTAGATAAAATTATGTGTCGAATGGATTATAAAATAACTCTTTATTTGTGGGTCAAACAATTTAATTTTTATTTGATTAAATTCAGACAATTTATAATTTGACTAAGGTAAGCTCAAGATAAAATTAATTAGTATAATGAATTAAAATAATATTATTTTATCTTAATTAATTTAAGTTTTAAATTATGTATCAATTTAGTTCTTTTTAAATTCGAGATTAACTCAAATTTTAGTGAATTCAATTTTAATCTATTGATTTTGGATGGAAATATATCTTTTTTAACATCCTTCACAATCACAAAAGCAAGAGACCCTCTTTCTTTTGTAACACTATTATACTAATTCCAATGTAAAGCAATGAACTTTCTGCCTCCATAGTCCATATATCTATACAAAAACAAAAACCCAAGTAGATTCTTTCATTCTTTTTTCATCTCCTCCTAAATTTATGATTTTTTTGGGGTCTATTTTGTCATTCCTTGTCTCTTAATTAAGGCCTAAAGTTTGGATCTTTACAATCTCTTTCTCTATCAATAACACTATCTCTCTCTCTCTTGCAAACACAAGAGAGAAAGAAAGAAAGAACCTTTCTTTCTCCTCTCTTCTCTTGATCCATGGCAGATAAGGTCTACCCTTCTAATAAACCGGCCACCAACGGCGGAGCCGCCACCAACCCTGCCTTTCCGGCCACCAAAGCTCAACTCTATGGTGCCACACGTCCAGCCTACCGTCCACAACCCAACCGAAAAAGGACACGAGGCAGTTGCTGCTGTGCTTGCTGTGTCTGGGTGACTGTCATCATAGTATCTCTTCTGATCCTTGCAGCCATCACCGGAGCTGCCATCTACATCATCTACCGCCCTCACCGGCCGTCTTACGACGTCTCCGGCCTCAAAATCTCATCTTTGAACATAACCTCCAATTCCCAACTCACCACCAATATCAACCTCAACATAACCGCAAAGAATCCCAACAAAAAACTCGTCTTCATCTATGGACCTTCAACGATCTCCATCGCGACAGAGAAAGATGAGATAGTTTTAGGCAATGGGTTGTTACCATCTTTCGTGCATGGCACAAAGAACACAACTTTGTTGAAAGCCACCATAGCTAGCAGTGGTCAACAGCTTGATGACACGTCTGCTGGGAGCTTGAAGACGGCGTTGAAGAGCAAGAGTGGTTTGGGGTTGAAGATAAAGTTGGAAACTAAAGTGAAGGTGAAGATGGGAGGCTTGAAGACTCCAAGAGTCAGGATTAGAGTGACCTGTGATGGGATTAAAGCTACTGTTCCAAGTGGGAAGACTGCAACTACTGCTTCAGTTTCCAATGCTCGGTGCAAGGTTGACTTGAGGTTCAAGATCTGGAAATGGAGTTTCTGAGATGAGTAAGTGTGTAGGATTGACAAGGTCTGATATGTGTGTTTTATTATTATTATTTTTGCCTATTTTCTATGCAATTCTTTACTTTTTGTTATACATATGTTCTTGGTTTAAGTGATTATATATGTTTGTAAATGGAAGGATTTTAATTTTGGTAAAATTGAATATTGAAATCGGAAATTTTACTTTGGTTATACATAGCTTGGAATTTTTTTTAAAATTTTGATTTGATAGAATTTGAAATTAATTTATATCTTGCTTTGGATATTGATTCCATTTATTTATTTATATTAATGTCAATTGATTAATTTCTGAAATTCCTATCCAATTATATTCAATTGTTATGTGCATTTTGATATTTTTATTTAAGTTATATTTTAAATTCGATTGAATAATATTAATTTGTTTAAAGATACATAAATTAGTAAATCGGAACCATAGCTTAATCCAACAATTAATGCCAATACATATAATTCCATCTCCTTGGAGAAATTTTTATTATATTTTTTTAAAGGTTATTGGACTACCTAAAAGCTTATGAATTTTCAATTTTCACATGAAAATGACTAATATATTTAAAAAATAAAAAGCTTGATGCACCAACAAGCAATATGCACTGGCTTTCCTTTAATTACAAGCTGTGGTATGGTCCTTGACCTTACAGGACAACACTATAGCTTATGATTCACACTCTTATATCATCCCCACAAACCCTTTTTGAGTGGTTAGTGGTTGACATGTCGCTTCCAAATTGTGCACAGAAGTCTTCAACAAACCCTTCTCCTCATTGTTTGTCTATTTCCCGTGGTTTTATTGTATAGAAATGAAACATCATTTGGTGCATGCTATTGTTTATACATTGGTTGAATGGTTCAAACTGTCGGTGGGAGGTTGCAAAATATAATAATGGTGGTGTGGTACACAAAGAGGAAGAGGACATGATTGTGGTGTGGTTGGTTCTTTTAGGCTTCTTTTGGTAAACCCTAGTTTTAGTTTGTGGTGATGATGATGACATGTGGAGGAGGTCTTGATAACATGCCATGGCTATATTTTGTGACATAATGAGATTCTTTGGGCAATCATATGCACTTGTGTGTGTGAATTATGCATAAGATATCAAATTGACAAATTTCACAATTTAAAACTAATCAATTTAAAATTGTTAAAATTAAGTTCGTTTAAAATTTCATAGGAATTTAATTTTTTAATTTAATTTTAAATTTGTCAAAATTTCTTAAAATTAAACTTAATATAAAATTTGATTAATTTAAAATTTACTGTTAATTTTGAATTTAGTTAAACTGAACAAATTTCGAAATAAAATGTCAATTTTAAAGTAAATTGATGATTTCTTCTGAACACAAACTTTATTAAGACATTAAAAAAGTTATTATTGTAAGCTTAGACACGACCTAAGTTTGGACACAAGATTGATGTGGAAATAGATGGATTTGAACTGAAAAAAATCATCATAAATTTGAGTTTAATTTATAAAAATTGATGAAATAGATCTGAAATTAATTCTAATTTCCAATTTATCCAAATTCAGTAAAAGTTATTTTTAAAATTTTAGATTTAATAAAAAATTTCCATCTAACTCATTTCCACTCAATCAACCTAGATATAATAACTAAAATTTAAAAATATTCATTAAAATGGAAAGAATTGATAATAAGATAAAAAAAGACATTGTTAACTATTTAACAATATTCATTAAATTGGAAATAATTGATAATGAGATAAAAAAAGACATTGTGGTTGCTTGAAACCATTTCATTTCTTGTAAGGATGTGAAAGTACACAACTTTGGAATGTTTTGTACTTTATAAATTTCGGCAAATTTACACCTACTAATTAGTTGTATCCAACTTGTGACTTATTGTCTTCAAAGAATAAACACAAAAAATATAAACTTTGGATCGAACAATCTAAGCATGAGTCTGATCTAAAGCTTTTAAAGCTTGAACTAAGTCTGAAGCTCAATCATTTGGACATGGATCTGTTGATTTAAAGTCAATCCGAGGTACAGGACTATTTGTGTCATTCCCAAAGTCAACAAGATTTCTTGCTCAAATAATTAACCTAATCACCTAGTCCCTTTTTCTTTTTTTTTTCACATATTACCAATTTGTTTCAACTATAACATTATCTTTCTAAAACTTTTATTTTTCTTCCAATACCAACTAATTTTCCAAACTGACTTCCCACTTTATTTTAATTTTTGAGATAATGTCAATACTTATTTTAGTTGAAAGAAAAAAATATTAAAAAGAAATTGAAGCAATTGGACCTATTTTATAATCAATTGTGTAGATTTCATTAAGCTCTTCACTTGAAAATTGGGCTTAAGCCCTAAGGAGCTTAAGGAGTTTGAAAAAAAAAAGTTCCAAAGCTAAAACCCTACTAAAAGCCCTTCTTCTCAAACTCAGCTCGCTCTAACCTTTTTTGCTTCAGTCCTTGTGCTTGTTGATCTTCAACAATGTACAGAGTAGCCTCAAGATTAGCTTCATCGATTCGGTACTCATTTCCCCTGCATCCGAATTTCCATTTCCAGCATACTTTTCTCTTACAATGAACTTTCTATCGGATAGCAGACTCACACACGGACACTTCTTTTGCATGTTTTTATAGTTTGATTGCATTGACTCACACATTTTTATGTTTGTCTGTTCTTGTGCTTTGTGTATATGGTTCTTGTCTTTGTGGGGCAGTTCCTCTACTTCGAAGAAACTGGTATGATCCTTCTTCCTGTATTTTCTGTTAGATAGTTGCAGTTGGTCTCAACTGTTTCTGTTGCCAGTCCAAAGTCCAAAGAAAGAAAGAACATGTCTTTCATATCTAAGATGGGTTAAATCAATATTGAAATATATGGGTCGGCGTCTTCCAGCGTAAAGTATTGATATAGATTGATTTCCGCTATTTGGTTTGTCTCTTAAATTGTACGAGTGTAGTGTTCGTGTACCTTTGCAAAAATGTTTGATCTTGTTGGTTAACGTTATTAATTACATAGGTGCCTAGTAGGATCACATGCAGTAGAAGCTATGTGGCGAAAGATATCAATTTTGGGGTTGGGGCTCGTGCTGCTATGCTGCAGGGCGTTAATCAAGTGGCAGAAGCTGTAAAAGTCACTATGGGACCAAAGGTATGAACTTGTTTGCAGTTTTGATTTTAGTTTTATCTCTTTGTCTCTTAAATTCAAAGTGTTATGAATGGTATGCATCAAAAGGAGATTTGAATTATCAATCACCATTGCCTGCAAAGGAATGTGCTTCAGCAAATCTTAAGCTCAACTCCTTCCACATGTTCAGTTTCATTTTTCCAGAGATTAGTCTTTCCAATATTTTGCAGTGACATGGGAAATCTGTTAGTTTTTAGGCTACTCATTTATTTGCTTCCTTATAAATTTTCTTGCAATGATTGGTTCAGGGTCGTAATGTTATTATAGAGAAAAGTCATGGTGATCCCAGGGTAACGAAGGATGGTGTTACTGTTGCCAAAAGCATTAAATTCAAGGAAAAAGCCAAGAATGTCGGGGCAGACCTTGTAAAGCAAGTTGCAAATGCTACTAACACTGCCGCTGGAGATGGTAATGTATTGTTGCTACGCATCCACTACACTACCAAAAGTTATATTTGATCACTCAGCATATTACTGTAAAAATTCTTAAGAAGGTTCTATTCATTATTTGCCTTCAGGTACAACCTGCGCAACTGTCCTGACCCAGGCAATACTCACAGAAGGCTGCAAGTCTGTTGCTGCTGGTGTAAATGTGATGGATTTGCGCATTGGTATTAATATGGCTGTTGATGCAGTCATTTCAGACCTGAAAAAGAGAGCATTAATGATAAGCACACCAGAGGAGATTACACAGGTATCTATATTCCCATTGGACCTTCTCTATATTCATCTCCTTGGAGTTTATGAAAATAGTCGCAGATATCTTCTAGCTGCCCTGATGCCAGTGTCAATCTTACCAACTATGGTCTCAAGTCAACTAATAACAAACATGTCTATTATTATGTTTAGAACTGTTTTTATGTGCTTTGCTAGTTTCTTGTGGTAATGTTCTTTGCAGACTCATTCTGTTGTTTTAATTTTGGTATTCGCAATGGAATGATAAAATTTTGCAAACAGGTTGCTACAATCTCTGCAAATGGTGAGTACGAGATTGGAGAACTGATAGCAAGAGCAATGGAGAAAGTTGGGAAGGAAGGAGTCATTACTGTTGCTGTGAGCAAACTTTCTATTCTGCCACATAACAGCCAAAGCAAGAACAAGGTTTTTGTTGAATGTTCATGATTTTTGCGTGGTTGTGTGTGTGTTTTTTTTTCCTTTTGAATTTTTCAGGACGGGAATACCTTGGATAATGAGTTGGAAGTGGTGGAAGGAATGAAGCTAGCCAGAGGATTTATTTCTCCTTATTTCATAACTGATCAGAAGACTCAGAAATGCGTAAGCTCTGATCTGCATAGTTGTCACAGTTATGGTCTTAAAATTGTGGATTTTAGAATAAACTGAACTAAATGAAATGTCCAGTACAGTGTATATGCTAAGATGTTTTTGGCAACCCTGGATCTACATTCTTCTATGGAAATTCATTAGAGATGTAGTCCCCTCTTGAAGTGTTGGGTTGTAGCTTTTCCAAAATTTATGTCCCAAAACAAGACTCAGTCACTTGTAGCAACTCAAATAGATTGGTTTGATGGTCTTCTTGTGATTTAATTAATTTTGCTGTTCAAGGCAGATAGTTGATTATTTGCATGTTTGCAGGAACTTGAAAATCCTTTGATACTGATTTATGAAAAAAAGATTTCCAGCATGAATTCTCTTCTAAGAGTATTGGAGTTGGCAGTAGAGGTCAGAAACCTTTTCTAACCCATTTTCTTTGTTTTTTGCCTGGTTGAAGTGATGCTTTATTTAACTTCCATAAGAATTGCTCATCATTGCTTTCCATTGAGCAGAAAAATAGGCCACTTCTTATTGTGGCTGAAGATGTGGAGAGTGATGCTTTGGCCATGCTTATACTCAACAAACACCATGGTGGACTTAAGGTGATTAATCATCTCTGCTTTGAAGCTTCTTGATATGCTACATCAGACAGGAAGCATACTGTATTTGAATTGTTGAATGCAAAGATACCAACACAGTTACTTGTTTATATATTGGAGATTGATATCTCTATGTGCAATATCTTTCAATTATGAACATTGGTAGTAACTTGATCTATGAGAATAATCAAATGATTATATGAATTTACTTGATGCTTTCACATATGTTTCTTAACAAGACTTAGTACTCTTACATCTCTATATCACTGTACAGACCTGCAGTAATTGAATTTCTTGTATTTAGGTCTGTGCTATTAAAGCTCCAGGTTTTGGAGAAAGCAGACGAGCAAATTTGGATGACCTTGCCATACTTACGGGCGGAGAGGTAAAATGCTTTTCCTGATCCCTACTGTGCTCAATGGATGTATGAAACCTGAAATGTAATCTCATGCTTATTATATAGGTTATCAGTGAAGATCGTGGTTTAATTCTTGACAAAGTTCAAATTGATACGCTTGGTACTGCAAAGAAGGTAGGTACAGTGGTCTGTGGTAGGTACATTGAGAATTTCCCAAGACAAAACTGAGATGGATTAATGCAGGTCACCGTTTCTCTTGACGACACAATCATACTTCATGGTGGTGGGGATAAGAAGCTGATTGAAGAAAGATGTGAGGAGGTACACTTGTTCTTCTTATCAAAAGATACTATCTAACAAAAGAAATTTACTTGCGGAAAATTCTGGAACCAAAAGAACCCATGATTGGTCAAAGGAGAGCTGATTTTACCTGTTCTTAAGATTTATCTGAGATAATAATAGCTGAGATTTAGTGCTATTTTTGATATTTGCAGCTGAGGGCAGCCATGGACAAGAGCACAGCCACATTTGACAAGGAGAAAGCACAGGAACGGTTGTCAAAGCTTTCTGGTGGTGTTGCTGTTTTCAAGGTTTGTTTTCATCTATCTAATTTCAAGAAATTATATGATACTTTAATTCAAATCCTTAGAATCATTTTCTTGCAGGTTGGCGGGGTTAGCGAGGCAGAAGTTGGAGAAAGGAAAGATCGGGTAACAGATGCTTTAAATGCTACTAAAGCAGCAGTGGAAGAGGGCATTGTGCCAGGTAACTTTAGTTCCATGATTTGAAGGTTGTCTTCAAGAATTCAACTAGTTTTTCGACACAGTAACATGAATTGGTGTTATCAGGTGGTGGTGTTGCTCTCTTATATGCAACAAAGGCTTTAGAAAGCCTTCAAGTTCAAAATGAAGACCAGAAAAGGGGCGTCCAAATAATCCAGAATGCTCTTAAGGTTTTTTAAGTCTCTTAGCTTGCGATTTTTCAAGAGCTTAGCTGAGATGAATAACCTGACAATCAAAATTGTTTGCTGTAGGCACCTACATATACAATAGTTTCAAATGCTGGATATGATGCAGCATTGGTTCTTGGTAAATTGTTGGAACAAGATGATCCGAGATTTGGTTATGATGCAGCTAAAGGTTTGTTCTTCTTACTAATAGTGTCTGCTTGCATCTGGTGCTGTTTGGTTGAATACTTCTTAATTCACACAACTGTCCTTATCCCAAACATAGACGCACTATCTTCTGATATTTTGTTATACCGGATCCAAACGGAGAATGAGAATGAAAAGAGAGATCATTGTAGCTTAGTTGAGTTCGGGATTCTACATTTGCATGAACATATCTATTTTATGTAGTGTGCTTCTTATTTGCGTACTAGATGTAACTAATACATTTTGCTGACATTGATATTTGTGCTAAAACAGGTGAATATGTTGACATGGTGAAAGCTGGAATCATAGATCCCCTTAAAGTCATCAGGACAGCATTATTAGATGCTTCAAGGTGAATCCTCTTTGTCTTTTGTTTATCTTGATCCTCTGTCTCTCTGACATTAACCTGTCTGCTTTTGGAATTTCAGTGTTTCAATGTTATTGACGACAACTGAGGCTGCCGTATTGGAAAATCCAAATGAGAAAAAACCTCCTAGTCGTATGCCAGATATGGATGCCTTGGACTACTAGACTGAATGAAATCTAAGAGCAGGACTGTCGGAGATAAATTACCAACATAGAATTGAGTGTCAATTCAGATCTTAAGAACTAGAAATAGTGATTAGAGGTAATGCTTCTCACTTTGGATACAGGTCACACTTGAAAGCTTCTCAGGGAACTGATGTTTATATTACAGCATGGTTTTCAAATCCATTCTGACACATTTCAGCAAAATGTGGGTTAGAAATTGCACATAATTGAGCTATTACATGTTTTAATGAAAGTGAATTGCTTCTGTTCATTTTTGCACTCTGTTTTTCAAATGAAGCTCTTACAACATTGCCAGTTGCTCTACAAGAAGAAAAAGGGACCAGAATGTTTTCTGATCTATCGCCTGTTGCTCTACAAGAAGAAAAAGGGACCAGAATGTTTTCTGATCTATCTTATGAATTCTTTTGAGAAGTATACTTATTGAAACTTGTGTAAATATATAACAGCGGCTGTAATTATAACAGTTCTAAGGTAGCGAAATTTCTTGCTGGATAAGTTCTGACCTGCGCAGAAGTTCCTCTGAACTCTAATTTATCAGGGCAAGGATCAACATAGTTAAAGATTGTTCTTTATTTTCCATTTCTTAAGTGTATAACAGGTTAAAAAACTTGATGAATAAGAACTTAGCTGCTCCCTTCATTTTCCTGATAAACCCATCCTCATGCATGCTTCATGCTCATACACCTAACACGTCTAGCATCAACAGTCCCCTTTTATTTCTCTTCAGGTCCTCTCCGTTCAATCTCTTTGCTACTCCATTACGAGACTCATGTCATATCTAACCAACAACCCAATTACCCAAAATGAGCTACTCGATTAGTTTCACCTTCTTAGTGATTGCTCCTGTGTCCAAAATTGCTAACAAATCTACATCATTTGCACTCCCTTTTTTGTCATCCTTTATGCATTCTTGTTTACATTTTTGTTTGCATTTTTCACCCGAACTTGCCTGCATGAAGCCGGAATTGCTGGTAATCCTGGGCGGGTCAGCCATAGGACATTTCTTTGGCTGTATAAAATCGTCCGTCAGAGAAGTGGTGTCTCCTTGTCCTTGCTTAGATGAGCCACGTGTGGAAACCATTTTGGCTTGTTGCTTTCTGAGCAGATCGATCGAGCATTGCAACCAATGCAAGAGCACGACATTACAACTGTCTGACATATTTCTCTTTTGTAGAATGTGAAAGAAAAGAAGAAGAAGGGATTTGATAATATAGGCTGTTTAGGCCCTTTCTAACAGCATTTTGATTGCAAGTTTGGAGAATAATATGTCTCAGTCCATTGATTAGAGTTCAGAACACACACAGACAAAAACAACAATCTGGGCAGAACCAAAAATCTTTAACATCTCCTCCATGACACATACATCAAAGTGAACCAGAGATCATCTTGTTTTCCAGATTAGCATAAACTAAAAGAACCAGAATTAATTAAGGTAGAGAGCTATGACGATATGACTAACTGCGTTGACGGTACAAAACTCCTTTCAACTAACTCGTCAGGATCAAACTTGACGTCGTTAATGTCCATTAGCTGCTTCACGTCTTCACGGTCATCAATGTAAGGTTGCTTGTTGACATGCAAAGACGAAGATGAGGACACACAAGAATCCTGTAAAGACGTCCATGCACTGACATCCTCTTGCAAACTTTGAGTATCTTGGATGATACACTCTTGTTCTGCATTGGCCTGCGGGTAATGGTATTGCATCATCGGATCAAACATGTCTAGAGGGTTTGAGTTGACAATCTCACAACCAAGCGTTGTAGTTGAATCATCTGTATCATGCATCTGAAAATGGTTCTGTTGTTGAGCCTGAGCTCGACACAAGGCTAGTTGATGAAGAACAAGATCAAGCTCCGCCTGACTGTACTCGATCTGACGTTGAAGCTCACTTATAATTCGATAACACCCTCCAACAGGGTCATTGGCACGCACATCAGATTGTATGATAATGGTTCGCATGGCTTCGTCTTTCTCGTGAGGCTTCATGTTCTTGATGATCTTGGTAATGTTGCTGACTCCAAACAATTTATGAGAGTTCCGGAATTGTCTCTGGCGATCGGGAGGAAAATAAGGGGCGAGAATGCAGTCAGGAGCGCACTTCCTACGTTGGTATTTGCATGCAGCACAGGCTTGGTTGGTGCTGTTACCAATCCTTGGAATGTTGGTGCTCATAATGAAAAGTTTCTGTTTTATTTGTTTGGTTCTTTTTCAGGAAGTGGTGAGAGATCGGAGGCGTTCCCGGCGGGGAAGGTGTAGTTGTTTTTCTTTAATGGGTTGTTCTTGTTGTATGTTCTTGTTTTTCTTTGTGCTGGTTCGTTGAAGATCCTTTCTTTTCTCTCTGCGAAGAAACCGATGGAAAAATATGAGAGGAAGAGAGAATTGTGGGGAAAGAAAAAAAAAACGGACATATAATACCAAGAAAACGTGTGTGTTTGTGAGACAGATCATGAAAACTATTAACAGAATCTTGTTATTTAAGTTATGATGTTCTTGGTCAGTGATATGGTCGGTAATGAAGATGAACATAAGCCATTTACGTGTTCAAAGAGGGATAAGATTCAAATTGGAAACTAAAAATAGGATAAAGTTGTTATCTTTCTGCATAATTTGCTATATTCAGAAACTCCTAAACGTGTGTGTGTCTTTTTTTAATGTTGGAAAGGTCAAGATTTCCACTTAACTTAGTTATAAGCTTACAGATCCCATATTTTTTTAAGGTTTCACAGTTTTTGCAGGCACAACATTATGTTAAGCAATATACAGTAGATATTTACCTTTTTTTGTTTTATTTTTTTGTGAAATTTAATGATGATTATGATGTCATAATGCCAATAAGATATGATCCTTCTTTTTTCTTTTTTTTTTTGAGTCAAAACTCTTAACTCCTATCTCTTTTAAAACTCTATAAATAGGAAAATTATCCAAGCTTCCAAGTAAGAAGCTCTTCACGAAGAACTGAATGCAACCAATTTTGTCACCCATTTTCTTGTTAACAATAGTTTGAAACCTTGTACTATAACTGCATATTAACTTAAACCCTCCTCCCATAATTACCATCTCCACAGGCTCCAAGACTTGTGGAACTACTAGGAGGATAAGGTCAGGAATTATCTTTGGAGTTCTCCTGTTAAGAGGACAAATTTGCAAGCTTTACTGATATGTTATATCAGAAACAGAAAAGCTTAAAGCACTAGTAGGATCAGCTCTATAAATTGTAATAAGAAGATAGCTTAAAGCTTCATTCAAACAGTATCAGAACTTTTGAGTAACATGTAGTACAGTAACACATAGAGGCTGCCATTTTATAAAATCTCTAGTATGGTTCAACTAAGCTAAGAAAGCCATATTTGAGATTAATGTAAGAACCAGGAGGTGCCAGAATGAGAAGTTTGGCATACGAACCCAGTCTCACAGGAACAATAACTCTTGACTGCTTGCTAGTTCTAGTATTTCTGGTAATTCCAGTTAATCCAATTACAGCAGATAGTAGTTCTTTACAGAAATAAGAACTTATATCTATCTAACATGACCAGGAGTGCTTTACTGTAAAGAGCTTTACCTCCTCCATGGTTATCTAACCTCACTACTCGTGTCTTCTACATGTACAACAAAAATGAATTGCCTTCTAAATGAACAAGTTGCTCCGAAAACAAATTAAAAGACAACGAGTGGTTTCTGATGATGGAGCAACAGAGTGTACATAATGTAGACGAATGAAGCAGGAAGCTATATCAACATAATGTAAATGCACGAAGTCAGGCATACGAAAAATCAAAATAGTGTGAGAAGTTGTCGGAAATTTTCAGTCAACGGCGAACGCCTCAGAGTGTTCCTCCCTAATCAAACATTTCTGATTCACTAGGAAGTTCAAGAGTACAAATTTCAAGTAAATTCAAGAATATCCTTCTGATTCTCGAGTACTTGTTGACATATAAACATACAAATGCACAGAAAATTTTGTTAGAAAACTTGAAAGTAGTTCTATAAATTATTGAATGCCAACCTAAAATTCTGCCACAATGGAGCATATTTAGAATCACAAGTATTTTCGATCAATCTGCAAGGGAATACTGACGTAAGGGAAGTAATATCTCTAGCATTTATTAAACCAACATAGAATACTTATTCAAAAAGAAATACAGCTTCTCCTCCAGTTTAATAAGTAGCTTCTAGTTAGTAATAAAAGCTTTGACATAGGTCAGATCTTTATAGACAGAAATTCATCTTTATCTTCCTCTTATTCCATGAATGTTGTCTGAATGCATGTTGTCTGAACGCGTGTTGTTGATAGGCAGTTATGGCTGGGATTTTATGAGCTCTTCTATGGAGTTCCTATACTTGGTTATTAAGTCCCTGTCTTGTGGTAAACATCAAGTATGAATCAGTCAAGGAAGAAAAAATGCAAACAAAAATTTTGACATAAAAAGCAGGATTACAAACCTCCGTTGATTTAGCAATTGCTCGCTTTCTTCAACCTTTCGTTTCTGTCCTTCAACAGTCTGCATTCAATGTTCAAAAGAAATTAACAAAATGATAGCAACAAGATTTCAACAAGTAAGAAGGTTCTACCATGGACCCAATGCACACATCTATGTAAATTGGATGTAAATGCATCAGATGAAGCAGGTCATTTGTTTGAGGTCAAGAATATATCTCATTACCACTAATGTTTTACTACTTCTATCCTCAATCCAGACCATTTCATACTTTCAACATAGGTATAATTCAACATAGTATCTCAGGTTGATCACATCTTATTTTAAAAATCCTCCAATTTTCATTTTGTTAGTGAGGAAACAAGGTGGAAAGAGCAAGGCGTTGTGAAGGAATGAATTGGAGATGGGATTTACCATAGCTTTTGTGTTAATGGAGGTTGAGATCGAATTCAACAGTTGTTGGCACTTCTCAAAGTGAGTGTTCAACTCGTTAATCTGCTAGAAAGAACCAAATATAGGACAATATCAGACATAAACTAAAACCCAGAAACCTATGTCAAATTGAACTCCATAAACCCATCTGCATTTTACATAACTTCAACAGAACAAACCCACTTCACAAAAATTGCAAGCAAACAACTTTCTAACATAGAGGGAACAAAAAAACTAAAGTAAATAATGGTAGAAGAAACAAACCAGGGCATCAGACTGCTGGTCCCGATTACCATTCTCAACGACATCAGCTAAATTCTCCACCAACTGCCCATATTCACAATAAAAAAAGCCTCTCAGTATACAGGTAGATACATCCATGACACAAAATAACAATTAATTCAACTGGGATTTCACATTTAAGAGGTGAAAATGGGAGGCAAGTGATTGGTGTTGATGACTCTGTTGTTGTTGTTGCTGCTGCTGATGCTGCTGCTGCAGTTGTTGTTGTTGAATAAAACGTTGTTGCTGTTGAAACTGTTGTTGTTGCTGAAATTGCTGCTGTTGGGTCATTTGTTGTTGTGGTGTTGTTGGTTGTTGTTGAAACTGATTGAATTGCTGCTGCTGCTGTTGTTGATGGAGGTAAAACTGGTCCTGATTCGAGTGAGCAGGGGAGTTGCTGTGGGATGGCATGTTGGGTATCACTGTCCAACTACCTCCTCC
>JAOQMM010000005.1:3363563-3373780 GCA_027563515.1 Erythroxylum platyclados
ATTGCTCTTCCTTTGCTTCTCTCTCTCTCATTCAATAGGGTTTTGTGCTTAAAGATTGGATCTTTGTATAATACAAGGAAAGATGACGTCTTTAATCGTTGTCGTTTCAAACCTAGTACCACAAGGTCCAATTTTTTAGATTAAAGTAAATAACAGTGTTGGTTTCGAGTTTAACTAATTTAGACGAATCAAAATTATATAAAAGTCAAGTCTTTTCTTTTGGGTGCAAATAAAAACCAAGTCCTCAATCTTTGGAGAAGTGAATATAGTTATTGGATTGTGAAACAAAAACAGCCCAATTACGTTTGTGTTGGAACATTGCAGTTTCACAAGTCGTTAGATGATTAAAATTGAATTAACAGCCTTTGTGGATCACTGAAGTGGGAACTCTTTGTCTCTTTTAGAGCAAGAGCTCTGCCGTCTCAGCGACGCGCCGTTTTGATGTGGGCATATTCCAAAGAAGGCCGTGTTTGCTTCTGACAAGCATCTATAAGAAGGGAAGAAAGGAAAAAAGAAAAGAACACATAGGCCGTTGCATAAACAAACGTAAGACCTCAATTGTAGCTCCACCAGAGAAGGGTAAGTGAAAAAAGAAAAAAAAGAGGAAGAGTTTTGTATTTGTGTGTCTGAATCTATCTCTAGTTGTTTCATTTTGTACCTTTTATCGGCTTGCTAACTCGACCAGAGTGGTGTGACATCATCGTTCCTGCTTCAGGTTTGTTCTCTCTGTTCCTGAACAATTTGATTGGCTCGTGCCTGTGTGTAGTGTGGATATATGTCAAGATGGAAACTTCTGTGTGGTTTTGGTCATGGAAGCTGAATTATGTTTCTGGGTTTGTGTTCTTTTGACTACAAAAAGTGATCTTGATGATGATCCTGTTGATGGTTTTGGGGAGAAAAGGTGGTGTGAGAAGAAAGTTTCCTTCTGTGAAATAAAATTCATGATTTTGATTCTACTACTTAGAAAAAGAGTTTTTGAGTAGTTGTAGTTATCTAGTATCGTTGAGGTTTGCAATTTAGGTCCTCGCTATTCTTCATGAAGTACTTGTGTTTGATGTGTGAAATTTAGAGAAGATTAGCTATTTGCTTGACCCTTATGCAGTTATCCTTTTAGACATGAAATTTTGTTTTGAAATGCTAACCTATCTCATTCCTCTGATTGCCATTTAATGGATCTGATCGGCTAATTGGGTATTGATGATGTGTTTAGTATTTTGAAAAGAAAAAGGGAAACTGATTTGCTTTTATACCGTTTGAGCTTACATTGGTGGATAATTTGGAACTATTTTAACCTTTAGTTTGTCTCGTAGATGTGAAATGTTGTGACAAAGTTGGTCTCTAAATGACTATGATTATCTTGAGCTCACTAAAACTGTAGTTGAGTCCTCTTTTGCTATGAGAAATTGTTTATTCTATTCTTCTTCTTTCATCGTCTCCCCCTAATTTGGGATATATCTCATCTAAGGTAGTCAAGGAAAGGGAAAGAATGCAAACATGTTATTTCTGAGGGTGATTCATTTGGATACTTCTTTAGATTATCCACATGTTAAATGTCTTTAATAGATAAAGTAGTGCGAGGTTGTAATCTCTGCTGATTTCCTAGATCAATGGTTTTGGAACTGCATTACTTTTTCAGTGTAGATTTACAACCGTGTTCTGTATAGACATATATCTATAACCAGGATAAATGCGTGCATAGATTAGATTCGCATAATACAAAGTTAACCATGCAAACAATGAGATGGTACTTAAGAGGTGGATTTTTAACTAGACTGATTTGGGGAATTTCTAGACCTTTGGCAGGTTTTGGTAGTGATCTTAGAGGATGTTATTTTATCCAACTTAAATATGTCCTTTTATGCTTGTAGGTGGAAGTTGCGTCATTATTGTTTCCAAGCTGCAGCATAATATTTCTGTTAGATGCCATTAATTACCAATTAAATTGTCAAATTAGTTGGAAAGTCTTCTGCAAACTTCAGAAAGATTTGTGAGGATGCACCTATTCTGCTCTGTTCTTACTGCCCATGTATTTCAGATTACTTTGTATGGAAATGACATCTTTCAGTATTGCATATGCTTGTGCAGATTTTCAAGGAATGGCAGTAAAACCAACAGTTGCATTGAGGGCTGTACTTGTAGGAGGGGTAGCTATCTTTGCCAAAGTGGCTGGGGCAATGAAGGCTGCTGGTGGTGCAAAGCTAGGGGCAGCAGCAGCTGCTATGACAGCGGCGGCTGGTGCCGCAATGTCAGGGTCCAAAAAGGATACAAATGGTTCAACTTGATCAATCACTTCCGTTTTTTTCATTTTTCGTTTTGGTTAAAGAGGAGAATGTTACTCTTAGGATATGGCATGTTAATCAGTTTCCTATGCACTGAGACAGGTAAGCTATGCCTGTACTGTACCCTTTATCAGAAATCATAAGAGCAAGTTGACTTCAACGCTGATGGAAATCGCTGTTTATTACATGAATTGTGTTTTTGAGTAACCGAAACAAGGTGTCGTGTATCACTCATCAATTGAAGTGTTGCATATAAATACAACATTCAAGCCCCTGCCTGAAAATCTGAGAGATTACATAACCATTTTAGGACCTTACAAGTTATAAAAGTTGAGTTCACTTCAGAGTATCTTCAGAAATGCATTGTTTGTAACTATACCTGAAAAGGCCAGATTTGATCTTGTTGACATAAATCCCACAGGATTCGCCGTCAGGAATTTGCCATTTTAAGCCTTTAAACAGGATGTCATATGATCTCTGTAAGCCAACAGGTAACATATAGACAAGGTTTCTGACAGAAGAATGAAGTAGGAAAATGAAAGTCGCAGTGCCTTCAGTAATTGGGCGTGTGCTAAAACAATAGTAGATATCATCTGAAACGGTTCCATTATTATCAACACAATCCATTACAAATGAAGTTCAGCAACAGAACCACTTATGAAACAGAACCACTTATGAAGTTCTCTAACTGCTCCGAGATTGAACTTTTCCTTTCACCATATTATCCTTACAATTTCTCTACCTTAATACATGTCTTAGTACAAGGTAAAACAGGTGATACACTCTTCTTTGTAGAACCATGGAGGGTTCATGTTTCAAGCTGCACTGTGGATGTGGAGATCAACCATCTACTGGTATATAGTACCTGTTTCAAGAATGGTGCAGTGCAGACATTTCTACACATTAAATCTGTAACTAAAGCTGATGCACATTTGATTTACTGGGACTACAAGTGAAATCTGGCTGATCAACTGAATGAACTGTTAACTCGGGTGCTGGTGATTCCAACTCGAGTATCATCTGATCAAACAAGTAACAAGATTAAGAAATCAAAAAAGCTTTTGTCAGTAAATGCAAATTCACTTATTGTGTTACTTGCATGTTTATACCAGAACATTTTCTCTGTGCCGAAGGATCGGAGCAGGGACATAAAGATTACACTGTGGTCCAACTGACTGCAAATGGCAAGGTTAAGCAACCACAGAAAAAGAGTAAGCATTTACAAGAAAGGAAATCAGTAGCTAATGATACATAAACTCGAAAAGAAACGAGTAAAAAGATGAAAGATGACTCTTACCGGCCAATATCTTCCCAAGTTAAAACCATTGACAAATGCAATCCCTTTGCCCCAGCCACTGAATGATAGGAATGTATCTTTAACTTGGTCTTCTTCCTCAATAGAGAAATGCCCCTCATATATTGCTGGTTCTTTTGAAGTAGCTTCTCCACAGGAACGATTATGCCAAATTATGCAGAACAATTTGAATGATTTATACAAACTAGAGAAAGTCATAAATTCGATATGATATGCATGATTCCAACACTTGACAGATTTTTAAGCACTTACCAGAATTGTCTCCTATGTTTGTCTGTGCTGATAGTCTAACAAGTCCAGAATGTGCAACGTCCAGTACCTCATTCAGGTTGTTTATTGGAACTGGAAACATTTTCCACCCGTGCAAGCTTCTTCCATCCAAATAAACAGAAGATAAAATTCCCTGCAAAAACCAGTTCCCAAAGGACCAACTGAAGCACGTTCTATCAAGCCACATGGCACAACCATCTAAAGAAACCATAAGAAATTGAGAGGAATAATATCAAACAGAAACCAGCAATCAAAGTTCTTAGGACTCATCCCATACAGAACCAATTCTTGTCTGGTCAAAAGGAAAAAGAAAAGGAACAGCAGTTTACCTTCTTGTCAAAAATGTATGGTCCATAATTTATGCGACCCATATTTTCAACCTACAACAAAGAATAACAAGATTTTGAGCTTGAAATGCTAATGCATAATTGGCAAGGAAAAAATTGACAGACAACACCACTAGTATCGACATTTGCTGGAACCAGTATCCGATAAAATTTAAAGCTTTAATCTTGCACTCCTTGGATATTTGCCTTCAAGCAAGCCATTCATAAATGATTCCAAATACGTTATTCAAATTTAGAAAGAAAAGACTAAATAGTTTAGATAAATACAGCATTTTAGCTCGACCAAAGCAATGCTCGAATCTTCAAGCGCGTGCACATATAAGAAAATGATTTCAGTGCAATGGAGTTTACTGCTATAATATTTACAGGCAAACACATCTGTTTCAGAAGAATTAACAATAAATCCAGAGACTTATAAGAGGATGGCTAGATACCAAAAGAAACAGGCTGATTTTGGAGGCACATTTTGTGTTAGGAAGGTCAAGTTTCTTATTTGACCACCTTTCAATTACACCAACATATTTTGGCCTTCCACCATTATCTTTAGAAGTGCACCTTACAAACACTTGAGCTCTGTCATGCACCTGCAATATACAATATCATACCTTCTATAATTGTTTCAAGCATCAAGCAACAAAATTAGAGATAGAACTTGGCATTTAAGACTCCATTTAACACAAGAAATTGCTATTGCGTTGCTCTTATCCTACAACATAAACAAAAAACATATGGCACAATAGTTCAAGTTACGAAAGCTACTAATAAATCCATCAAATAAATAAACATATTGTAAATCAAACCTGTGGTATGTACAAAGTACTTCCATCTCCCTTTGCAGCATATTCAGAAACATATAAAAGAAATCCAAACATCTGCATATAGCAAAACCAAAACTTATTAAGCAAACTTGTGTTACAACTGACAGCTATAGACCTTCATATATAACAGTAACAATAGGCACCTGTCCTAGATTCTCCATTGAGACTGGATTTTCAGATTCAAACACTCTGGAGGGATTCATCATATCAATTAAATCAAAGAAAACTGCTGTTTGCTGTACGTAAATAGGCCCATAGCCTATCTTTTCATTGTTAGAAGGAACTGCTGGAAGAGATTTTGCACTATAAAGTCCTATAACTCTCCTCAGTGCTGTAGGATATAAAAGTATATGAATCAAATATCTTGCTAGACCGTTAATCACGTAAAAGGAGCTTACAACAATTATTGCTGACAATTCATCTGAGTGACATTGAAACAAGAAAAGAAAGAAGAAGAGAAAGGAAAAGATAATGCAACTTTGCTTAAAGCAATAGACTTATATGGAAAGGAAAAAGATAAACAGGAAAAAAAGTTATACCACTGTATTTTGCATTGTCCACATCACCAGATTCTCTAATTGGTGCATCCTGGAAACATAAATCATAACAGTTGGGCCAAAATTTTGATAATCGAGAAAATTTAACAGATGAAAAAAAAGCAAAGAATTATCCTTACATAATCATAGGAGGTGAGATCGGGCTTGTAATCAGAAGAATCTGCACCAGTATTTGCTCCATTATAAAATCCAAAGTTTGTTCCACCATGTGCCATCTGTATATGAAAGAAAAAACAGATTGTGGTATTACAATCTCCAGAATTGCCAAGTTTTGAGCTAGATTTGGAACTTAATACAAACATAAAGTACAGCAGAACCATTTCCGGACAAAATCTTTTCCAGAGCAGATGCTGTAAAATTAGCATCAGTCTCTGCAATCTTCTCTCCCCAGTGTGTCAACCAACCCGTATAGAACTCTCTGAAAGAAGCAGTAGCATGAGCATCAAATCACTATCCGCTATTTGCATTATATTAATATTTATTGAGATGCTTACGCAGAAAGTGGTGGTGACTTTCCAGGGGCATTGAATTTCTTTTGTAAATTAAATATGGGCCAAGGATCATCACCGGTGGTGAAGTCAACCGCTAGGCAATGGACATAACAATAGGTCAGAAGCAATATAGTTTGCCAATGCACAGAAGTAATCATATCACCTGAGCTAATTTGACAAATTCCTAGATATTTTAGGCATGAAAGTTCTAGGTAAAGCACAAAAAGCGGCAAAGTTGCCTTTAGTTTTTTTTTTTTTAATGCCTGACCAAGCTAAGGAAATGTAAAAATTTGCTCAGCTCTTAACTGTTTTAGAAGTCATTTCAGATACAAAATGGGGAGAGGAAAAGAAGGAAAACTACTTTAAAATCCCATAAAGCCACAGCTAAATCGTTCTTGAATGTTCAGTATAGCTCTTTAGTTTAACTAACTGTTTATGATAGACCTCTTGGATATTTAACTTTTCAAGCAAAAGATTTGGCCTCAGTTTGCGTCCATCAAGAGATCAACAAGCAAGCAGTCCAGAATGACTGATGAATAAATGATCAGAAATGATACAAAGTTATTGTAAACTCTTAACATTGTTCTTGGAGAACCAATGGCTATATCACATTAGGAGCTTAACCTGAGAAGACAGCATCTCCACGTATGGTTCCTTTCTCAAGATTCTCCCTTGAACCTCCATCATTAGTATACCTAGAACGAGTTAAAAAATTTAATCAAGAAATAAATTTTACACAAATGGGCCTCAAAAGTGAGCAGTCTGTCCAATAAATTCGTCTTGCATTTAGCAGAAAGACACTAAAGAGTGAACTGATGACATGGAACTGCAAGAGAATAAAAGAAGGAATGTATGGCCTTAAATACAATATGCATAGACATAAAAAAACAAAATTCCATGCAGAGACATTCCATTTAAGAAATGTGATTGGAAAATCAATGTCGACCCCAAGTTTCTTCGGTATTACTTCTAGTCTCATTTTAATGAATAGACTTCCATAAGTCTAAATAAAAAAAAAATTACTCTGTTTCTGCATGAAACATAAGCACAAGATCAAAGATGCAGAACCTCTTACAAAATTATCTCATCTCCAAGATGCTGTCGGGCCAACTTGACCAGGTAATGAAGATAAGCTTTGTCGTCTCCATACGATCCAAATTCATTCTCAATCTGTTCAGATAATTATTCCTCACTTAAATATTCATGATTTTGAATTTCTAAAGACATGCAAGACCTCTCAAGTCTCAAAATTCCATTGACAAGTAAAATTTTGACATAAGGACATATATACCTTTAAAGGGATCTAAACGTTATTACAGAAACTTAGTTAGGAACAGTTACTAACATCCCTCTATTGCTTGAATGAGCAGGTGATTCATCTCATCTATCTAGAACTAATGTGGTCCAAAGACGAAACAGTAAGAACTCAAAGCCCATTGGCTGTTTTATCTCTCTGTGCGGATTGTGCAATATCAAATGTAAGTTTCAAGATTTTGACAAAGAAATCTTCTATCTGACAGAAAATATCAAGTGATCAAAAGGTCCATAATCCACATTGTGTTATTACAATCATACTTTCTGTTAAGCCTAAACTATAAACTAGTAACTAGTGCAAAAATGAGATATTGAATACCTGAACCATTGTGATAGGGCCTCCATTGCCATAAAGTAGAGGAGCTACCTTAGGAAGAAGAATGTCCCACCAACTTTTCACCTACAATATTACACAGTATCAAGTTGAAGAACAATAAAAGATAATTAAATCAATAAAACGAAGCATTGGAGAACAAAAAAGGGGAAAAACTGTTTGGTATAAACTTAACTTATTGTTCAAATATCCACCCCATAATCTAGGGGATTATATAACCCAAGGAAAGTATGGATGAACTTGATAAGTTTCAGATCTTCACCTATCTAAGAAATTGGCTCAAATTTACATCCTATGTAGCACATTTGCTCAGAAAATGGTATTACAAGAACAGTATAACAAGACATAACAAAACATATCTCTCTTATTTTCATAACAAAACATATCTCTCTTATTTTCTTTCTTAATAATATTTAATAAAGAAATTGAATCGTGCAATGGGTGATAACACAGGAATCTAAAACATGGAACATTAAGAGTATAAAAGTGATCAAATCAAGCCGAAAATTTCTAGAAGGTAGAATTTTGATATTCGAAAAAGAAAACAAATGAGAGATGACAAACTCATTAGAGTGATCTTCAAGAAAAGAAAAGTGATCAAACGGTACTACTTTGGATCATAAAAGTAGTGCACGATTACATGGAACTAATTAGCTACTTATTAATTCCACAACAAGAAATTGCAAAGCATACCAATTGAAGATAAGCAGGATCTGATGACCTTAGTTTGACAGCAGGTTCTGTGGCCAACAACCAACCAGGGAAGCCCCCCAAATCCCATTCTGTAAAAGAGAGAACATAAAGGCACTTGAAAATGAGCATCTGGTTCATGTGACTAGTAAGGAATCTCTACCACTTGAATAAGTTAATTTTGAATAAGTTAATTTAACTGACCTGCACATATATAAGGCCCAGCACGAAGCATAACAAGGAAATCTAGCTTATGGCATAGTTTGAGAAAAGAGACAAGATCAGCAATACCCTCAAAAACCAACTTCCCAGGTTCTGGTTCATGCAGATTCCATGGCACATAAGTTTGAATGCTATTCAGGCCCAATGCCTTTGCTCTTAGCAGCCTATCTTCCCAGTACTACGTTGGTAAAACATAAAAGCTACTAGATTATAAACTGTTCACGACAAAAAAATTTCTACACAAGCACAGTATTAAATCAGTGGAGAAATCCAAGTTCCAATCTGAAAACTGGGAGAACTAATGAAGTTCTGGATAATTACAACTAGTCAACCAATTACAGAGCATGGAACAAAAAAAATAACATGAAGTTGTTTTATTCATTAAATCTTGCAAGGGAAAAGATTAATAGTTCAATGATCATGGAGTAGCTCACACGGGCTGTTTAAGTAACTAGACAGTAGTAATTATGAACCACAAATCATTAAGGTCCTATTAACTAAAAGTTCAACAATCTTATGAATACCACCAGTTTCAAAGGCAATGCGAAGATGGGCTACCTCAGGAAGAATCCGAAAATAATGTAAATCACCACCAATTATCTGAAAAGGATGACCATCTTTCCAGAACTTGTCATCAGCAATCTCGAAACTTTGGACATTAGCCTGATGTAGTGGATAAATATAAACAAGGGTCTTTCCATTTCAAGTAAAAGGATTATATAGATACCATAAACCAAATCAATAAATTCAAAGGATCAAGAAGATAGCCTAGCAAGCATCAAATAGTGAGACCTAAAACAATTTTCACACACTGCGAAAGCAAAGTACAGGGAAGGTTCTGAGCATTCATTTTCCCAGGAAAACGTGAAGAACTCAAAATCTTCATCCTACAAGAATCCTTTAGCTTATGTTTTCAGGGCCATAGAGTTTAACCTCTAAAATCGTAACATCTGTACTAAATTTTCTTCTCCGTTTCAATTTTTCCTTGAAATACATACTAATTCCCAATAATCACATGATCCCATCGTTGACTTGGGAAGAAAAAACAGCCTATCTAAGAAAGCTGTAACCTTTAAATATCAAGATAGATACAAGACTTATAACCTTCGCTTGTGCATTGACTACATTGAAGGACAAGCAAGATAATTATACCAAAATACAAGCCTACTTCGCCCCATCGTTGGCTTGGGAAGAAAAATCAGTCCTGTGTGCCTAAGAAAGTTGTAGTCTTCGACTATCAATATACAGGCTTTATAACCCTTCTCTTGTGCATTCATTAAATGAAGGAAAGCCAGAAAATTATAGCATTTGAATCTTATTTTCAGCGCTTAAACTACTGCCCTACAGATCAAATTTATATAAATCAGCAAACTCTAAGAGCAGTCAAGTGATGCTTGCACTTCTCTTAAACTAATCAGTGTGCGAGTTAAAAAAAGATAGCACCTTTAAAGACAACATGTCGACTGATCACAAATATGAGTTCAAAAACAGCACCTTGTGGAGGAGATTGGAGGAAGGACGGTTTGAGAGAGAAGGGAGAGGAGCAAATACAGGAACAAAAGCACCAAAAGCTAACAGAC
>JAOQMM010000005.1:3377102-3389640 GCA_027563515.1 Erythroxylum platyclados
CATTAAAATTTGCCAAGCTCATTCATTTATGTAGATTTGTTAATGAGCTAGGTCGACAAAAATCTTTTTAAAATAGGTTCGAGAAATGTTTGAAATTCGATTGAAATTTAGGATTTTTTATCTAATATGCACATAATCATATTAAATATCTTAGTGACAGGCATCTTTTTTTAGGTCTTCTTCTGATATTAAAACGTTTTTGCCTTAGTACTACTTTATCTTATGATAAGCTAATCATACCTTACTAAAATGACACTCATCTTTCTCTTGCCCACACATGCAATCAAGAACAAACATCCACAAGTGGGTAGCACATAAAGAAACTTTGTATGTTCTTCTTTAATTTGTCTTAACTTTTCAGGAGTTCAATATAGTAAAATTTTATTGCAGACCAGCTTAGCCATATCTATAATCCCACTAACTTAGTTATTTTGTTTGGTGTAGGAAACCACAAATAAAGGTCTTCATCATCCAGCAACATCTCTTCTGTGTAAGAAAACTTGCAGTAATAAGGATTCAAGTAGCACTTTGTATCATAAGAAGCATATCTATTAATTAGATCGAATTCTTCATTTGACTTTAAATTAATGTTTATGTTCTTAAACCAGAGGCCTAAAAGCTTATCATCCTCGGGATTGAATCCCACTTGCACCAACATAAGGTATCAAACAGCATCTCCTTTTTGGTCTGCAATTGAACACCATATCCACATCAAGCTAAACTTGCACATTTTACGAACCATTTCCTCATTGAAGAATCCAATGCTTTAGTTTTGTACCCATCAACCATATGCTTTTGTACTTCACATGTTTTCTAAGTGTATAATAATGTAAACTTGTATATTCCAAGACTCTTTCTCTTTTCTTTTCTTAATCATTTGTATGTTAAATTGATCATTTCAAGATTGAATATTTTTGTGATAGTTTCCCTTCATTGATTGGATCATCATGCTAGTGCACTACCTAGTGGACTACATAACAGCCTTTTTTTTTCTTTTTCTTTTTCTTTTACTTATATGGAAACTTCCCTTTTGCATAATGTGACAATGAAACTTGTCTTATTATACATACGGATGGGGAGAAATTATTAGGGTGGTGTCAATTCAGACCAAAATAAGAATAAAGCTTCCAGCTTGTGTTATGAAATTAAAGTTATTAATTTTTCTTAATTATCCATTAAAACCAGAATTCGTTATTCTTCTAGTGCATACGGAATAAATTATAAATTAGGTTTTGACATAATATATAGAAATTCTCAAGTAGGAACATATAAGGGATTGAAGTATGAGAATTTTTGGGGTGTGCTTCCCTTGGGGAAGCTTATAAGCAAAGAGGAGGGTTTTACAAAGTATAAGAAGAAAGGAACTTGGATCTAACCTTGCCATGGCTTTTGAGACTGACTATGTTGGTGTTCATGAGAAGTGGTGACACAATTTCCGAGACCAGCCATGGTAAGTATATCACTGTGAGAGAGAGGCCTAAGACCCAAAAAATCTCTAGTCAACCCTTCATTGCCACCTCCATGGAGGCTACCGCCACCTTGAACAGTGGCTGTAGCCTTTGAGTTAGAGTCATTGTAAAAGTTTCCATCTTTCTTCAGGACCCCACCAACAAATGCATCTTCAAAGGGTGTTGGTTCAAAACCAGAAGCAGCAGAAGATAAAGAGTTCATCATATCTTGAAGAAGAGTACCAGAATGTGCACCAACAGATTGAGGTACATCACCAGCTTTATTCCCAAAAGGAACCAAGCCATGGAAAAATGACCCACCACCATTACAGCCACCGCCACTTCCTAAGTCTTCATGTGGGGACAAGTTCTTCAGACCAAAGCCAGTTGTATTTACACTGTTAGTAGCAGAATATGCAGACACGTGAGCTTTTTGTTCTTGGTGGTGGGGTTGGAGTTGGGGTCTGACCAACCCAGTAGTTTTGCTGCTCATGGCTGCTGCACCCATCTGAGTTGCCTTCTGCAGTAATGCAGTGGCTGACATGTGTGGGGAAGTTGCAGACTGATAGTGTTGTAGAGTGGGTCCAAGACTAGGGTTAGGGTTTGGGCTCAGATCTTGGTGCGTGTGTGTGAACTCTTGACCTAACCTTGTTGAAAGTCTAGAAGACGGTGATGAGGAGGAGAGATCAATGGCTGTCTGTACTTGTGGTGGGCAAGCCAACCAAGGTGGCAACTCAGGCCTTAGGCTAAAACTTTGCTGCTCTTTTTTGAGTGAAAATGCATGCAAGTCTTGACTGGTAATATTGAATTGTGGTATTTGGATACTCGTATTATGATTTGTTGAAGAACCAGGTTGAGATGGGACAAGTGGGATTGCTCTTGCAGTCTCTTCTGCCAAAGCATCACAGAAGGCTCTGTGAGTTATGAAACTATCTCTCCTGAAAAGAAAAACAAAAAAGAAAACTCAGAAGAAAACAAAAAGTAACAGTAATGTCACAGAAGTTCTGAAACTACAGACAGATAGTTCCTAAGCCACTGCAATTTTCTCACAAGTGTCAATATAAGGAATGATTCAAAGGGTATGTATCTGTATCTGGAAGGAACTTCTTGAAGTAAACACATTTAAGACAAATTCTCTTTGCCTCCTGAAATGGACTCCATGTTCTTCGTACAGATTTTCCTGAAATGCTAAAGATGGTCACTTACCTCGAGAAAAGGGTTCCACAGTCACATCTATACTCTTTAGTGCCACAAGTCTTTGAGTGAGCCTTCCAATCTGATTGAACCGCATAACGTTTTGAGCACTTATCACATTTCCACTTCTTCTCTCCATGCTTTCTGCAGAAATGCTTCTTGATTCCAGTTAAGTCACCTAGAGCTCTTGAGGGGTCATGGTGCACACAACTTGGTTCTGGACAAACATACACCTTCTTTCTCATTTCTTTACTTGTTCTTTGCTTCAGTTTCCATGGAAGATTATGCCCTCTTCTATGGAGCTGGAGATTCTGATCTCTCTGAAACCCTTTGCTGCAGATCTCACACACAAATCTATTTGTAGCCAATAGCGACTTTGGTGACAAAGCTATCACTTCTGCATCTGGATCTGATTCAAGAAACCAAACCAGAAAACAACAACAACATAAGTTGTGATACAATAAGAACTGAAAATAGTATATTAGAGGGATATTCGAACCTGGGTTTCCAGGTAAGTTTCGCTTCTTCTTCGCAGATTGTTGTAGAGTTTGTGGTGGAGGAGCAAGTTGAGGATAGTTCGTGTAAGTTTCGTTCCTGTTACCTGAAGAAACGCTTGCTTCACCAGACGCTGATGTCAAATTGGACATGTTTTCTTCTTGCTGTTGTTGTTGCTGGTGAAATATCATACCTTTAATCATCTTCTCTTAGATAAGCAGATGTTGAGGTACCAAGCTTGAAGGGTCATAGATCTTTGGCGTTAAAAAGATCTGTACACAGACAAACTTAATCTAGGAAAAAGCTAAAACTATTGAAAAAGTGGAAAGAAAACAAAGTGAAGAGGTTGATACTGATACATAAAACGTTTAAATCAGTAAGCTTTGATCCCTACAAACCTGCAATTGGCAGATGGTTTTGTTCTTTGTTTGATTCCAAGCAAAGAGACAATTTTGGTTCTTTTTTGGTAGCTCAGAGCAAACAAGAAGAAAGAAAAGGAGTGAGGAAAAGAGCAAGAAAATCCTCAGACCATCTTTTTCCTCTCCATACATGTATTATAAAACCTGAGCTCTCTCTTCTGATACCAAGAAAATCTAACTGTAACCACACAAATACATACAAAAGAGAGAATATAAAGAAAACCAAGTTCATAAAACTGAGTGACAGAGAGATAGAGAGAAAGAGACACAGGTGTGGATGAGAAGGTGAAGTGTGTGTGATCCTGAAGGAGTCCAAAACAAAATGCCAGAACTCTGACGTTGCACTTTCTGTCTTTTCTTTTGTTCTCTTCTCAAAACTAAGAAAAAATCTATTTTTTTTCCTTATTTTCCATTTACTTTTTAACATTTTTTAAAAAAATTTCATGCTAAAAGAATTGAACCCTTTTTTAATCATCTTCACCTTTCCCTTCTCCTATAAAGTAAGAGCTAAAGATAAAAAGGTACCCATGAAAAAAAAAAGGAGAATCATTTGCATATCAGTATATAAAATATGTGAGGACATTTAGGTTCTTATGTATATTCCTTGGTTTAAAAAAGATCCTACACAGCTTTTTCCCTTTCGACATTTTACAGTGACATGATTGATCCATTGATTAACTTGGAACAGGAATGGCTAAAAGCTGTTTTCCCCCTACAGTTGAAAACTATTATTACTGTTTCACTTGGCCATTTCTCTTCTGTTTCTACTTTCTATGCAGCAGAAGCTGCAATTTCTGACTTTTTTGGATGGTGCAATGATGAATATTCTACTTGACAGGAATATGATGCTTATCTGTTATTCTTCTCCTTCTTCTCTTCTCATCATGATTAGAGTTCAGATTAAATCATTACTGATTTTTAAGTGGTGAACACAAAATTTGGCGCTGGCTCCCATTATTGATGATGTGATGAGTACAGTAGAATCCATGCAAGATCTTGAAGATACTACAAGTTGACGACGATGCAACTTCCTCAGTTGACTTGAGTTCCAGGTTCTTAGCTAGAGACATTAAGTATATGCATGCATGGCCACGCTTAACAGAATTTGACCCCATTAGTATTCTTTTAGCTTCACATGACAATCTAAGGGTTTAGTTTGCTTGACTTTCTAGTGTGAGCATTAACTGTTCAGGGAGTCATCAACAGTAAAAAGAAAAGTCATATTATTGGGAAGTGGAACAATATAAGAGGCTGCTTGCTTTTGTGATTCAAATATATAAAATTATGGTCACAAATAATCAATTATTACCGGTTGCTTCAAGCTCTTTCTCGCCGTCATCGATAGTAAAAAGAAAAAAAAGAAAAATGTTTTTTTGATAAATAATGAAATCCATACAATATATATATATATATAATTTATAAAATGTTTCGAATAAATTAAAATTTTATTAGAATTTAGAATAAACAAAGAGATGAACAGTACTTTGTGGAGCTACTTTCTCTGACTGTACGTTCATGTGTTTCGATGAGCTTTTCTGTCCTTTGATCGAATATTATATGAGCATAAAGAATTGGCAGATTAAAAAAAAAAAAATTTCTTGTGTCATTTTCTTGTTTTATTCTTCAATGATTTAGTTTTTGAAAATGGGATCGTGCTCATGACTCCACCTATGCTCCAGCTCATTTCCTCAATTGATATAATACAATAATGTTTTAAAATTATGTAATAACGTAATTGTGTTTTTAATTGTTATTATAATTGTAATTTAAAATTTTAGAACATATAATTAAAGATAAGATAGTTTTATATGCTTGACAATAGAATTCTCTATTTTTGAAATTTATATATTGTCTTTTTTAATAAAATAAATGATTTAAATTGATAAGTTATATTTTAAAAATTTTAGAATTTAATTGAAAAGTTTAAAATATTTGACACTTATTTAAAAATAAAAAATAATAGTAAATGGCTTATTAACGTATTACATAATATAACTTAAATTTTAAAAAATTAATGATTAAGATTGATTTGAAATTCAACAAATTAAAGAAAAGAGTTATCAAAAGCTACATTTTGTTTAAAAACCAAACCGAAAATTAAATTAATAAAATAAGAAGTTTAAGATTTAAAAAGTTTAATCGGTATTAAACCATTATAAAACTGGCTAAAAATTAAATAAAATTAAGGAATTTAAAATGTGATTAAAAAATTATTCTTATGTATCAAAAAATTTAAAATTTAATTAAAACGATTTTTAATAAAAATTAATTTATTTAGTTTAATTAACAAGAATTTATTAATTAATAAAAATTAATAAATCAATTAAATAATAAGAGTTATTAAAATAAATAAAACTGGAAAATTGAATTTTATAAATTAGAAAAAATCGATTCTAAATTTTGGAATTCATGCAACTTCATCTAGTTAAAATTGTTGAAACCCTAATTTGGAACCTACAGATGAACTAATTGAAAGAAAAAGAAAACTTAGATTATTTTTAACTTCTTTAATTATCCTCCACTCAATAAGTCATCTCCATACAAAATTATTCAATACTCTCGTGTACGATATGAAAATCTTGTCAAGCTAACCTACTTCACGGGTTAGAACTTGTAAGGTCCCACACATCAAATGATTGAGAATGGACCGACCCTACATTATGCATTCTTTTCATAAGAAATAATCTTAGTATCCACGATTATGGATACTTTTCCACAGAAACCATTATTGGGGTAAAAGGGGTTTTAGTGAGAAATTATTGTATTATTAATCTTAATTATATTTAAAACCATGGTCAAATAATTGTACTAGCAAGCTTGCATAATAATAATGACATTGATATGTTCAAAAAAACATGAAGGCGAGTTTTGGTGTAACTGATAAAATTACTTCTTTGTAATCAGAAGGTCGTGGAATCGAATTACGAAAAAAGCATCTTTATGAAATGCAAAGAAAGACTGATTATAATTGATGATCCTCTTCCAACTCTCAAAAAGCGTAAAACATTATACACTAGGAGTCTAGAATTTGCCCTAATAATATGTTCAAAAATACCTAAAAAAAATTTACTCCAATAATTTATGATGAACTCATCTTCATGGATAAACTTGGAAGGAACCCTAATCACATCAATGTTAGAAAATCAAAATCCACCAAATGACTACCTTTTTGAGAAAGAAATGACTAGCTATAGAGAGCCAAATAATGGCAGCTAAGGCCTTTGGTTTTTGAGGGTATAGGATTGTCTTCTTGTAAAAAGACAAGATGTATTGGAGTACCATCCAAGCATTTCTAAAAGGTCCTTAGCAGGTCCTATATCTATGTCTTAACATATGATAAGATGGACAATGATTTCAATGCCTCGCCAACCATAATCTACCAATAATCTTCTCTTCATGCAATTAAACAATACGGCTTGTTGGTTACAGCAAGTTTTGCTCGATGTGACATAAAGGGCAAGTGTAACTTCCCAGAAATAACATTGGATAGTACATGAGCTCAAATTATCACTTTCAAGCTCAAAGAATGAGATTTCTATCAAGAAAGTGAGAAGAAAGAAAAGAGCAAGTACAGAGAAGGAAGTTAGAGTGATACTGGTATACGCAACCCATCATAACTTAGTTGTACATCAAGACCTTCTGTGTCCATTAATTTCATAAGATCTTCATTCACCTTCTCATGATCCATCAGGTGCATCATACCTTCACAAATCAGGAAAGTGAAAAAGTAGCTTTCACAATACACTTAGGTGAAAGTATAGTTTGGTATGTCTGTTGACGTTCTAACAAGTAAGAATATGAAACCATACAAAAAGGATTGATGACATCATAGTGAAGGAGTAGAAGAGAAGCTAAGATTTGATTAACGGAATTATATTGATATTCTCACTAAAATGAAACCTGGGGTATGAATTACCAGTGAAAAGGGTTCTCTTGGGTCGAATTTTCCTTACTTCTTCCAAGGCCTGAGTTTCCAAAATCCGAAACTCTAAGTCAGCAAGTTGTGAAAAGGATAGTATAGTCAGTTTTATCCGTTTAGAGTGCTACATAATTAGCATGAAAAGTATGAACGTATACCCTTGGAAGTCCAAAGTGTGTTGAAGAAGACCTATCGGGCCTCAGAGCATCCTGAAAAGTTACCGAAAAATAAGCACAAACAGAAGAGAATTTGGATGTAGTTTAAAAGAAATGGGAATACTGGTTTTGTGCCCAAGTATGTGCATGTGTGTGCAAACAAGCGGGAGAAGAAGGATGGAGCTGGTCGTGTCATTGTGTGTGAGTATGTATGAGAAAGAAAGAGACCAAAATCAGGATTTCAGAGCCCTCGAGGAGTGGATAAGTTTCCTCAGGTATCTCACTCACATCACTGCAAACATAAGTTAGATATTAATTCCAGAATCTCTAAATAGCCGTAAACAAACTACGTTATGAGGATTTTTAATTTGAGAACTCACCTAATGTAAGTTATGTTGCCGAAGCGAAAACCCAGGGAACGATAACCACGACCATGCCACACAGGTAAAGGGGTGAACTGAAGCAAATAATTTAAGAAAAATGTGCTTATAGTCAATTCCTATAGCATTAAAGGACGAATGAAATAATTAAATTCAGTGACGGAAGTGATTCATTGCCACTTGTTCCATTGAAGTCGTGTTCTGATTTGCTTAGTTGAGGTTGAACAGCAAGGTTTATTATGATTTTGGAGCCTGATACCTGAGAATTAAAAGAATCTCACTAAGCATGAGCAAGGGACTTATCAGTACCTTCAAATCATGTACAACAAATGGCTTCTCTTGTATGATATGAAATTGCAATGCTGAGACAGCAGCACCAGTTACAACCACACTTGTATCCACCAAATAATAATGAGTCTTTTTCATCACCTGAATTGTTTAAATAGCGATATAGTCAGTTGCACAAAGAAGAAACCTAACATTCAAGCTATGAATAATTCAGGTTGGAGACTCTAAATATCTAATCTGCAATAAACTTAAAGGAGAATGCTGCTTCATATCTTCAGATCAAGAAGTCTGGCCAACAGGTCACTGACTCCTAAACACCAAAGGATTTAACAGCACTTAATGAATTGCATATAAATGAAATATTCTAGTGAATCATCAGCTTGGCAGGTAGTTGGAGGCATAAACTATAGCAGAAAAGTGTCTATGAAGGTAAATCAGGATTTGACCTCAAAATCACGCTCTGCAACATAAATAGGAATAGAAGGCTGCACATTATTTGTCCAATCACGAAGATCATCAAGACCTGGGGAGCATATGATTCAAGTAGAAACATAAAATATCCATGTTAGTGCCAGAGAGGTGTTTCTATATCAAACAAAGAAGAAATCTAAGCGTTCTCAAAGAAAAAATGAAGACAAAAAAGAACAAGAAATTTGAGAGTTGGACTAAATTATATTTGTCTATTGACAGAATAGCATTAGAAAGTGTTAATGACAGAGACCTCCAATTGCATCAGCATGAGAATGAGTAATAATAACCGCATCAATTGTTCTTAGCCTGACAGAAATGCAGCTAGTTACAATCTCCCAATAGTAGATGCAGATAAGGTAAAAGAATTTGCAAATTAGTATCCAGTTATATATTCTTTTCTGATATAACTTATGACATGAAAATCTCAATTGGTTCTTATCGCTGCCAAATTCATTGAATTCAACTGAGCAATTCATCAATTATATTAAGAAAAAAAAGGCTTGAACTATTTAAGAGAGCACAAAGAATAAAAGACTAACCCAAATGTGGGAAACCATCGAAGAGCGCTATGGTAAAAAAACCTGTAAAATGATTATGAATAGTTGAAATTAGTATAAAGTAATTGTCCTAACCAACAAAACATGCTGCACTTTAAGGTATAGTTGGTCAATTCAGTAGTTCAATTCATAAATAGGATTAATCTTTGTTGCTCCAAAAATGAAAATTTCATATCAGAATTCACAAACTGATATAAATTTCAGCACTAGAAGGTCAATGTCAAGACAAATCCCTGGCTTTCAATTTCATTCATGTTATCGTATATTTAAGCATTTGTCTTAATTTTGCACTCCAAATATCACAGTTCAAAGACAGTTATCTCCATTTAGAGATTCTTCAGTTTATACATGAATGCATCATCAAACCAATCTTCATTCAAATGCCCAAAAAGAAAAGGAGTAAAGAAGCTTTTCTAGCAACAAATATTGGAACCACATCAGTGGAGTCTTTCACTTACTTGCCAGCATCTATAAGAATGTTATGTCTTCCTGCAGGCCCAAGATAACGAATGAGGAGACTGGTGTTTAGTCTCTTATTTTTATTACCTGGTTCTACAGCTTTTAAGCATACCTATCAAACCAAGAAGCATTCAAGAATTAAGCATCCCATAGAAGCCCTGAGCAAACAAATCATAACTAACAGGGGACAAACTATGAAATGCAAAGAGATGAACAAATGTGAAGAAATTTCCAAAATACCAGACATTTCTTCAAGGGATTTGTAAGGCAGCTAATCCGCGGAATCCCTTCACTAGTCCCTGACCCTATGAATATGATCTCAGATTTGTCCAAGGCCATATGTTCAGCAGAATTCCCATTTGCATCTGTAAAATGCAAGGCTAATCAACTAACAATTCTACAAAAAGCCCAAAAATCCACATGCAGCATGCATCCAAGCAGGTAGCATAAACATTTTTTATTATGGGCAGAGAGAAACCATTTATATTTGCTTATAATTGGAGAAAAATATGTCTCCGAACAAAAATCATATAGTAGCATACACCTTTCATCAACTCTAAGGTTGTAGATGTAGGTAATAAAACTAAGTTTTCTTATTGCAATGGAACAGTGATGCCCCCAACCAATTATATGAACTTTGAATCGAAATGGCTTGGAACAGAAAACATATATCAATTTTCAAGCATAGGAATGCCCCTAACCAATTATATAAAGTTTGAATCGAAATGGCTTGGAACAGAAAACATATATCAATTTTGAAGCATAGAAACGCCAAAATTAACAGACAAGCATTATAACTACACTGATGAAACAGTGAAGGGAATAACACGTGGGGGATAAACAATCAATCCAAATCAATGTATAACCTCATGAACACACAACTAATAATCAAACTGGAATAAATTAATACCAAAGGATGAGTTAAGTCTCACTAGGATTCAAGCTACAGGTAACTAAAACTACACGACAGAGGACAGAACAAAGAAAGATCACTACTTGACTGGAGGCAGGCTTGAATAATCCGCCTAAAAGGTGAGAACCCATTTCTGGAAAACAACAAAGAACAGTTCTTGGGAAAGACACCGCGTCTACAGGGACCGAAACTGGCCAGAGAAGGATTTACTCGAGCAGAACCAATAAATTGAACCATTTGTCTTGAACTAAAACAATCCCAGAAAGAAAGGTTGTTCTTTTGTTGTGAATTGTACTTATATCAGATGCTTAAAGCGTTAAAAAATTTGAAAAATGAAACAGAACACAGACGAATGGTTTGAGGTTTTTGGGTTCGTGCTCGCAGGGAGGAAGAAGTAGAAACAAGAGTTGGTGGCACAGAGCCACGTTGACTGGTTTTTGTTTCCTGAACGACGTAGTTTCAGGATTGTATTTGATACTTTAAATTCGCTACGACGATGCCGTTTTGTCTTTTTTAATTTTCTAGAGAGTATACATTTAATGCAGCATATATAGTCTTAACAATTGTTCTATAATGGAAGGATAAATAAATTTTGTATTAAATATAACAATAATGAAATTCTGTATTTCATCTAACAAAATTTAAAAAACTAAGAAATAAATCAAGTTATATATAAATAAAATTAACAATTTTATATGATTTTAACTTCAAAATTTGAGTTAATTGAGTTTTAGATGGTAATGACTTGATATAAATTGAATTTATTTATTTTATTAAAACGTAATAAAAACAATATTATTTTGTTTGATAATAAGATTTATTATCATTAACATTCAATTGAAATTTCGTTGAGGCGTAGAATCTGGGGATTGTTTAAAGGTTAATTATTAAAAAAAGCCTAAACTTTCGTCAATTTTTTAATTATAGCCCGAACTTTAAAAAATAGCAATAAAATACCCAAACTTTCAATTTTTTTAATTATAGTCCAAACTTCAAAAAGTGACAATAAAATGCTCAAACTTTCAATTTCCTTTTGTTCTAGCCCGATATTATATATTGTTCTCCCGATGCCCTTAGTCCTTTTGTTTTTTGTTTGTTCTTATGATGTCTCCAATTATTCTCGCATCACATCATACTGCACCAGTAAGTTCTTTGTTTTTAGTTCGTTCTTCTTATGCCCTTAGTGTGAGGGCGTCGAAACTGCGTAATCTGAAAATCGAAGGATGAAGGCGTCAAGAGAATAAACTGAAAACGAAGGGAAAAATTTAAATCAAAGCGTACGATCATTGAGGCTGCGTAATTTGATTTAGGTCATTTTTAAACAACAATGTCATTTCATTAATCTTTATTTGTTGTGTTAATTTTGACTGACGTGAACTAATAGTTAATGTTTCTGAAACACGTAGCAAGTTACGTCAGCAAACTTAACGGAAACACTAACGTTAGGCTAGAATTGAAAAAAATTAAAAGTTTAAGCATTTTATTGCTATTTTTTGAAGTTTAGGTTAGAATTGAAAAAAATGAAAAATTTGAGATTTTATTGCTAATTTTTAAAATTCGGGTTATAATTAAAAATTTTAGAAAAGTTTGAGCTTTTTTTAGTAATTAACCCATTGTCTAGTAATAAGGTTATTTTATTAAAATAATATTATTTTATTTAAACTTGTCACAAACTTAAAAAAAAATCAATCGTGCCATCTTGACTAATCTAGAAAAAGAAAATCTATGTATTTCTCTTTTTCTTTACATATTCTTTTTTTTTTGTCTAAAATCTTTCCTAATCACTCTTATATGGAAATTTTTGTTACACATAAATTTTTTTTTCATGGTACAAACTAGT
>JAOQMM010000005.1:3419204-3456864 GCA_027563515.1 Erythroxylum platyclados
CCTATTGCTGGAAAATTTTAGAAAATTTTTTATAATTGATTTTTTAAAAATTCTATTTTTCATTTAAAAAATAACAATATAAAAATAATTTATAAACCATTGAAATGTTAATTTAAATAATAATTTAGTTCAATTCTTTAAATTTGAATTGCATTAATAATTTATTATATTTATCTTAAATTATTAATTAAAGTCGAGTCTAATTAGTTAATCAAGTTAATTTTTATTACTATATTAATAATATTTGACAAATCTACACATAATGTTTATTATTTTCAACCAAAATTTAAGAAAAAAGAATTTTTTTAAAAATTGAAAATAAGTAATTTTTTAAAAAATTTAAAGATTTAATTAAAAAATTAAATTATATGAAATTTCTATATCTCTTACATTTGAAATTTATAAAATAATTTAATCTATTAGCTCCAACCTAAATTATCAAAAAAATTAGTGTGTGATAAAAGGTTATTTTATTGAATATTAATTTATAAAAATTAAATTCTGTTTATTTATTGGTAGCATGAAACTTTATACTTTTTTAACCAATTCCTTTACAGTTCAAACTAAGAAGAGGTTTCAGCTTCAATAACAATAAAAGGATAGTGATACTGATGATATTTTGGATTGGAATCTTATTTCCAAGCTAGTAAGTAAAACTTAGATATGAATGCATATCTCAAATCAAATTTCGAATCAAAATAATGTCATTTTAGTGTTTTAATTGAACCGGTTCAGTTCGGAGTCATTTTAGCATTTTAATTGAACCGGTTCGGACCAACTTTGGACCATAAATCTTGCTTGTGTTCATTTATGTCAATTTATCACCCAAAATATGGAGCATTCAGCAATGAAACAGTAGACTTTTTTGGGAAACCAGTTTATGACCAATTCAACCTCAGTTGCAACAGAACATTCTCTGTACTAGGATTTAAGAATGCCTAGTCCTAACAAGCTTGAAAATCAATCTTTCTCATCTACAACCTTTTTAACCCGGAAGCGGAAGTGATCTACTTCCGATATGGATGATACCGCTCACCGACTATATTAGGGGTACCTCCGTATTCCTTGTCATCACCGTAACCACCGTTAACATTATGTCCATTGTTACCACTATCGCCTCCTCTTCCTCGTCCTCTCCCACCGGGATATCCACCAACACCATCGTTCGCATTGGGCATAAGAAATCCAGTGCCTCGATATCCACTAGCAGGATACATCACCGGTCCTCCAACTCCAAATCCAAATCCATAACCATAGCCACCATAACCCAAAAAAGCTCCAGGAAAGCCTCCCCCATAACCTCCATTGGGAGGATATCCATAATAGTAGCCATATCCACCATGTACTCTGCCCATTCTCTCATTATAGCCATATTCTGAACCGTGATGATCACTATATCCACCTGTATAACTGTTTATTCTACCAAAAGATTTTCCGGTACTGCCGGGACCACCGCCTGATCTTTTTGGCACAGCCTTCTTTATTTCCACCTAAATATTATGTTAGCAAATCTTGAGTTATGAACATTTCAAAACATGAAGTATACAACAGTAGTATCAAATCTCAACCAAAATTTCAAACTTCACCTGCTTGCCTCCAAGTTGATGTATTCTGCCCTCCGACAAGATCTGTTTTATCGCATCCTCACTTTCAAAAGTGACAAAAGCAAAGCCCCTCGACCGTCCAGTTTGATGATCCACCATAATTTGGTGGTCAACAACCATACCATAGATAGAGAAGTGTTCCTTCAACTCATCTGTGTTGCAAAGGAAACAGTGAAAAGGGAGCCGTCTACATGGTCAAACACAAGCAGAAATGACAAATCCACAATTAAGATTTGAACCATGCTAACCTTCAGTCAAAGATGATGGTATTCCACCAATGAAAATTTTGTTTGGTGACATTACGCCATTAACCTCTGTATCTTCTCTTGGAACTGTTCTCTTGACTTCCACCTGACAACAGAATACACCAAAATATGCCTTAAGCAGTACAAGATTAACCATCACCATGGTGAGAAAAAAAAAAGAATAGGAACATAAGCATCATATTTCAGTAAATAATAGAAGATTATTTTACCACTCGGCCGTCTATAACATGCTCATTTTTCAAAACTTCATCAGCAACTGCTGGGTCAGAAAAAGTTACAAATCCAAACCCCCGTGGCCGTCCAGAGTGTCTATCTGACATTATTATGGAGTCGACAATTTCTCCATACTGGCTGAAATGATGAGTAAATGTCTCTGAAAACAAATCCACATGAAACATGTCGGAACCAAAGGAACAGATGGTAACAAAAATCACAATAAAGGACAAGTATATAACGTAGTAAAATAGTTACTATATCAAAACCTCTTGTTAAATTATCAAACTTAACACGTTGAAATGCACCGAAAAGGACCATTTGCCAAGATACTCGCAAAACAATCGGATAGCTATTATAATGGGATTCCTAGAGTCCCTCACATCACACAATTTAATTAAAGCTTCCAAGGACCAATAACCAAGTACACACTAAATTTTTAACATAGTACCTCATTGAGAATTATGCCAAACGTTAAGCACGATCTATCACTAAAACAAGACCAAATAAGATACAAGAAATAACAAAATGGTCAACTTCCACAGAACCAAAATCCAGTCACTGAGTTCACATTTGGAATCCGGACCCAACCAACACCCTCCAGAATACCAAGCACCAAATACTTAATCCTACCAAATTTACAACCCAAATTCAGACAGAAGCATACCAAGTTGCTTGGCACATTATAACAGCAAATACAGTAAAAACATGAACTCGAGAAATTTATGCACCTCTGGTCGTTTCCCAGGAGATGCCACCAACGAAGAGTTTTCTGCAACAAAAGAGAAAAATAGAAAAGAAGAAAACCCAAAATTATTTCTCATCACTACTTTAACAAAGTTTCCACTTGTACAGAATTAAACCACAAAGCATCGAAAATCAAAAGCTAACCCAGAATTAGTTGAAGAAGTAGGTGAAGGGTGTGAGTTCTTTCTCTCATTCACTGCATCACCAAAACCTTCTTCTCCCAAGTCATTATAATAGTCTTCAATTTCTTCCTCCACACCATTAAAGGCAGACCCATCATCCTCAAATCTCCTCTCGTCACCCATTTGGCTAATAATTCAGCTTTCAATTCCCCTTTCTACAGAATTTAAACCCTAGCCCTTGACCGCCCAGAGCCAGCTAGGGGTTTGTGAGAAAGAAAGAGGGTTTACTGACAATGGGATTTCACTCTTGCAATCAAAAGATACGTGATTTACACAATCTCAAACTCTGCGATAATAAAGATGCAATCTTTTTAAACTATAACCAACTTCATTGTTAATAATAAATGAAAACCCTAAAAATTTTGATGGTCCATTGATCTGAGTCACATTGATTGTCCTTTGTAATCCTAATGATACAAGAAATTCAACCATTGGTTCATCTCATATTTAAAGATAAAACCCTATGTGAAAAATATAATATTTTGTCCCTAAGCTTAATTATGATTTTTTATGTTCAAAAGGTCTTATAATATTTGTGAATTAATTGATTTAATCAACGGTAATAAGTATATTTTTTATAATATTTTATTTAATAAAATTTAATATTTCAAGTGGTGATTCTCATATTTATTCTTATATTTTTATTTTTTTTCTTTTTATATCTTTTGAAAAGAATTTTTTTATAGAATTTACATAAATCATATCTAAAATTACATAAATTATGTTAAAAATTTAATGAAAACTCAAAATAAAATAAACATGTAAAAAAGTGTATGTATTTTAATCTTTATATAGATTTTGTTAAAACAATTTTAAAAACAAATAAAACTATAAATAAAAATAAATAAAATAAAACATAGGGATTTTTAATAAATTATGTTAAATTTTAATAAATATTAATAAAATTATAAACATCATTCAATTAAACACAAAAAAAATTATAAATACAAATATACAATTAAACTAAACATGATAATATTTTTTTAAAATATTAAAGAAATTCAAACTCTGCATGTTATTTAGTACTATGATAATGTAAAATTATAATTATATTTAGTAATTTATCTAGTATATATCTTTCAAATTAAAGGCTGCTTATTCTATCATGTTTCAAAATACTTAATAATGCAAAACGACAAATAATGGGGAGTTTTTAAGAACAAGCAGCTTGATCATGGTAGTATGAAGCAGCTAAATATAAGGTTTAAAGAGTGATTAATTTTGATAATTATACTAATTAAAAACAGTACTTCATTTAAAAATCAAAATTAAAAGTTTAATTAAGTTAAAACATTAATTAAAATTTATAAGAACTAATATGAAATGGAATAATTTTACTATTTTTCAATTATTTAAAAATCAAACCAATTCTATCGATTTAAAAGTGAAAAATTTGAACTAGTTAACTTTTCGGTTTGATTTAGTTTAATAATCTTTATTATTAAAATTTGATAAATTTATTAATTAATCAACTAATTTTTGTAAGTCAAAATAAATTAATTAATTTTTATAATAATATTATTTTTAATTAAATTTTATATAATGATAATTTTTCCAATCATTTTTTAAATTTTTATATTTTATTTTCTTTATTTTTGCTATTTTTAAAACCTTAAAAAAAACTAAGATGGAAATTGTAACTTATATTTCAAAACCCAGCAAGATTATATTTTTCGTTTGTTTGCTCTGTCTCTCACTAGGTGCTCCAAAACAACAGGAGTTCATCTTCCAAACATTGGTTGTTGGAAACTGTCTGAATTTACGGTGAGTTTTTTCTCCTTTGACTTTAATCCATTCTATGACTGTTCCTCCCTTGTCAGTTTTGGGTTCTTTTGTGATTTCCCTTGGGAATTGGATGAAAATCTCTTCTGGGTTTAACGATTTATCGAATTTGAGGGTGTTTTTGGATTGAATTAAGTGATTTAAGTTGACCCTTCTCAGATTATTTGGTTTCTTTTCTACTGCTGCTCCAATTTCGTTGTTCTACTCGTACTGTGAATTTAAAGTTCGAATCTTTATTGGCATAGTAATCTGCAATGGAACTGCAATTGAAGGGAGTTTTGGAAGAGAGAAGCAATGATTGTAGAAAGATTATGGACTATATAAATTCGTTGGAATTCGCCAGTTTAGATGATAGGGAGGTTCGAGCTTTGGTGTTGATGAGAGAAATTAGTAGCGGGATTGTTCATGGTCAAAATAAACTGGTAAGAGAGGTAATATATGTAGGTTTTGAGTTCTCTTTTGCATCATCATGGGTGTTTCTTTTTTGTGTTTTGAATTTTCACAGGCTGCAGAAGGTGATGTCTCTCGAATCTTGAAGATTAGCATTGAGCGTATGGTATAGTTTTGTTTAAATGCTCTAGCTCTTAGTTGTAAGTTGTCATGTTGGTTTGAGTTTGGTTAGCTAATTAACTTGTACATTGTCTGTAGCAAATCTATCATAATTTCCCTTTCTTTAGTTGATCTCAAAGACGACAAGTGGAACAAGAAAATGTGAACAAGTTTCTGATGAATGCTTGATATTATTACGCAGGTTGGGGCGTGCAGAAAGACGCTTGATGAAATCAATAGGATGGATTTTAAGGACTTAAATGAACTAGAGAAGGATACGCTTCTGACGATATCAAAAATCGGGCGAGGCTTTATTCCTAAAGAACACGTTACTGCTATGAATCCGTATGGGAATGATCAGGAAGATGAAGTTGAGGAGGGAATAGTTCGTTGGGGGACAAAGATGACTAAGCAACTGACGCCTTCATTGGAAGTGGATAATCACCTGGTGGACAAAGATCACTGGGTTGGTAAGAATGTTACAACTGAAGATTGCTTGGCTGGGAATGATATCAATGGATATGTTGCCTTTGAAATCAAGACAGAACTTGAGGATGCCAATGGAGACGGTCATGTTGACCAATTGACAGTGAGGAAGATCAAGGATGGTTGCGTAAAACTTGATTCAAATGATACAAAGGTGCTTACAGTACAGTCTAGACTCTAGATGTAGCATCACTATAAATAATCTCAGCTGGTACCTAGATTATCATAAAAATCGTATCTTATTCCCCTTTAGTGAGTGTTCTGCCATTTAATGTTCATTTCTTTCTCTTGTGGGCACTTTCACTAATCTTTTATTTTTAAATCTTGAATTACATTCTTAGTTTGTTCTAGTAAATACAGGATACAGCTACTCAAATCTCTTTTGGTCAACGACAATATTCCGCTTTGATGAGTTTTGGGGCCGTAGGTATTTCTAATCCCCCTTCTTGGAATATATCCCTGGAAGATGATGCAAGTGGCACTGAACTCGTAGTAATTCCTAATGTTTCTGAGGTTGAGGGATTGCCTCTTCCCTCGAATTTTCCGGTAATGGAAATTTATTTTGCTTTCTGATCTTTTCCTTCCTCATTTTTTCAATAAAGGAAGAGTGTTTCCAATGCAGGAGCCTCACAAGTCTAATTATGAGTATCTTTTGGATCTCATTGCAAGCTTGAAGCATGAAGTTAGGAGGAAGGTGAGGCAAGGACGCTTTTCCCATTCCTAAATTTTCTTTATTTGGTAATTGAGTTGTGATTATTTGAACAGGATGATCAACTTAAGCAGTACAAGCAGAAACTTCATCTTCAATACCCTTCTACTACTTCAAGATGAATGTTTGGAAATCCGCAACTTTTCATTCTTTTGGGGTCTACAAGACAGAATTGAGCAGAGCTGTGAGTTTTTAGAGTTCCAATTATAGATGTATGGAATGAGAATCACGAAGCATCAGATGTTGTGGCCTACATCTTAGTGATTGCTTCTTCAATCCTGAATGATGAATGAGGAATTCAATGCTTATGTTCATAATTCCTGGGACTGAATCTGATAAACTTAAATATCAGGTATCAGAAGCATTGCCATGGGCATCAACTACACTGATCAATTGTTGGCTTAGGCCCTGCCCATCTTGTAAACTACCTGTAAATGTTTTAAGTGCATAATTGGGTTTGACAATGGCTTCGAATCAGGATTAAGATTCAGCTTTGGATTAGATCAGGCTCCCGGAGGCTAAAGCCCAAATTTTTCTAACAACCTTACAACCTTTGGAACCCTTTCAATTTCAATGCATATTTAGGATTAATATTTTAAAAGCTGAATCAGTAGTAGTTAAATCAATAAAATAAAAAGTTTAAAATTTAAAAGATTCAATCGGTATTAGATCGTTATAAATTCAGTTAAGATTGAATAAAATTAAAGAATTTGAAAAATAATTGAAGAAGACTATTCTTATTTATAAAAAAATTAAAATTTAATTGAAAAAAGACTCATAAATAAAAATTAGTCGACTTATTTTAATTGATAAAATTAATTAGTTTACGAAAACGGATTGATGAATTAATAAACTAATTGATTTTTAATAACAAAGGTTATTAAACTAAATTGACCCGAAAAGTTCAAAATAGTATTAAAATATTGGTCAGTTTAAGGTTTTTATAGTTAAATTACGAATTGGTTTAATTTTTTAAACATTGTGTAGAACGGAAGACCAAAAGCAAGAAAGATGTGAAAAGAAAATAAAACATCTTTGTCTTTGACAATAAAACTTCCATGTGGAGTTGGCAGCAGGTTAGACTTGAGTCGGGTCTGACCTAAAAAAACTTTTGACATGGAATTGATCCATCTTGTCAAATATGAAGTTGATTAGCCAAAAATAAATGAAGTTAAATTTACTTCAACTTTTTTTTTAATTTAATCTGAGGTTCGAATGCGAGTAATATGAAATTCAATTAATTTAAAAATTAGAATGATATTAATAAAATAATATTATTTTATTTAAATTTATTTTAAATAAAATAAAATCATATTTTTAGTTTTAATTTTAATTTAAAATTCACTAACTTATATTTATTTTATTAATTTCAATTTAGATACCCCTCACCAAACAAAGACAAGTCGTTCGGTAAAACATAACCGACATGTCTTGCCATGTAAGGTGTAGTGTCAGTTATCTCTGTAGTTCGTGGACCGCGATCTGTCTTGTCGTTGGCCATCCACCGACATGTCACACAACTGAGACCCAACGACATGTCGTACTGACCAACGAAATTCTCCGACCAACCTCCTTTCTTATCCACCTTGCAGATCGTCGCCAACGCTCTCCGATCGCAGCATACACTCTAGAAACGACAAGAAGTTGCCGGCTTTGTTCTTCAAGGTCTAAAATTTCTTCTCCTTCGAAATTTCTCATCGAGTTCTAAGTAAAAACCTCAAATTCCCATTTTCATGGAACCTGTTCGATAAAATGACTAGAGGGTATTACTTTGTTTGTTCCTAACTTCAAAATCAACTGGGTTTCTGTTATGATGTGTGTGTAGATGGGTTATCATGGGTTTTGGGGTTTTTCAATAGATGGGTTCTTATTGTTTGTCCTTGGAACTTGTTAAAGTTCTAAACTTTGCTTACTTCATACTTAAGGAACTGAGCTTTAAACCAATTTGTTAAAAAGTTCTAAACTTCGTTTACTTGATAGTTGAGGAACTGAGCTTGACACCAACTTTGACAAACTGTAATTCTCTTGGTTCATGGACGAGCTTTTGCTTTTAGCTTGCATTTTTTACTTATTTGATAATTTTATTCAAATTATGTTGTGATTTTCAATTTGTAACTTTGTGAGTGGTTATGCACTCGGTGTTCATGGATTTGAGTGTTGGAGATAATATTAGTGACTGATTTTTGGGTTCCATTTGCGATCTTTTGCCTTATTGTTTTTCTTAACCAGTGCTGACCTTGTGATCCTAAACACAGTGGAGTTTGTTTGACTGATCTTTGCATGATGAACACGACTGGGGAGTTGGTTGCTGTAGATTCATCCACTAATGCTCTAGGAGATGGTTTTAGTGATGGCCCTGGGCCAGTTGATCCTTCTGTACTCTATGATCAAGAGGAACATGTATCTTCTGCTGTTTGGGAAGGACTGGTACAGTTTAATTTTAGACTATTTATTCTTTCCTCTTTTGTTTCCAAGATCAACTCTGTTGAGAAGTTAAGAGGCTTTCGCAGAGTGATTTTTGTTGGATAATTTATAGGAACGTGGTGCACTTAGATGCCATGAGCACACTTCGAAACTAGATGAGTGGAAGTTGACAGCAAAACAAATTGAGTTGGTGGAGAAAGCTGGATTTAAGCACTTCATGAAAATTGGAGCATTTAGTTTAGACAACCAGCTGATTTCTGCCCTTGTTGAAAGGTGGAGAAAGGAAACTAACACATTCCACCTGCCTGTTGGGGAAATGAGCATTACTTTGGATGAGGTTGCCCTCATATTAGGATTGGCAATTGATGGAGAGGCCGTTACAGGTGCAGCAGTTAAAGATTCTTCTAGTGGGTTCACATGTGAGAGGCTCTTAGGGAAGACACCATCGTCAAATGATCGAAGAGGTGGATCTGTAAAGCTGTCATGGTTGAAAGAAACATTTTCACAGTGTTCAGAAAATGCCCCAGTTGAAGAGGTTGAGCAATCTACACGTGCTTATCTTCTGTATCTTATTGGGAGTACCATGTTTTCCACAACTGGTGGGAATACAGTTCCAGTTATGTACCTGTCGTTGTTTGAGGATTTTGACAGAGCAGGGAAGTATGCTTGGGGTGCAGCGGCTTTGGCATTTTTGTATAGAGCCCTTGGTAATGCCACTAGTAAATCACAAAGCACCATCAGTGGCTGTTTGACTCTCTTGCAGGTTGCTCGCGTTTCTTTTTGACTTGCTTCTTCCAACTCCTTTTGGTTTTCCTCTTTTTCTTGCGGGATAGCGTAGGAGTTGCATTTTACTTAACTGCAGACATACTCCTACACAAATGGGTTTTTAGTTGAAAGATATTCAATTCCACGAATGCCTCTATTAACTTAGAAAGCTAGGCAAACTAAAGCATTCTTGGAATGTATTCCCCACTCTTATATTCTAAAAATTTTACTCATGGTGAATATATACATAATCTCACTTCAATTTTCCTACTTCTTTATTTTAGTGTTGGAGTTACTCTCACCTAAATATTGGTCGCCCAAAACTCTGTCAAGATTCAACCAATGGTACCTTTCCACTTGCACTTCGGTGGAAGCAAAAACAAAATGGTCAGCGAGTAAAATGCAATCTTGTTCAATATCGCAAGGCGTTGGATTCTCTGCAACCACAGGATGTACATTTCTGCTACTTTTTCAATATGCTCTCTCTTTTTTTCCTAGGCTCTTAGCCACCTTCCTTATTTGACCATTCATGATATCATTGTCTTAATGGGGACATGTAGGTTGACTGGTTACCTTACAAGAATGTCGACAGAACTATTCCAGAAGGTATCAAGCTTATGTTGATTCTTGGTAGATCCAAGACAACACTGCTTTGCTTTGACAAATCAGAAAAGCACAATCCAGATCGTTGCTTAAGGCAATTTGGTATAAGTCAACCTATACCACAAGCTGTATGGGTTGACAGTGAGGTAGATACACTAGAAAGTCCAGATTCATGTTGTTCTGAATGGCTGAAACGTCAAGACAATATTGTAAAAGGTGGTGACGGTGCAGATGATAATGAATATTATCAGTGGTATTGGAAGATTACCAGAAGATATGTTGGACGCCATACGTCTTTGGAGTCTATCTTTCGGCAGACTGTAAGGCTCTAACAACACTAAGTTATTCACTGCCCATTGTCTCTTCTTTGGTCAAGTAGGTTTGATGGAGCATGAAATAGTTAACTATGTCAATCTTTTCCTTCAGGTTGCTGGAATGACAAAAATGTTGGAGCTAGCCAATATGCTGTCGAGAGACGATATGACTTCCAAAAACAAGGAAATTGTCACGAATATCAGGAGCACCTTGACGAAGAGCTTGAAGAACCCTATTGCTTGCTCAGAAGATATGTTCCCAGCAAGAAGAGCTAAGAAGAGAAAGCAAAAAGACACCTAACTGTTACATAAAAATTCAACAGATACATGTACAACTTTGGAAGATCTTCTAGCAATGCAAGTTCCGGTAGAGATTTCCTAGCAAAAGTTGACAGGAAAGGTACGTTTGCAGCTAACACCTACTTAATCGAATACAGCCTCGACCAAGGAAATGGATATAACAAGCCTCTAACACTGTCAGGTTCCATCCATGGTGAAATCAATTAGACTAAACATGCATAAGACTTCTTGGCAAATCAATGGAGGTCAGCTTATCAAACCAGTAAGCTGAAACATGCATAAAACTCTTGTCTAGCAACATGTACATACAGTTGAACATATGTAGATAACTAGATACCGAAACTAGATTTGATTCATCATGAGGTACTTCTCTTAATCAAGAAAGATGCTACATGATTGTAAGGAACATGGCATGATCTTGCTCAGGGCCCTACAGGTAAATCTGAAAGACATGGGACAATGTCTCAGAAGTCAAAAGTTTATAAACCCGTGACTAATGAGAAGTGCATGACACCTCCTTTCCTTTGTAGAACGTGAAAAGTCAAAATTTAGGTTGTCACTTGGCTCCACCATCACACAACCTCCAGGGTTTATTTGCATTACCTGACACAAAATGTGTCTCTGTCCATGTCCCTTTCTTCATCATTCAAGCCAATATACCCCAAACGTATGTCCAACTACCCTTTTTTCTTTTTCATAATTAAGCTGACAAGACATTAAATTTTTTCCTGTCCTTTTATAAAAGTATTTTGTTTTTTCTTAACACGTTAGCTGGGTTTAGAACGTCGTGAGATAATTCAGATCAAGTTCGGAATATATACTGTGTAAATTATTTGGTTTAACTAAATTTGATAAAAGACTGTAGCTTTAACCTAAGTTTAATGTTAGAAGCAAACTTGTGTCTTGTAGTGAATTTCATTTGTCGGTGTCTGTATGTCAATTGATGTCGACTTGAACATGGCCAATTGTCAGAAGTTGGATGGATATGTTTTGGTTTCTTACATGAGAAAAGATTATAAAAAAAAAGATAAATATTAAATATCAAGTGTACAAATTTAAGGTGAAAAATAAATAAATGTATTTAACCCTTTTTAAAATACATTATATTCTACAATTAAATTATTAAATTGCACTTTACAAAATCATTAGAGGTATTATTTTTTTCTTTAATCATTTTGTCTAATTGAAATGGTCAAATTCAAGATTGCAATAACTTGTTTCCAAAATTTTAATCATGATGGTTGGCTTTGATGCAACAATCTAAATTATTCAAATCTTCATGATTACAGAATATTTGTTACTTAAATAGATTAATTGGTAAAATGTCCCTTTTGCCATCTTTTATTTAAGAAAGTTATAAATTCTTTGGAGAGGATTAGTAATACCTAATCTTACTCCGAGCTTAGAAAGGTTGTAAAATCCCTATTTTATTTGCTAATATCTAATTATTTTAATATGATTTTAACTCATCAAGTATTTATAGTTTTATACATTTTTTGTCAAAGGACACTCAAATCTTTAAAATTTTCAAATAATTTTTTAGTTTTTAATTTTAATTTTTAATTTTGTTAAAAATAATGGTAAAAATATGTGGAATAAATAATACTAGCCGAATTAATCAATTAAATTCAATTTAAAATAATAATTTATTGTACTTATTTTCAAGTAATTAGTTTATGTTATATTTAAAAACTTTCTTGCTAGCATTTTTTATTTTTAATAAAAACTAAAAAATTTTACAAATCACAAAATTTTCAACAATTTTAAAAACTTTCTTGCGTGCATATTTTTAGTTTTATTTTTATTTTTAATAAAAACTAAAAAAATTTACAAATCACAAAATTTTCAATAATTTTTAAAATATTAATTAACCATATAGCAGTTCCCTCTCTTTTATCTTATCTTAGAAGGAATTATTTTATTTTCAAGATATAGAATTCAATACACCTGTAATACTTGTAAAAACTCATGAATATTTGGAAGACATAAATTAGCAATGTTTTCAAAACCATTAAGAAATAAAGTTTAAGATTTAAAAAGTTCAATTGATATTAGACCATCATAAAATCAGTTAAAGATTGAACAAAATTGGAAAACTTGAAAAATAATTGAAAAATCTTATCCTTACTTATTGAAAATTTTAAAATTTAATTGAAAGATAAACCGTTAAATAAAAATTAATTGATTTATTTCAGTTTATAAAAACTGATTAGTTTATGAAAAATGGTCAATTAATTAATAAAATGATTGATTTATAACAACTAAAACTATTAAACTAAATCAAACCAAAAAATTAAAATCGAATCATTACCAATTAATCAATTTCTAAATACTGGAGTAGATCCTAAAGAGAACTCACTTCCTTAACCACTTTAAAGTTTTCATTATATAGCTTATTAAACGGATTCGATTTTTAAAAGGTTGTAAATTGGAGAAGCTATTATAACATAAATTAGGAAGAAGAAAAAGAGAAATAAAAATATAATTATGATTTATTTCTAGATCGGTGAAATTTGTCCTTAATCTAAGGCACAATATTGTTCTTCAAGATGGACGCATTAAACTACACAATAATAATAATAATTTATCACTTTTTAATTAAATTATATGAAGTATTAATTAAACAGTAAGGTTTTGCAGGGACAAGAGAATAACTTCAACCTGTCATGTAAGAAATTCCAAGATTCTTGCACCCACCCACCATCCAACTATTTAATAATATTAAAATTTAAAACTTTTTCATTAATTTTGTTAATTTATTTTAATACAAATTATTGTATAACTGATTATTAAATATATATTTTATTAAAATAATTTGCTAAAAAAGTTAAGTCAAAATTAACTTATTCAGTGCAGACAGAGTTTCTCAATTTGCAGAAGCTTGGAAAATTATGATGTATGTTAGAGATGTTATTAAAATTTACTTTGTTTATATTGTAACGTAATTTTTATATTTATAAATACCTTTTAAATAGATAAATACAAAAGGATATTTATATTTTTACCCTTATTTATATTACACGTAAACAACCTAAAATACCATAAATTCATCTCTATGCATGTTAAGTTGATAACAATGTAATAAGTTGATATTAATAATAAATGAAGGATATGAGAATTTATTACATCATGTGTTTGGTTTGGTTCATTATTACCAAACATGAAGCAATGGTGTTCATGTACGTGTGTGACAAGGTAGCATCAAAGCTTGAGAAATAGAACTAATAAAGATTCGATCTTTAAGCTTGCCACGTACTTTAGTTTAGTTGTAAAGGCACAACCCAAAGGCGTGATCAGTATCAGAACAATCTTCCCTTTTCCAAGTTTGAATCTTTACCATAAAAAACTGTTCTTTCTCTCGTCTCCTTAATCGTCACCATTGAAACTTCATTTGCCTTCACTCTCTTTCTATAATCTCTTCCTCTTGTTTACTTCCCTTTTAGCCTTAACCCCGTTGGACCCGGTCTATCCATCTATTTTCCCTTTTCATTTTCAGCTCTTTGCTGCCCACCTTTTGCCTCTACTCTCTCCTTCTCTTGAGGGTTTTGATTCTTGATTCGAAGGGCTTAACATCTTTGTGTGTTTGTCTACTTTTGTGGAATTTGTTGGGGTTTCTTGGAAAATGACTTCTGTGAAGAACAACTTTTTGCCTCCAGGTTTGGTTTCCAATCTTCAGGAAGTGTTGCTGAGCAGAAAAGGTGAAGATGGGAACCAATCAAATGATTCCGGTGATAAATCCACAGAGCCATCTGCTTCTACCTCTGCTGAAAGTTCAGTGGACACGGAAGATTCATCAAAGCCTATTCTTTTGGTCACCAATGGTGATGGGATTGACTCTCCTGGTTTAGTCTATCTTGTTGAAGCTTTGGTCCGTGAAGGGCTCTACAATGTCCATGTCTGCGCTCCTCAATCGTGGGTTCTCTTTTTTCCTAGTCTATTTTCTTCTACTACTTGTGGTTGTTTAGCATTGTTATCTTATTTGGATATTTTTGAAGGCCTTTATCTTTTTGCTCCTTTGGGTTGTCTCTGTTGTTTTACATCTGTGAAGAATATTCCTTCTTTCTATTTCATTTATTACCTTAAATGGATTTTCTCCTTTGAGTGCTTTCTTGTTATGGAAAGATATCAAGTTTGGATATATGGTTCTCTCTTTACATCTCTTGCACATTATGATTTGAGAATTCTACAGGCCTACATGGCCACTTTTTCTTCCCCTCCTTCAAAGTTGTAAGCTTGATTTCTTTATTGTGAGTCGTTTGGTTTAGGGACAAATCAATGGCAGGTCATTCCTTGACTCTACGGGAAACAGTTGCTGTAACTTCTGCTGATGTTGGTGGTGCCACAGCTTTCGAAGTTTCAGGTAGTCATACTTGATGCTTAATTTGATTTCTTTTCCCAGTGTGGTGGATATTGTTACTGGAAAGGTAAATCTCATGTTTTAACGGTAATAGAGCCACCTATTCTGGATCTGAGGTGTTCAAATAACTTTTTATTTTTTGCTTATGACTGTAAAACTGCTTAGAGATAGTATGCTTTCAGATGTAGATCTTTATTACCTTACTTTGCCTGCCTACATATGTCTGCTATAGTTTTTGACTGTTACGGGATGCCTTTTAGTTGCAAATGCTTAGCCTTTGGTATTGGCACTCAGGAACTCCAGTGGATTGTGTCTCATTGGCATTATCTGGAGCACTGTTTTCTTGGTCAAAGCCTATACTGGTTAGATTTGTGTTGTTATGTAGGCACATACAACTTATGGTTAATTATAATTTAGGCCTACCTTAAGCTTGTTTTGATTTGATTTTCAGGTCATTAGTGGAATTAACCTGGGATCAAGCTGTGGTCATCACATGTTAGTAATCTGCTCATGCCTGTGTACTGGTTCAATAACATCTTGTTTGAATTTCCATTAGGATAACAACTCAGAAATATAGTATTTCAATTGATTGATATTGTGTCTTAGTTAAGATGGTTACATCCATTCTTGTTACTTGAAAATACTTCAGGTTTTACTCAGGTGTTGTCGCCGGAGCCAAAGAGGCACTGGTGTATGGTGTCCCATCTCTATCAATATCTCTCAATTGGTAAATAAACGTCCATTGGTAATTGCCATCTTCTGACATTGCTTATGAGTAATCCTCTGTATTTATATTCTATTACAGGAAGAAGGATGAAAGTCAAGAAAGTGATTTTAAGGATGCAGTTGCTATCTGTTTGCCATTAATAACTGCTGCTATCAGAGATATAGAAAAAGGGGTTTTCCCGAAGAGTTGCTTACTGAACATAGAAATCCCCACTTCTCCATCTACAAACAAGGTAAGTGTTTTTCTTTAGCTGCTGGTGTTGTTAACTAAATTGTTCTTGCTGATCGTACCTCAATCTGACATGGTTAAACATACCCTACATAACTTCCTGAATCGATAACATGCATACAACTAAACTTAGCCAAGTTAATAGTAGCTGAATGTACTGAGTCGGGATCACCACAGGCAACAACATGGTAGATGCTCACATTCTTAGATTGTTTACATGGTGTGAAATATAGATGGTGTATATGTGTACTGTGTTTTCACATTGTGTTACACATCACCAAGCTATTGCTAAGGAATTTTCCCTCTTTCATTGCATGTACTTTTACTTTACAGGGCTTCAAGCTGGCTAAGCAAAGTACGCAGAGTTCCATGCTTAACTGGCAAGCTATTTCAGCTAACAGGCATCCTCATGCTGGAAGTTTCATGTCCAATCAGCAAAGCCTCGGAATGCAGCTTGCACAACTTAGTAGAGATGCCTCTGCAGCTGTGAGTGTCTGCCACCAAATATGTCTTCTTTTTCTCTTTAGTAACCCCTCCTCTTCTTATTTCACATCAAGATTGTATCTGTCTCATCTTCAACTCTTCTTATTTCTCATCAAGATTGCATCTTTGTCTCTCTCAGGGTGCAGCTCGCCGCTTGACCACACAGAAGAAGAATGTGGAGATTGAATCAGTTGGGGCAGCAGGGAAATCAGAGACTAACCGAGTGAAAAAGTACTTCCGATTGGAGGTAAGGGAAAGAAAAAGATAAGTGTTACAGAACTCTAGTGATGAGTGTTCTGAGTTGACATTTGGAAGATGTTAATTCATAAGATAATTTAGCATTTATTGGGAGAAGAACTCAAAACTTCTAGTGTCATCTTTGTTATGTTACTTTTTGCTGAAATCTTCTCTCTGCATAACTTTTAGGAATCCATGTGGGTCTAAACTGCCATAGCTTGCCTTTCTTTTTGTTTATCGTTGCATTGCATAAAATACTTCAGCTGTTGTATCAATGATAAACTAATCCTTGTTGTACCACTTTCCCAGTTTCTGGACAAGGAGCAGGAAGATACTGATGAAAATCTGGACTTCAGAGCTCTTGAAAGCGGATTTGTACGTTATACTATCGTATTTTCATGTTCATGGGTGTCATTAGTTCACTTGAAAGATTAACTGAATGTTCATAAAGCTCAGAAAACTTAAAATGGATTCTCAGAGGGCATTTTGAAGTTAGGTCTATCCATGAGGGAATGGAAGCCATGTGCAAAACAAAAATTGTAATAAGAAGCAGTCTAAGATTCTGCTTTTGTCAGGATCACACACATCATTAGCCGCATTTCTCACTAGCATTTTCAAGTTTGTTAGCCGCATTTCTCACTAGCATTTCCAACTTGGGTGAACTTAGTTTCAAATGCCTTCATTGTTCAAGTTTGAACAGAAACTGGTACAATTTCCATTGACTTTTCATCAGAAATGCTGCCATCTTGATACTCCTTCCCTTTTCATATTCTTTATCATCATTTGAATAACTAGGTTGCCATAATCCCATTATCGCTTTCGCCACACCTCGAATCAGAAACGCACTCGGCTGTATCGGACTGGCTCTCGTCTGCTCTTGAAAAGGAGTCATAGAAGCCTCCATTAATCAGTGTGATCAGCCTACTTGTACACATCTGCAGGAGTAATTGAGTTGTTTAGTCATCATTCATTTTCCCTTTATTTCTCCACCTCAAATTTTCATTAGTTTTTGATTTAATTATTGTATTAAATATTTGATGGGTTTGGTTTGTTGCTCAGCTGTTTTATATGTTCTAGTAATTTATTATACAAATGTAATCTAGAACAGCCAGGGTTCTTAATTTACATGACCCTGCCTTGGTCTCTACTTGTTGCATCTTTCTGGATTTGTATCTTCTGTTTATTCTTCAAACACTAGATTCATGGCTGTTGCCTAGGGACTGATTTGAAGGAAATGGTACATTACAAGATTGGCTCTATACTGATATTCTTGTATTGACTGAAACATGTGTATGTAGAGGATTAAGCCGTTATCTCGTTCTCTTTTTCTCCCATCATCTAAATTAAGGATAGCAATGACCCGGGCCGAGTCTAATCCTTGTTTTTGCGACCAAAACAAAGCTGTTTTGCTGAACTAGCTCGAGCAGGCCGGATTCATTTTGTCAACCCTAATCTAAATCCTAACCAATTCATTGTAATGTCTCTGGCACGCAATGTTCACTTCTTTAGAGAACAAGAAGCAACTTAAAAACCATGCCCTTGCTTCTCATTGCTACATGATGGTTCATGTAGAGGCTTTTGTTCTTGATCATTGGCAAAATCTAAATGAATTCTTATTTTTTTTAATAATGGAGGAGTAATGTGTATTGGGGAAATTTTTGAAAATATAAATAGTTAATTAATTACGTTATTTTATTTTATTAAAATTGATGCTAATTAAGCATTATTAATGGTCTTGAAAAATTAATCTTCTTTATTAGGTATATTAAAAAGCTTAAAAGTTATATTTGTTAATCACTAAAGTCTTAATGAATGAATATACTTTTGTACATTAATAGATGAATACACTTTTGTACATTAATAGATGTTTTTTTTGATATTTTAGTAATGATTAGGGGTATTGAATTTTTAGGTTAGAACTTAATAATAAGAAAATAATAAATTCACTTGTAAACCATAAAGAATTTGAAAATTATATTTTATAATTTAAAATTTTTATTTTAAAAATTTTATATTTAAGATGCTAAACAAACTTTTACAAATATTAAAGAATTAATAATAACTACAAAACAAAAACAATCGCAAAAATTCTGCTGAATTGTGAGGACTAGAAAAGTTCAGTAGTATGCAGTTTTATCCTTAAATAATAAAAAGGCTGTTTTCGAATGACCGCATGGAAAATAAATTAAAAATTAAAAATTAAAAATTCAAGAATTAAATTAGGCAAAATGTTCCCTTAATAATACTAATAGGGCCCTTGATGTGATTCTTGGAGTCCATTGAATGTGTCCATGCAACGGCGTCGTCTTTATCAAATTGGCGCTCTCCATCGGCCTCCTCTTGCTCTCTGTCTCTGTAACGCACTCACTTCAGTTTCACTAGGGTTTTAGGATTGCTCTACTATGGCGACCAAAGCCCTAATTCGAACCGGAGCTTCGTTAATGAACAGATTGCTTCATTCAAAATCGAATCTTCTTGTAATCCCTCAATCCAACCATCAAATTGCGTCTAACGGCCTCCAGATCACTCCCCAACTCTTCCCTTCACTTTCTAAATTCCAAGCATCTCTACGTTGTCCACAGAGCGACGCCGAGTCGCTGAAGATCGCTGCAAATCAAGGGTTCTTTCCTCCCTGCGGTCTCCCCTCTCTTCGCTTCTTCTTGCCTGATGGTACCTCCCCCACCCCCTTCTCTTTCTATGTTTGTGTGGGCTACAGTTTGCTTGTTAATTTTAGGGTTCTGAGAATCGGGTTTGTGAATTTTATGACGATTTAGATTTCGCAACTCCTAGGCTTGTTGGGTCTCTGAAAATGTTTTCAAAATGTGATCTTTTTGCCCTGTGTAATTGCTTTTGATGAATTAGGGTTTTTTTTTTGGGGGGGGTGTCCTTTGGTTACAAATCGAAGCATCTCTGTACTTGGACCAATTTCTGATTGCATAACGAGTTCGTGTTGTGTTGATGCAGGGGATTCATCAGATGAGCCAATGCTCTTATTTCCTAAGCGAACATTCCAGCCTAGCTTGATTAGACGCAAGAGGAATCATGGATTTTTCGCACGGTAATTTCTGCCCCGCTCTCGCTTTGTTTCTATGTAGGTATCAAATGTGCGAATCCAACGTCAGCCAATAATGAAATGTTGTTAGGATTGTTGCCAATGCCTTTAGGTCCTTGGAAGGGAATAAGAACATTCCAAATTCGCATGACAGCGTTCTTAAATAGATGCACTATTGTTTCCAATCTTGTATGAAACAAAGAGTTCTTATGCTGCTATGTCTAAAGCTTGTCACTTGCTCAAATGGCTGATAACAACTTATGTTTTGTTAAAAACTGTCTGCAGGGAATTGTTATAATTCTCTTGTGTTAATGATCTATTGCCTGGCTCTCTCGGATGTTCTTGTCTTTGTGTCTTTCTTGATATATACGCTTAATTCATTGTTTTAGTAGAAGTACCAAGGCTTAATAAGAACTTTGAACATGAACAGCAAGGCAACCAAGGGTGGAAGGAAAGTCATTGCTCGGAGGATCGCAAAAGGCCGATCGAGAATCACTGCTTAGCACTCTATGAAATCGTTGCAGGGATCAAAAAAATAGAAGGATATAGAGTTTCATGTGCTCCTAGTCGAACCATGTTATTGACAGGCATTGTTAGTTTTCTAGTGGCTCAGCCTGCTTTGAGTTTCTTTTAGGAATTCTCCTAGCAGTTTGGAATCAGAGTTTGATTTCCTCTTCTGTTTGTCCGGTTTCAGAATGTTCAACTTTTGGATATGAGCATGTTTCCAAGATGTATGTATTAAAACTATTCTAAAATCTAATAATGCTCTTGCTTTTCATTTCAGTTAGCTACCTAGTTCAATTTTCTTTTGGTTTACAATGGATAACATTGGGCTTGGCAATATTGGCCTCATCTGACCCAGCCTAATATCAACAGGCCAGTCCAGGTTGAGCGGGCTTGAGGCCTGGAGGCCTGCTTGAAAGGATTAACAGGCCTAACTCTCTGCTACTAAAATAATGTTATTTATATAAGTCACCAAAACGATATCATTTTAGTGCTTATTCAGGTTAAACTAGGTTCATTTAGTTCATCCCGTAAAAGATTTTACGCGAAGATAATGTATAAAATTTGAATTGATTGGATTTGAGGTCGGATTAGAGAACATGAATAACTAAAATTTTCGAATCACTTAATTGTATCTTATATTTATTAAAGCATTTTCCTGAGACATGTTTATGTTGATATACAACATAGAAGTCATCTTCAAATCCACACAATTCTCAACTTTAATTTCTTGAATTAACAATCTAATCTATCGAGTGAACTAGCATTGAAGAATCGTGCTATGCTCTTACTAGGAAGAAGAGAAATAGTTTTAAGTTGACCTTGCAATTAGTGGCTTTTAGATCACAGTTTCAGCAGTACAATTAGAGTCAGTTAATCTAAAACTTGATTATAATCATGTTTATCAAATTTTTTGGAATTCATTACGATCCTTAATTATAACCTATTCCTGACTCTACATGAATGGTACTCGATTTTGAAGACTAACCCTCCTTCTTTTTTCCTGATATTTCATCATTATCTAGTCCATGCGATGTCTTGTGTGAACTATACAGCATACAGATGAATATTACCAAGCAATTATTGCTTCGCAAACTAAAAGATAAGTTAATTAAGCAACCATGATTAGTTTCTGCTAAGTACGTACTAGAGCCAAACTGAGAAGATGCCAAAGTTTTGAAAAATAATGTGTACTATAGTATGAAAGAATCAATTACAAATATGCAAACATTATAATGAGGTTCGATTAATTTGATGTGTTTACAATTTTCGTTATGTTGGATTTCACTACTCATGACTTGAAATTACTCTCTTATAGTTAGGTCACAACAAGGATATTGATGTGTAAAGTCTAGTACAATATTACATAATTTACTTTATCAAATTTAACTTAATTTAAACATAATTATAATAATTTTTTAAATTAGAAATTTACTACAAACGCATTTTCAGATAAAACAGTTTATTGTAAATACGGGTATGTCTTACACTTGCTGTGATTATTTGACTTTTCTGTAATATCTTCATGTCACATTGCATATGAATATATCAGAAACAACCTCTTTACTTGATAGGGATAAGGATGCGTATTATCAGACTTCCTCAAACCTTACATTTGTGTAGGATTCAACTGAGTCTTGATCATAATGATGACGACGAGTATGTCTTACAGTAAATAATTTATTATTTTTGTACACACATATGTACACGAGCTTTAACAAATTCATATTTGAAATTGTGTCCTTTTTTAGAAGAATTTGTGTTGCATCAACACGTCTATGCTCTATTATGTATTTTCCTTTATGCATAGCAGAAAGTAATAGATTTTGATACATAATTGTGTTCATCCAAATATTTTAAAAAATCAGACCGGAAGTTAAATTGGTGAAATAAGAAGTTTAAAGTTCAAAAGATTCAACCAATATTAGACCATCATAAAACTGGCTAAACGTTGAATAAAATTAAAAAATTTGAAATATGATTGAAAGAAATTGTTTTTACCCATCGAAGAATTTGAAGTTTAATTGAAAAAAGAGATTGTTAAATGAAATTAATTGATTTATTTTAATTTATAATAAATTAATAATTTATAAAAATTGAAAGATTAATCAATAAACTGATTGATTTTTAACAACAAAAATTATTAACGTAAATTAAACCAAAAAATTGAAAACCGATCTGAAAAATTTGACAGTTCAAGATTTTTTTGGTTGAACCGCTTAAACCGGTTGGGTTTTTAAATCATAGTAAAAAACACATATGCATTCTTCTAAAAATATTTCAAAATTACATATTCAAGTATATATGAGTCATACACAAACGTAAAGTGATCATCATCTGTTAGAATTTGCAGAAGTTGACAAGAACAACTGTGAATTTGTACACTTTAGAAATAGAGAACAAATAATGAAACTGATATTTCATTAGGCAATTCAATGGAAATATAAATGAAGATTATTTTACAGGGAAGACTTGGAAGGCTACATGAAAGAGCCTACACACATTTATGAAGGCCTCAGGAGCAAGCATTACTCACTGAAGAACCCTGAGCTAGTAACATTAAGGTTTTTTCCATAACAATTGCACTCACCATCTGATGCATATTTCAGGGAAAAAAACTACTGCACTCTTTTATCATCAAAATGTATCATTCCATTCCACAATACCTATAGAATATTCCACTAGCTAGACTCACACACATAGTCTAAGCATCCCAGCTAGAGGGAAGGTTAGGGTTTGCAGCAAATTGACCACTTGAATATGCAGATGATGAAGGCGATGAGGTTGGTGATGATGATGGTGGAAGTGATGATATGATGGCCTCAATGTATTGCATCTGGTTGTTTGGAATCTGCAGATCATTTGGGTAAGGCCCAGATGGGAAACATGGAAGCCTAACCAGTGATTCAATTGCCTGATCCTGTGATGAAGATGGCATTCCACAGATATTTCCTTCGATGATCTCACAGAGTTTTGGGATCAAAGGAACCATAGGTTCAGTCTCACAAGCAATTGCTGCTGCTACACTTTGATCAGAAACTTTTTCTCCAATATTGTAAGTTGGAATCCCACCAGTATCAGTATCATCTTGGTTTGGATCGATGAATTGAGGTAAATAAGGTGATGCCCACATTGAGTCATACGAAGATGGATTGTTTGGAACTGCTGGGATTGATGAAGGTGGAAAATATGCCATATCAAAATTGTAACTGCAGGGCTGGTTGAATTTGAAATCTCCATGGCTGAAACTTTGAAGCATTGAAGTTGGTGAAGGAAGGTGGTAGAGCTGGTCCTGTTGAGCACTCAGAATGAGGCTAGGGTTTGAATTTAGAGCAAAGAAAGTGGCAGATTCTTCAGAAACACTAGAGTTGTGCACATCTGTGAAGGTGGCTAAACCAGGAACTTGGTCATGGGTGATGAACTTCTTCTTTATGCTTGAATTCCAGAAGTTCTTCACTTCATTATCTGTTCTTCCTGGAAGGTGCTTAGCAATCTGTGCCCATCTGTATGTGACAATAAAAAATGATAAACCAATAACAATTCGTTGCAGAAGATACAGATTGTTATACAGCTCTCTCTACCTGTTGCCTAAAATGGTATGAAGCTCAATGATAATGGCTGCTTCTTGAGGAGAGAAGCTTCCACGCTTCAGGTCAGGTCGGAGATAGTTTATCCACCGTAATCTGCAGCTCTTTCCACATCTCTGTAACCCTGCGAAACAATCATATTCGCAAGAAAAAAGAAGTAAACGGGAAAGAAGAAGGATCACGAGAAGGGTTTTGTAATCTTGTGATATTTCGAGCCTGAGATTACCTAAAACAGTCAAGAGGAAACCACTAAAACTTGAGTGTACAATAATAGAAAAGAAAAAAGGGGTACCTGCAAGTTTTGGGACTGAGCTCCAGCAACCATGTCCGTATGTAGAAATGTAGTTGATGAGCTTCTCATCTTCCTCCGGTGACCAAAGCCCTCTCTTGACTTTCTGTTTGTTACAGCAAGAGTGATGCCCCATTTCTGCTTATCTTTGTCTCAGACAGCTCAATATGATATAGAAGAAGCGAAAAGAGCCTACAGGTAGGGAAGAAGAAAAATAGAAAGAGATTACACAATCTTCTCTGTTCTGTAACCTCTCAAGCACAAAGAGATCTGAAGAGGTTGACAAGACGAAGGAAGAGAACCCCACAAAGAAAAAGCCAAGAAGCAAGAAATGATATATAGAAGGAAAGAAAGAAACTATAGAAATGGTGATGACATGAGATGATGATTGCAGAAACAGCAAGCCATGATATCAGAGAGAGCAGCAGTACATGAGCTGAGACTGAGAGAAGAAGTAAATGTTAGAGAGCTGTACTACTATGGTGGCCCAGTGACTAGGGTTTTTTTTGTGGGCAAGAAGCTAAAAAAGCTGCAGAATCATCCTTGAAGAGCTGTGTGGCTTATAATGGGATTTTGTTTAATTCTATGTTGTTCTTTCATGGCAGTGACTTGTGGGGCCTGCAAATGGTCTATACACTTGTCATTTGTCAACCATGCATGGTGGTGGGTCTATCTCCTTGAACTTATCCTACTTTGTTTTGAGTATATTATTTCATGTCAGATATTTAAAATCAAATAAGTTGTTTAATTCAGAGGAAAAGATATATACTTCCTTTCTATTTTAAGAAATTTAAAAATTTTATAAAATTATCTCATCTTTAAAACTTGTGAAAAAAGTCTTTCTAGTTTCTATTTTTTATATAAATATTATATTTATACTAATAAAATAATATTTATGTTACTATTTAATTCAACTCTTAAATTCAAACTTAACTAATTAAAATTTAACTCAAATTAATGATTTATTATAATTATTAATTTAAGTTGAATTTAGTTAGTTTAAATCAGGTTTAAAATTGATTTAAGTTATTATATTATTAATATTTAATTAATTTATACCTAATATTTATATTGTTATTTTTATATGAAATCTTTAAAAAAATGTTTTTTTAGAAAAACTTAAAATTATGAATTTCTAATAATTTTAAAGATTAGGTAATTTTTCTAAAATTTCTTAAACTGAAGAGTTTATTATTTTTTTACTCTTTAATTTAATTGGTACTTACAAATTTTAATTTATCTAAATTCTATATAAGTATATTTGGTAAGACAATTAATTTTCACTATAATTTGATACGATGAAGTAGAAATTTGATACTTACAAGTAGCACAATTTTTTATCATGCAATATTATGTATGGTATATCTAGTAAATATAATCACATAATGTTGTATAATTCCATAAAAATAGTTCCTATTTATTGCATAATTTTTTCAATTCAATAAATATTGATTTCAAAAATTTAAATTTATTTTTTAACCATAATATCCAAAAAAAATTCATTAATCATGTCACATCAACATATATAGTATTCACCATAGGAATCATTAACGTATTAGAACTAATTTTCATGATAATCATTAAATTTGTTCTTGACTAGAATTTTAGATATATAGTATTTAAGATTAATATTTAATCATTCTTTAATTTAAAAAAAAAATATTTAATCATATATTCTCTTGATGTACAAAAAGCAAAAGTTCATATGTTGTACTAAACTTGTGAATTAATAATGAAATGGGCCATTCATATTTGCTATATTAAGCAAACCATTATGGTTTAAAACAAATGAAAAGGATTAACTTTCCTTTATCAAGTAAACTTGGACTTGCATACACTAGTGTGAAAAGATGGCGTTGAATATATGTCTCTAATCATAATTAAAGACGCAAATTCAGAAAACTAGCTTTAATATCATTATTTTTTCATACCAATTTTAAAATTTCCATTATGTCAAAATATTTCATACGAAAAATAAAATTATAATATTACATTTATAATTTAAATTCCAATGTAACATGCGTCAATAGTAATTATAGTAATAATATCTATAATTTGAAACCTTGATGGCAAGATGCAAATTTAAAAAACCAACTTTAATAGCATTATTTTCATAAGAATTTGAAATTTTTCGTCTTGTCAAAATATTAAAAAAATTAAAATGACTGTCCAAATTTATACGAATAATAAGGACCGTAATATTATATTTGCAATTTGAATTCTAATGTAACTTGCATCAATAGTAATTCTAGCAATAATATCTATAATTTGAAACCTTTAATGAAAATTATGGTCGTTGGAATAATCATAATAATATTTAACAACAATAATAACAATTTAATAAAATTTTTAGTGTTACACGAGATCTGGAGAGATCAAGGAGTATGCAATCTTATCTCTAACTAATAGAGAGATTGTTTCTAAATAACTCAAGTAAAAAAATGCATAGAATATATTGACATTAAGGACTCTAAATTTATTGCTTGATATATTGCTGCCATTAATATGCTCCTTCTATTACCTACAGAAGATACTTTTGGCCGAAAGGTCTTTGGTATAGTGATTATGCTTCTAGAGTAATGTTTTTGTCTTGTTGTAATAATGTTATATAGTTATATATATATGTACATATATATACTTGAAATATTGCACACTTGACCATCTTTTTGTCCTTTTCAGCTATAGAATTTTATGACTTTATGCATATATTTAAGACAGTAATTAGTTGGTGAAGTAACCTTTCAGGTTGGCAATATTTTAAAAATCAAATCAACTATTAAATTAATAAGATAAAATGTTTAAGGTTTAAAGACTTAATTATTATTATACCGTCATAAAATTAGTATACAGTGAAGATTAAATAAAATTGAAGAATTTAAAATCGACTTACAGAAGAAGTTAAAGTTTAATTGAAGAAGGAAATTGTTAAATAAAAATTAACCAACTTTTTTTTGTTTATAAAAATTGATTAGTTTAAGAAAAATAACTGATTATTAACCGATCAATTTTTAATAATAAAAGTCATTAAGGTAAATTGGATCACGAAATTGATCGATTCAAGATTTTTATAATTGAACTGATCAAACTAATTTGATTTTTTACTCATTGATTATAGGAATTAATTTGGGTAATAAAATGCAATAGCTAAAAAATAAATTAAGAAAAAACTAGTTAAGAGTTAATTCTAATATTTTATAAATTTATAAATTCTTTAATCTCTTCTTTAATCTTTTTTTTTAATACAAGGATGAACACATGTCATGTCATGTCATGATAATTAGTTCAATGTTTAGATTAAGAAGTAAAAGCTAAGAAATATGAGTGATATCATATACAGTTGTTTTACTTGACAGGAGATGTGAAATTTGGACAAGATAGTATACACTAGTCAACTAGTATTATATATATTTACATTGTTTCTTTATTTCAGGGCAAACCCAACTACAATCCCTTTTTAATTTTTACTAAAATCACCATTCAAAGCAAATAGCTCTCAAGTTTGGTAAACAAGAAAAGGTCCTCAAATGGCTAAATGCTTAAAAAATCAAAACTTTACCCTTCCATGTATAGTGCCTAGCTACGTTAGAGTTGAAAGCAAATAGCTTCTGCAAAACCTAATCCTTATTGCACTAACTTGTTTTATGAACTACATACCAATCTTCTTCAACTTTGCTTAAAATGGTTAACTTTGTCATACCCTAAGATGTCTTGCTATTGTGACCAAAGTTTTAAATTAAGGATTGTGCGATAATTACGAACGATATAGGTATAATAACGGAAACTCGAACACAATTAAAATAAATTGTTTTTTTTGGCACTTACTAATGTCAACAAGAAAAGAATAGCTAACTACATTAGATTGTAATAGAAATGAAAGTTACATAATAGCTTTGCTTAAAATGGTTAACTTCATCAAACCCTAACATGTCTTGAACTATTGTGAGTAAGGTTTTAAATTACAAATTGTGAGCTATTACGGTAATTACGAATGATACGGATATAATAACGAGAAATCAAACGCAATTACGACAAATGTTTTCTAACACTTATTATATGAAATTTCACACAATTGTCAACAAAAAAAGAATAGCAAACTACAATAATTTGGGATAGAAATGAAAGTTACATCATAGCCAACAAATTAATTAGGGCTATTCTAAGCATTTTCCACGAGGAGGAGAGAAGGGGGGGGGGGGGAAATGATGATGAAATAGGAATCAACACTATACTAATAAAGAGAAGAATCTCCTGGCAACCTTTTTAGGTACATGAGGACTTTGTAATTAAAACTGGTGAATGATGAAAGCAATGAGCTTTACAATGTTTTGCTTTAGAGATGATTATTGTGAACTAAGCAATTTAGAGATGGTTTTCTCGAGGTAAGTATAGATTAGACTGGCCATTATTGTGTGATGTTAGCTGAACGTCATCAAGAAAAAAGGTTTTTAATAGTAATAATTATCAGCAATAACTATTAATTAATCACATTAATTAATACCCAAATGTAAAATCTGAGCTAAATTTCATTCAATTTTTTCCATTACTAAGTAAATAATAATAAATATTAAGATAAAAGAAATATACTTCCCCTTATGAGTTAAAAAATCTTTTTTTAAATCCTTTAATTTATAAAATTTTTGAAAAAACTACTTTTAACTTTTAGTTTTTTTTTTAATTCCTTTATTTAACCTTTGGTTAAAAAGTAATAACTGAACGTTGTTACACATAAACTAATCAAATATCGCTAATATGTTAACATAATTCGTCTTTTAAACGTAATTCGAAACAATTAAATTTGACTTAAATTAATAATTTAATATAATTATAATAAATTATTAATTTGAGTTGAATTTAATTATTTTTTTCGAGTTTAAGAATACTTTTGAAAGCTTTTTTTAATATAATTTCCTAATACAAAGGTGAAATTAATCTTAAAGTAAGAAATATTAACCAGGCTTGCTTCTGAAAGCAAAAAAAAGGTGGCAATGCTTGTGATGGAAGAAACTGAAGACCAAACAAGATTCTTTTGATTTAATGTTGCACATGCAACAATTAATAGCACCAGACTGCTTTGCTTTATTTGGTGAGCCATCAGAGGACACTAGCTGTGTGTGAAATTTGTCTTTTCCCAGCTTATATTGAGGTATCAATTGCAAGTACATGCAAGAAATGGCTAGGTCAAGTCTTTGTCTTCTCTTAAGAGAAGATTGGTTTTGGTATGAGTCATTGTCACTCACATATTTTTCTTTTGAGAGGAATAAAGTTTGTATGCTGTTCTTTGATGTTAGTTTGGATTAGACATTATTGTGTCCTTAATCCAAATAATAAAACATCTTAATGGTCAAAAATGTAATAGAACTTATGGTTAATGCAACAAAAAAATTGAGAGTTGATTAATACTTTTTTCTATAAATTTACAAAAATGTTCTCTTTTCTTTTATTTTCTTTTTTGATATGAATAATTTGTTCGATTCTTAAACGGGATTTTTCGAGAACATTTAGATAAACGAGAAATTATGTGAATATGTTCATCTTTTTCAAGCTTGTAATGTAATAATTTCTGATTGTGATGATCAAAATGATTTAACATAAATTACTTTTCAAAATCAAGTGATAAGTTCGATATAGACATGTTTGCAAGGCCTAATTTCGATATAAATGATGATTGCAAGATCCTCATTTCATTTCTATACTGAAGTTGCAGCATTTTTTCTCCAGCTGCTCATCTTTGATTTTTTCCTGCTGTCTTTTTCTTCTTTTTACCTCTTGCAATGGCTCCTAATTTAGCTTCCTTGCATGCCTAGAAATGAGAAAAACAATGGCTGACTCCATTAGAAATCAAAAGAATGGAACTTGGTACTGCAGAAAAAAAAAATACGAACAACTTGTTCTAGAGATACATATAAATTTTCTTGTACATGGAGACTCAGAAATTCTTTATATGAACATCAGTGTCCCTACTCAAATTACTCGAGGAAAAGGCCAAACCAAAAGACCCCACTTGACCTACTGAACTTTCCTTCTCTTCGTGGCAATCCCCATGAAAGAAAGTTCAGTTATTTACTGAAATTCAAAGAAAGCATCTGATACCCTTTTCTGTTCCCCATTTCAAGATACCCCACCTAATGGAAATCCAGCACAATTTCCTCTGCATTTTCGTTAGTTCGAATTCCTATGAGAAGACTCCTTCCTGAGAGAGCTCATAGGTCATGCCATGCAATGGAAAGAAGTCAAAAACTTTTAACAGATCAAAGACACTCCACAAAACTTCCATAAATACGTTTTTCTTAGTTATGAAATTGACCCACCAACTGTTTCTTTTTGTAGTCTGTCTCAAAACCCATTAGTACATATTATTCCTTTCCTTTCTCTTGTTTAGTAGAATGATTAATCAGCTCATTTTTGTGGTACTCAGCGTGAATGACGGGACCATAATGTTTGATGGATTGCTCTTATATCTATCATACCTAGTTATTTACATCAAAGTTGACCGTATGATGATGATCATTCAGTGTCTAATTATGATATTATTCCAGGCAAAATCATTGTTTAAGTACGGATCTCCGGGGACCAAGCCATAAAGCTCAACGATCCCTAATCAAATCATGTCATATCTTATCAAGTTCCTGTAAAAAAGAAAGTTATTCGCTTACTGTTGCTATTCCTAGTTTACTGTACCATCTCAGAGTTTAGGACTCCTGTATCTTTATATTATTCTCCTTGAACTCATAGCTGTCGGAAAACATCAGAAAATGACAGATTTAGAATGTCACGTGGCTTATGTTCTACATTTTTTTGTGAGGAGTATATGTTAGGCGCAGCAATAATTGACTAGGCTTTCTGAGCTAAAAGGGGCCATGGTTAATGCTCTAATCTACAGGCTTGCTCGTGAAATGTGACCACGAGAACATGGCAGGTGCTCAAGTAAGTGTATAGACGATAATGGACTGAGCCAGATCTAAGTTCTTTGGAATTCTTTTATAGGTCCAAGTTCGATCAAAGTCTGATCAAATTATAGATCAAACCCAAAAATAAATGTTTGATCAAAATTGAAGTAGACCCTCTAAAGCTTTAGTACGGTAGTTTAAACTTCGATCAAGTCAAACTTTGAGCTAGTGTTTAAGTTTGGCATGTAGCATAATGGAGTCTCTTTACAAGATGAGATCATTAGGCTTGTCAGGAATGAGTATTATTAGTTCATACTTGAATCAACTTGTTCTCTTCTGTTTTTAGTTTATTAGGATCAATCCTTTGATGAAATGCTTCATACAATTATGTTAATTGGCTCCAGGATCTCCCAAAGAGCTTGCCAACTTCTAGAAACTGGTTGTGTACGGACATAATTTATCTACTAAATAGTCCAGATGATTATATAAACTAAGCCAATAATCTCAATCTTTTCTATAATAAAAGAAATCAGGGAACACAAACTAGTTGTATGTATTGAACTCCACAATCTTGGTTGCACTGAAAAGTCAGAAATCACAAACATAAATGAGCAAGTCTTTCACTGTGACTTTACAAGCTTCCTAGGATATTTTCATCCCATTACCAGAGTCATTCCAAAACATACGACACAACCTGATTCAAAAACATATCCAATCACCAATTCAGATTGAAAATGCTCTTTTTTCAGGTATCTCTATGACTTGAGAATGGCTTCAGAACCATAAAGTGCGCAACAAGTGGTTGAACTCATTGATACATGAACCAAGAACTTATGTAAAACTTTGTTAACTCCATTTGCAGAAGCAGTAATGTTATTGCTTAGTAAAGCCGTGTTCGAATTTCATCATGCCTACCAAAAGGTAGTGTCGGGTAAAGGTCCTTGCAGAAAGTAACTGAAGGATTTGAGCTCACACTTGTTTTTGTGTCTCCATCAGAAAGAGTCATTGGCCTCATGTGAAACTGATTCGCCAGAAAATGCCTTTTCATATTGTGAGGATAGTAGCTGCAACCTTTGTGCTTAGCCTTAATTGACTCTGTCAGGTTCATGTAGCTTGGCTTTTGGCTATAACATTCCTCAACCCTGTCCACCTCTATGGTATTGCTGGTCATTGGAATTGGAGAAAATGATGTAGAAGAAGTTGAGTCCGAGCTCTCATCACGAATGAATTCATAACTTGGGGCCGAAGATGATCGAATAGCTTGCCCGATCTCAGGAGGTTTAGCATGAACTCTGGTTGAGACATTGTTTTTCCTTACTTTTACTGTGTCATATTCAGATAAATGAGCAGAACCGTCTTCACTTTTCCTAGGAAAGAAAGTCCCTGATAAGTCTGTATGAATTTCTTCTTCCATCAATCTATTTTCCCACGGCTTCGCAGCCATCCAACGTTCAAATAAGCTCCTTCCAGGGCTACCATTACTAAGCCTCTGATCCTTGTACGAGAAAGCTGAGTTTTTTGTCCTATTTGGACTAGCACATGATCTTGAAGGCTGGAAGCAGAAAAATACATGGGACACTTAGACAACAGAAACAAAGGCTTGCACACAAGTCAATTGTGGTAGCTAGTAGCTAAGTATACCTTCTTCAACATCAATTCATCTTCTTCACACATTCCATTAACTAAACCAGCCAAAACAAAGAAAAGGGCAAGTATTGACTTTCGAGTCTTTTCAACTTCATTACCTGTTGAGAAACGCAGTAAGCATAGGCTCTCTCCCTCTTGATAGCTCCTTCATGCTTCATTCTTAACTTTGCTCTAACTTCCTCTACTGTTCCTGGACTATCACACCATCCTTCCTGAAAATTTTGAAATTTTTAGAGAACTTCAACTTCTTACTACATATGCTGAAGAACTTAAAAGCAGGGAGTTTTTAGCTTTATTATTACCTCTGCATGCTTGGTGGGATCATCCAGGTTGCTGTAATCATCCAAAAACTTATCCATAGCTTTGCCTCCCTGAGGCATCTTCACATTCCCTGCCCTAACTCGAGCCTGAACCCGAACAAGAGCTTGCATACATCTCAGTGTTACAGCAGCTTGCTTTCGCACCTGCCTACCGCGAAATAGAGCTTGAATCCTTACCACCGCCTTCAAGGCCCTCAAAGCCCGCCTTGCCTGCAATTATATACCACCACCACCACCACCATATCTGAATCAGATTGATGAAACTTCTCTGGCTGGATAAGAAATTGTCAACTGAAAACTAGATTCTGATATTTCGAGTAGGTTTCATTTCTCTATCCACCCACCCTTAAACTTCACCTTCTACACCATCCATTCTAATTCCTTTCTTTACTATCTTTAGCTAATAGCGGACTATGTCTCAAAACATAAGCATTTAACCTTCAAACACAATAAGTGGAACATGGGAACCCAATCAGACGTAAGATTTCGGACTAAAGACTTAAACTTCATAACAAGTTGCTAAGCATCACACATTATAGAGCATCAAAATTCGTAGAATAAGAAAAACGCAATTTACCAATAGTCCTCGGAAAGCGGATTGAATCCGAATGGCAGCCCATTCTTGCTTGACCAGCATGAAATCTCTTGGGGCAGCCCTGGCAACAGTAGCCATGGCAGCAGCCAACGACTCGTCGACAACAAAATAAGAATCCAACGACTCCGATCCTTCTACGTAAACCCTTTTGAGCCCCTTTGAAGAGGATGAGATTATCCCTTCCGATGAGGTCCTCCATAGCCTCCACTTCTTCTTTTCCTTAGTGTCACTCTGTTTTTCCTTTAACACAGCAAAAAACAGAGCATAAGAATCAAATCCAAAGCAGAACAGAACAAATGGGTAAGTGATATTCTTCGAGTTCAGTGATTACATGGTCGACTCTTGATGGCTTCTTGAGAGGCAGTAGCGATTTGTACCATTTCCCAGAACCACCCATTGAGCTTACAGTTAGAAACAGAAAAGGAAAAATCAGCACCTCTTCAACCACCAAAAAGAGAAATGTTTCTGATGAACCAGACAACTTCTACAGCAGATCAGAGAAGGACGCAGAGTGTAATGGAAGATTGTGCCTTAATGGCGTTGGGATTTGGGTGTCTTATTAGAGAGGACACAAAAGAAAGCCGTTTGAGAAGTTTGAAAATTTGAAATTATAAAGAAAAAAGCAATAACGGATACATAGGATATGAGACTTTTTTTCTTTTCTTTTTTTAAGGTTCAAAGACTCTTGGTGATTAATTAAAGTAGTGTGGTTCAAAATGCATCAAGTCTTTAATATATTTTTTACTTCCAAATAACTTTTAGGTTAATAATATAAAATTTCAAAATTTTCTCAATACTATATTATTAACTCAAATTTTTAAAAATGATACTAAAATGTTTCAATTTGTATTTTTTTAAAAAAATAGTCTAAAGTTAAGTTACTCGTTAATATAAATCGTGTGACACAAATCACGTTAGTGGGGATGGCAAAAGGCCCAGGCCCGACCGGACTTGATTGGGCCTTAGGCCCAGTTTTCTTAACCTGGTTTGTTAGGTGCGAGTAGGGCTCAGGCCCAGTCGACCGAGTGTCAAGTTCAGACTACCCGAGTCCAGTAACGCAAAACAATGTCGTTTTGATTTTTTAAAATAAAGAAATTAGGCCCGCCCGATCCAGCCCGTTGTCATCCCTATACGTCAGATTATTATTTTTGTCATGTAAATATCACATATTGTATTTGTATCGTATATAAATTTTATTATTTAATAAATAAAAATATCAAACTCTTAAAATCTTAAAATAATTATATAATAATTGATATGTTTTACTTCATAATTATTTTGAAGTATTTGATTTAATTTATTAAATAATAAATATTTATACGTGACATAAATATAATATTTGGTAATCCCATAACAAAGTAATACTAATATGACAAAATAATACTAATATGACATAGACAGAGAAATTAACATCGAAATATTTTTTTAAAAATTTAAAAATTAAAATATTTTAATTCTATTTTTTAAAGTTTGGCTATCATTATAAAATTTAGTAAATTTTGGAATTTTTTATAATTAATTCATAAATGTTTTAAAGAAGCATGATTTTGAGTATTTAATAGAATTTGTTTAAGATATAATTTTAGAGTTGATATTTTGACTTGAACCAAAGTCGAAATTAATAAATAAAACCTAAGTTAATTAAACTTTGAATCCAATTAGAGTTCAAAAAATTTGACCCAAAATTTAAAAATCTTAAAAAACCCTAGAGAAGATTTAAGTTTTTGGCCAAAATCAAACCTTTCTACGAATTTGGGATTTATATGCTAAATAACACAATGTTCCAACTAATAATTCATAAACATAAGCATGTGGTGGAGTTAGAAGCTGGTTATGCTAGCCATGATTTTTGACAATAACGAATATGCATAGGTTAAAGTTTTATTACAATATTTTTAAAAAATCATAATATAAAAGGGAAAAATTATAAACCTCCCCTGTAATTTAAGAAATCTTACAAAAATCTCATAATTTTGAAAATTTTCAAAAAAACTTTTTAATTTTCAATTTTTCGAAAAACTCCTTCTTTTAAACTTAGGATAAAAATAACGATAAAACACATGTCGTATAAACATCATAAGTGGTCTCATCAATTGATATTTATACGACGATTCAATACAACCCTTAAACTGGAATTCAGATAATTAAATCTGACACAAACAAATAATTTATTACAACTATCTTTAATATAGATGATAGTGGGCTAACCATCAAACATCTTCTGCCAGGCCATGGGTTTTCTGCAATAGTTGTTGGGTCTAGGGTTGGGTTCGAGCTTGAGCTAAATTTTGAAAAAAAAATGGTCCAAGGCCTGTCACCCAAGACATGGTCCGTTGACCTCAGATCGGGCCAGGCCAAGCTCAGGCTCAATTGTCACCTCTAATTTTTAATTATTAATTTAAGTTAAATTTAATTAATTTAGGTCGAGTTTAAAAGCTAAATTAACTTATCATATTATTAGTCTACATTTGATGTTCATACTATGTGTGTTTTGTGGTTATTTTTTAATCATATTTTAATTAATAAATATTTAATTAACCAATTTTATATATTTTCAAATGAATTTAAGAAGCTGCTTACAATACTCATATAAACACGTTTATTAAAAACTTTTTCATAAATTTTAAAAAATATTTCAAAATTATAAATTACCATCATTTTATTTTTATTAATTTTCAATTTAGTTTAAATCGATTTTATTAAACATAAATTTTATTATACACTCCATAGATTTTTTAAAAAGGATAAAATATTTAAAGGGAAGACCATAACATGAATTTAACTAGGATAAAGATAAAATATGAGAGAGATGCATATTGTAACCCAAAGAAAAAATCCCACTAATTTATTAAAAATAAAGTCTTTGCTAAGCCCTTAAAAGTAAATAAAAGAATGTAATACAAGCAAAGGACCACAAAATCAAGGTCCAAAAACCCTAATTGAAAGAACAATTAATTGGGTTGAATTATTCCAACTATAGTCCCATGTTAACCATTAAAACTATACTAAACCTTCCCATAACTTTGGAGCTTCAACTCTAAATACCTTAGAAAAAAAAGCTCTCTTTTTTATTTTCTGTCAAATTAGTAAGTGCTCTATGGTAAAACTATGGTTAGCCTTCAAACTTTAGGAATTTGCTTGGCATTAGAAGAAACCTGGACCCTGGGGCTTGGAAGTCCCAACCAAGCAAGTCTTGGTGAAAGGTGGATCTTTGAACTAGGCCTTGGAGATGGAATTGGACTGTTAGATTTAACTGAACCTTCAATTGTAGTCCTTGGTGACAAATTCACCTGCTCAAGTGCCCTCAAGAGTAGCTCTGGTGGGTACTCTCTCACACACCCTATTCGAGGTCCTGCCCCAGTTGCCCATTTACGTAGCAACGCATTGCTCTTACTTATTATTGCTGTTGTTGTTGTTATTGATGATATGTCACGATTAAAGGTTGTTGATGTTGTTGCTGATGTGTTATGAGTGAAACAGTCCTTATCTTTTGTTCTTGCTGCAATAGGATGTTGTCTTGAATTGATGAGTGGATCTGCTTTGTTTATCTTCTCTTCAGTGACTTTGGTTGGTGGTATGTCATCATCCATGGGGCATTTCTGAAGAGACAAAACATGAAACGTTAAGAATCCTATGATTTGGTGTGTATATTAGTTCATATGACTATGAATTGTACCTCAACAGTTGTCAAGTCTACACCTTGTTTCTCTAAGAAGCTGAGGAACCAAGAGAAGCTCTCTTGTGTTGGTCTATAATGGCCACTGTATGCCCAGATAGCCTAAACAAGAACAACCACGAAAAAA
>JAOQMM010000005.1:3462558-3474064 GCA_027563515.1 Erythroxylum platyclados
ATCTTGGTTCCTTCAAAATAATACAAGATATTATACGAATTGTCTTTCTCTTTCTTTTTGTAAAATATTCATTTTGAGAGCTAATCACTTATATATGTATATCTATTTACATTGATTTGCTTATCAACCTTTAAAGAAGTGAACATGGAATTATTTATTGAACTGAAACTACAAATTTTAGATATCGAATGATTTAATTTATTCCACTAACTAATATTGGCAATGATTTAAATTGGATTTGAACCATGCTTGAGAATATTTATAAGGGTTTATATTATACTCGAGGCTTTAACTGGATCGAAACTCGTAGGTCAATCTTGAGTTTGAATTTCTTTTTTAAAATTTCGATTACTTAAAATTTAAATTATTTAATTTAACGTAAAAATAACAAAATGAAGTGATTTTGCTTATAGTCATTTGAGTTTCAAATTAAGCAAGATTGAAATATATTGAGTTCAACCCAAATTTTGAAATTTAGAAAAAAGTTTGACCTAACCCAAATTTTACTAAAATTGGGCTGAGCCAAGCAAAAAAATGCCAAACTATCACTAACCCTCAATTTATGCTTGTAAGTATAGGTATTAACTACCATTTAATCAAAAAAGAAAGAAAGAAAAGACTAAAACTTTAATGCCTAGGGAAGAGTTTAATGTTCCATTATTTCTAGTACATGAGTCCTATAAAATTGACTTTTGGAAATGCCAAAAAGAAGGGTAATGCCACCATTCATCTTCTTATGAAAAGTTTCTCTTGTTTACATTTACCCTGTCAACATATATTATGCTCTTGGTTAGTTAAGTAACTAGGGGGTGACCTAAGTGTAGGGAGCAAGCTATTTTCATATCTACAAATGGCAACCAAATGCATTTGTGGGAGTAACTTGAAAGAACTGAGAATCCCTTCACATTACTCCTTAGTAATTTTTCACGTTTGGGATGGAAATCATAAGACTTCTCTACAATGAAGGCACCAAAATCTCGTGGATTGTGTCTGAAACTAATGTGATTCATGTGTGTTTCCATCATGTGATAGTGCTCCTTTTTTATAGGAACAGACTGAAAGTTTTGGCGTTCTGTGAGTATGAACATGAGATTGTGTATTAGATTAGAGCTTCCATCTCCAATTAATGGCCAGAATAACCCTATGAAAAATGTGGCAAGGTTCCTGCAAGAAATGAAGGGTTTTGAGGTAGGCCTGGAAAAAAGGCCTGAGTGTGGTCTAAGCATATATATATATATATACAAACATATAAATAGATTAAAATTTAGATTTAATACAAAGTTGAAATTTGGATTGATTGAATGAACTTTTCAAATCAGTTTAAAATTTGATTTGGTATTAAATATATAAAATAAATTAGGATCAAACTAATTCTTACAAATTTATATTCACAACTAAAAGATGAAACACAATGTGAATTGTAACATTTAGAGTAAAAAGTGTATTTTTAATTATAATATTTGTGTTAAAATATATATTAAACCTTAATACTAGAGATTTTGCAGGTTTAAAGTTAAAATTAAATAGTTTGAAAATATTACAATTATTTTTAAAAGTTTTAAAATGTTAAAGTCCAAAAAATTTTAATGCAAAAATTTACATATTTTACTAATTTCTTGATATGAAAAGGTTTCATGGGCTTGCCTGTCTATGCAGGCCAGTTTGTTGAATCAAGTGTTTTACATAAGAACTAATGTCAGAAAGCAAAAACTGACTAGGCCTACATGGAAATCATCACATCCTAGTCCATGTTGGAATAAGAAGAACTGGATCCCTGTTTCGTTTGTAGGTCCAGGTTATCATGACGTCGGCAACTCTTACATTGACGGCCAAGATTTGTCTTTGCTCAACAAAGGACAGGAAGATTATAGCTTTCCATTTCTCAATTCCTGCGTCAGCTTCAAACCGGTGAAACGGAATTTTAGCAGGAGCAGCGTGATGGCAGAGTCGAATCCGAACCCATCAAAGTCTCCAACAGGTATACTAATCTGCATGTAATAATTTATCATTTGAAGAGTGTTGCTTTGGGCTGCTGCTTTGATCTTTGAATGTACACCATCGATTGATGGATATTTGCAAAGGACTGATATTTCATTTATGCAAGCAATGTTAGATGCTTTTGTGGAATATAGATTTTGTTTCATTAGAAAAGTTTTTAGCTTTTTCAATGACTGACGGTTGCTTGAAAATCCCATTTGTCTTTTTTTCTTTGGTACTCTCTGTGTTTTGTTTCTGTTCAAACATATGTCCTAGGAGATGAATTGATGTTATAATTTGGACGTATGTCTTAAAAAGAGAACTTGGTTGAAGGAAAGTGGATATCTTTGGCAATTGTTTCCGAGGAAAACTAGTTACCATTCTGATGCAAATTGACTTGGTTTTCTTTATTGTGCTTTATATGGAAAGAAAAAGATGTGAAAGGGCCAAACTTGATTGAAAGAGCCAAGGAAGAGATTGAAGCAATGGTGCATCGTGACAAATCCCCTCGCCATCACAAAGAAACTCATGGGACAAGCGATGACATTGATGAGAACACCTCCACAGATGAGGTAAAAGCGCCAAATGTGTTTGAACGAGTGAAGGAAGAGGCGGAGGCTATTGTGGAAACTATTCATCCTAATAAAGAAAAGAAGAAAGACTCATCCACATAGCCTTGGAATGTAATGTGTGGTTGTTTTCGTAACTTCCATAGCTGTGAAATCTAATGGCAGAAGTTGAAAGTTCCATTCTTGATTCCTTCAACTTACATGATATGCTTGTTTCTTTATGAAAATGTTGTAGTTTGGTCTGTAGTTCCAAGTATTAATCGAAAAGACTGATCTTTTACTAAAAGTCTAATGTGATGGTTTCCCAAATTTGTAGATCTAATGTATGGTATACCAAATTATGTATATCTCTGTAATGTGAGTCTCACATTAACAAAGAATGAGCTTCAGTTTTTCATATATACATTGGAAACCTTTTATTTCTTCTTCTTTTTCTGAGGTTGAGTTTTCAAGTTCTTATCAGAAAGCTCAACATTTTGAACTTCAAAGCTCTCTGGACATTGATATTTGGCATATGGTATGTTTAGTAGCATAGATGATTCATCATAAGTGTTCTTGAACTGATTACTAAGTTTCCACAGATGGGGTTTGGGTAGAGATGAAACCACCTTAGTTGATGCACTATCTACCCTTAGAAAGAGGAAACAACTTCGTTTCCTATCAACTATGAACTGGGTAATACCGAGTCAAAATTTTGCTAATTGAAAGTAATCCTAAGTTTGTAGTAATTCACCTGTAGTTATTTCTTAATTAACTTAATCATTCTCTTAGAATGCTTTGTTTGTTTTATTTATTTATTTGATTTCTATCTTGTTTATGTATTTGTTTTATTTATTATTATTATTATCCTCTATTTTTTATCTTTATTATTACTTTCGTTATTATTATTATTAATTATTTTATTTTTATTTTATATTGAATATATTATATGTATTTTTTATTATAGTATTATCTTTTACAAATAATTTCCAATTTTTTTTGTCTTTTAATCTTTTCTTTGTGAGTTTTCTCTATGTAAGGATAAGTTCGCGTATTTGAATGAATTTGTTTTTATTTTCAATAATAAAAGATACAAGAAAAGGTCTTAAGAGAGTTTAGATGGGTCCTCACCTCTGGACAGTGAAGATTGATTGTGAAAACTGAACTATTATACACTATCAGCTTGAAGACTGTTCCTGTCTCTGTCATAACTTCATTTATTAGTCTGAAAAGGTTTTCTTGAAGCTAAATACCAGACCAGTATTAGAAACATTTATGTTCTCATTTTGACTGGAATAGTAGCATGAGCCTAGGGGATGCTTCTGTGACACATGGTCTTCATTCACATGAGCTTTCCTTAGTTTTTGTAGCTAGTGTTGATTTATCAATGACAAGCAACATGAGGTTTTTTCATTTCCTTTTTAGCAAAATAATTATTGCTCACTCATGTTCAAATTTGCTTCAACTGATATAGATATGGTTTGATTGATGGAGCCTATGGGCATAGGCTGAAAACTTTGGTTTGTCCATTGCCTTGCTTTGTTTCACTCTCTTTGTAGGTGAAGGAAGTACAGAAAGTATGTTTGAATAATCAAATCACTCAAATCAACACAAATATCAAAAAACACTACCTAATTTTTCCTCTTTTCACTTTCTTGCTGATAATTCACTCATACTTCTGCAAAACTTCTGAGCTTGCTAGATCTCCAACTTTGGAAAACTGCTCCTCACATCACATTCACAGTAAAAAGTTAACTTTGCTTATTTATCAGTAACCAAAATACCAAGTACGAACACACTCTTAAGCTGAGGAAAGAAATGTTACAAGCAAGAGATTGCTTCTCAGGTTCAGCATATCTCAGTGCAACTCTGACCATACATGATAGCTTGGCTGGTACCAGGAACAACGAAGCACAAGAACGGGGTACTTGGTGTGTTTGTGGAATTGCATAACTCAAGAAATGTGCACTATCTTGACATTATCAGTGTAATGTGGACCACCAGAAACTCTTAATTACCATCATGGTTGATGTTACAAATGGATGAATCAGATTGTATCAGCCTGAGACTCCCCACCTACCAACACTGTGAAAAAGGTTGACTCCTGTACACTCTCAATTAATTTATTAACTAACTCATTTAATGGCTTCCTGGCAATCCTGCAAATATCTCAGAATTGATGCGTTTTCCTACTGGTGTATACGAGTCTCTGCCACTGGATTCTTTTCTTCCTTGTATAGGAATGAAACTAGCAGGGATATGAGGATCACCAGTCTAGACCACTAGGCTTAGGTAAGATAGATTATTGACAGAGATTCAAGTGGGCCCTTCCAGATTTTTCAGACTCCCAGAAAAGGGAGCTGTTATTTTGAGCAAAATGACCACCCTGTCAAGCACTCTAGACTGAACTTATTAGAGAAAGGGTGTGAGAGATTTGCTTGTCTTGAACGTTAAAGAGGATGGAAAGGAGAGACACAGAGAGAAGAGATTGCTGATAAGGTTTTCCAAGTGAGTTGTCAAGTGAAGAGAAAGCTTACAGAAGATTTTTTTTTTTTTACTATTTGACAAGAAACTTCAATCACTTGACAGTGAAGCCAGCCAACATCTCTAGCTCCAGTAGGAGAAATCCAAGAAAAATTTTGTGGCTTTCTTTGCTGCTTTCTGGGAAATAGGAATGAGTTTATTAACCCTTTTTTGCCTTTACATATATATATTTACCAATCATACATGCACTCCTAAAACTCTGTGAGTGATCCAAAGCCTCCCTCTTTTGTCTCTCCTTAATTGACACCATTTTCTCCATCATCATTAGCCTAATACAGATGGGATCAAGACACTGTTTTTTCTTATTAGCACTACAAGTGTTGAGTTTGGCTTCTGCAACCACTAGACATTTTACAGCTAATGATGATGTTGGAGCTAATCCTCCAGGTTCGTTACATAATGATTCTATAAATTTTGTTTTGTACCCTATGCTAATTCATGTCAGTTGACGCATTTTTTAACAACGTAAAACACTCCATGCAATGTACTCTCCTTCCTAGTTGCAGTAAAACAATTTTGTTGGCCTCCCTGGTTTCATAGTTCTTCCTGAACTTGTCTGTTCTTAAACATCAGATTCTTCAGGAATCACTTTTGCAGAGCCACTTGCAGCATCCCCAGATAATTGCTTATCGTGTAACTTAATCTGAAGTTTCTCTTTTTTCCTTATCTGAACTAGAACTTGACGTTAGTTTTTGAAGGTATACATTTTTCCAGGATCATTTCTGATCCTGAGAGACTTCTATACGCAATAATGTTAAATGTTTTCTTGATCAGTGACAGGCCATATCCAAGAGTCTTCACAAGTTTCTTTGGTCTCAAACTCTGTCTCTCAGGTGGGCACAAAACAGGTAGCTTCTCAACCTCACTTTTTTTCTCTGCCATTTTCTTGTCTTCGAAAGATTCCATGAAAGTTGGGGAAAAACCAAGAAAGTTAACAACATGATCAACTTCCAATCCTGAAGGGAAACAAAATCATGGAAAAAGGAATTGCAGGAACAAGTGAAGCAGCGTACACAAGAGGGTTTGGCAAAATAGGTTCAAGCCCACCAAGCTGTGAACACAAGTGCTATGGCTGCACACCATGTAAAGCAATTCAGGTTCCCACAACCAGCAAAGTTCAGGCCCATTTGGGTGTTAACTATGCAAATTATGAGCCTGAAGGATGGAAATGCAAATGTGGACCTTCATTCTATAGCCCTTGATGGAGGACAAGAACCTCAAAGAATTCTCTTTTCATGTACAAAAAACCTCCATGTTCATATTAGCTCCAATGAATCTTTGTTAGCATTAAGGTTTTATTTGTTGTAAAATATTCAACCTGAGCTCTGAGTGGTGGATCTGAAAATTGAAAATTCACTTTTTTTTTATTTCTTAAGGAACTATAACTCTAATTTTAATATTTAAATTGTAATTAATTATTAAATAATTATGTCCAACAAGAGTGGCAACTTAGGGTATGAACTGCAAAATTTTATTTTGATTCAATCAATTATAGAAAATTAAACAAATTAATCCAAAATTAATAATTTAAATTATATTTAACTAAAAGGGTTTGAAATTAAATTTTACAAAAAGTTGGAACTAAGGCTTAATCAAATCTCATATTACTCCTAACCCAATCTCACATTTAGTATTATAATTTACAAAAATTGGATCAAACATCCAATATTTGAGGAGCTAATTGACATTGATAAAAAGCAAGCCTAAATTATGACCTTTATAAATAATATGGATGAAATAATATCTATATTTTCAAATATTTGTTATAATGGTAAAGTGGATCTAGAAACTAAATTTGGTGTGTTTAAACTTCAAATAAAATTATAAATAATAAAAATTTTGATTTCATTAAACTTTTTCTTTTATTTTGTTACGTGGAACAAGTTTGATAAAAATTTAATGGAAGCAAATTTTCATATGACAAAATTTGATAAGTGTGTTTTAAATTTAACTTCTTTTGCTAATAATTTCTAATAAGATTAAAACAATATTCAGAATATTTATTATGTTTATCATTAATTTTAAGAAAAACTTTTCTTATAAAAAAATCAAATTTTGTTCAATTTTATAATTATAGCCTGATTTTCAAAAAATAACAATAAAATGCTCAAACTTTCAATTTTTTTTCAATTATATTCAGACGATGGGCTTTCCATTAAGTTTGTTGATGTGGCTTGTCACGTGATTAAGAAACTCTAACTATTAATATACATTAACTAAAATTAACACATCAAATGACGATTAATGAAACGGCATTGTTTAATTACATAACTAAAATGACGTCTTAGTTTAAAAATAACTTAAATCAGTTTACGTAGTCCTAACTCTCTCATTCTTCGTTTTTAGTTTGTTCTCCCGCTGCCTTAAGTTACTCTCACATCGCAGCACACCGCGCCAACAAACTCTTTATTTTTAGTTCATTTTTCCAATGCCCTCAGTCATTCTTGCATTGCAACAAGCTCATTTTGCTCTTGCATCATAGTCAACCATGTTACCTTGATTTGTTATGTTATAATTAGAGTTTTTGAAACATATGATAAGTCACGTCAGTAAACTTAATGGAGAGACTAACGTTGAGTTAAAATTAAAAAAATTGAAAATTTGAGCATTTTATTGTCACCTTTTAAAGTTGAGACTATAGTTGCAAAATTAAGCAAAATTTAAGAATTTTTTATAATTAACCATAGTTAATATTAGTTTATATGAAATTAATTATTAATATGAAATTTTCTCAAAAAATTGAAATCTTTAAATTGAATAATAATTATTTTTTTACATAAAAATTGAAATCAATATAATAATTATTTTTTGACATAATTATCTTTTTTATTTTTTATTTGTTATTACCAAGTTACCCCTCATAAAAGGAACAGACAACATATCAAACAGAAAAAGAACACAATGTTGGAGAAATAGACCTGAAGAAAAAATAAGCCGAAGAGTCTCTGCAACAAACATCTCAGAGGAAAAACTCTCTCGCATCGATCATGGCTCTCTCTACTTCTGCTGTAATTCTCTCTCTACGTCCCTCTATGGATCTCAATTTCGATTAATAAACATACTATCTTCTTGTGTGCTCAATCTGACGTCTTTTATTAGATTATGTACTCAGAAGTTGCAGTCATTTTTAGATCTTGAACTTTCGGTGTACATATCATTTGTTTTATCTTTGTTTGTAAAGGCGTGTTGGAAATTTGTTGGTATGACGTAAAGATTCAGTCTTTGAGTTTCTCCTTGTTCCTGGATCAGCGATGAATTGGTAAAGGCGTGGTCTTGAGTCTGATAGGATTGGAAACTGAATTATGATAAGATGGACAAGTTTTTGAAGTTGATTGCTTTTGCGGGTATTTTGTGATATGCCCATTTTTTCTTATGTGGGATAGTTGGCGATGTGTTCATTTGGATCCCTTTTTGTTTTAGTTTGATTGGCTTGTGTAGGGACTTGGGAATTATTGTTTTGTGGTAGTTTGTTGTTCAGAATCCTTAGTGCCTTTCTTTACTTAATTTGGATATGGAAATAAAGTATGTAGATTGTTTTATTCGACTTCTAATGTGCATATATTGTAGATGTTAGAGGAACTTTGCTAGTCTTTCGCATACTGCAATTGGTGCTTAAAAAATGAAGTTTAGGTTTGACACTATGCAGTGGTTGAAGTTTATGTTGATGTATTAGACCATACACTTAGAAAAGAGACATTTGGTAAGAGATTGTCAACTTGGGCATTTAGGAAAAGATAGTTTGCCTTCCTATTTCAGATGGATTTTCTGGGTTTAACATATTAGGATTGGTTCCCTTTCTTAGTGGCTTCCTTGACTGTTTGTCCCACATTTTACCAATGATGTTTAAAGGGATCATGTACCTTTCTATTCCTACTGATGGATCATTAAATTTGTGACTTGTTTTCAGGACTTATGCCCTAAGGTGAAAAACATTCTTCTGCTAGATTCTGAAGGGAAACGTGTGGCTGTGAAATACTACTCTGATGATTGGCCAACAAATAGTGCCAAGTTAGCTTTTGAAAAAGCTGTATTTGCAAAGACGATGAAATCGAATGCCCGCACAGAAGGTTTGATGCCAAGTTGTCAACTTCTTCCCTTTATGACCTTCTAAAATGAGTCATGTGGTATTTTATACAATTTACCTTTCCATTGAGATTCATAATAAGACAAGTTTTTAATTTGATAGTAAATGATCAAGACTACTAGGAATAAAATGCAAGTCCTGATTTCTGGCGAACAGTCACAATCTGTCAACTTTTGCATGTTTGCTTCAAGTTTGATTCTCTTTATGTTTTGTGCAAAGCAAATGCTAAGGTAAATCATATATCTTGACTTTAGACAACTACGATTTGCATCACTAGTTTCATTTCATGTTGTAGAAGTTCCATTGGTCAAATGTTGTAGAAGTTCCATTGGTCAATTCTTACTTAGTTATTTGAGGCTGCTAGTGCTATGTTACTTTGTAAAGACAAGATCTTTATTATTTTGCTGATTCTGATGATCACCCTTCTTGTCAAATTCAGAGCTACCTTTCTGCTCTCTGGTCAAGGATCTTAGTTATATTTTTCCTAATTCAGACAATGCTGAAAACCTTTGTCAAGTATCAGATTGACAATGCTGTGTTAACTGAATAGCATTCTTGATTTGCTGTTTTATGCAGCTGAGATCACAATGTTTGACAGCCACGTTGTAGTCTACAAGTTTGTCCAGGATCTCCACTTCTATGTGACTGGAGGTGATGATGAAAATGAGCTCATCTTGGCAGCGGTTCTCCAAGGTTTCTTTGATGCAGTTGCCCTTCTCTTGAGGTATTTTTGTTCATAATCATGGTCTGATTCTCAAACTGACTATGTTCTCTGCCCCATTAACCTCTTTTCTCCTTGTTTTAGGAGCAATGTTGACAAAAGAGAGGCACTTGAGAATCTAGATCTTATCTTTTTGTGTCTTGACGAGATTGTTGAAAGAGGGTACGCGATGTTACTTCTCAAAATCATCTGTTTGACATTGTAATCATCAGTTTCTTTGGTGTGCCGGCTGTGAGTGATTAAATAGCATTATTTGACTCTTAGTGTGGGAAGTGGACCTTGTAACGGAAACCACTGAGCTTCTTTCAGATCTATTCTATGATGCAATGTAGCTTTCTTATGCTGATCCATTCATGACAGTCAAGATGTTTTGCCTATATTTCAAACATTTGTTCTGTTTTTGCAGAATGATACTTGAAACAGATGCCAGTGTTATTGCTGGAAAGGTGGCAATCAATAGCATGGACCCAACTGCACCTTTGTCTGAGCAGGTTGGGAACCTATCTAAACTTTTATTGTACAAGTACCTAAGGGATCAAATTTGGGGTGGCAAGAGGGTCTGGGCTCGGCCTGGCCAAAAGTTAACAGACAAAGCCTAATTAAATCAAACTCGGGCCTTAATTTAAAAAATTATGTCCAAGCTTGAATAAAAGATTAAAGTTTGATGGGACTTAGGCTTTTCGGTCCAGCCTGAACTTTGAGCTTCGAGCTTGACTCTGGCTCATTGTCACCCCTAGATCAAATTGCCAAATGCAACTTTTAAATTCTTTTAGCTGCATTAATTGCAGATTCTAGGCCAGTGTTTAGTTGCTCTATACCTTTTACCTTATTCCTTCATCTAACCCTTTTTGCTCTTAATGTTGCAGACCATAAGTCAAGCATTGGCTACTGCTCGTGAACATTTGACAAGAACTCTTTTTCAGTAAATTTTCTATGCAAGTGTCCTGGAATGGCCTTGTTCCCACTTTTCAGGCATATTCCTAGGAGCCGTTGGCAGTTCTTCAGTAAAATTTTCCATCTTTTCCTTTTCCCTTTCCTTTCCTTGGGATTATTAGACTTCTTATTGTTCCATTTAGGTTCATTTTGTCCAGAGGTGTACTTAAATATAATGAAGCCATTTTGTACTAGTTTGTTTTTATAAATTGGACTGGTGGCTTAGTTTTTGTTTGCTTATGACAGAATCATGGTTTTAAATTAGGGTTATGCAGACAAAATATTGCAGTTGCAGTCTGGATTATTATCGCGATTACTCACAATTTTGCTTGTATCGTTTGCGATTCAACAATCACTCGTAACTGCGATATAATACAATCTGGAAAGTTAGGCCAAACGGTGACATGATTTGCATTACTGATAACTTTAGTCTCCTGTAAACTCTCTCTTAGAGCCTTCAGAAATCAATGTTGTATACTGCTCTGAATAGTTCTGTTCATACTTCTCCTGGAGTGCTTGGACAACAAAACATGAACTGTTCATGGAAAGTAATGAACCATATGCAACGTCTCACCATGACAGGAACTGGCTCGAGTTGGTCGAAATTAGGTTTAGAGGGTTGGTGATAGACCCCCGATTAGAGTCACGTATTATAGGAAAAGAAGGGCCATGGATGAGTAGACAGATGGCTGATCCTGG
>JAOQMM010000005.1:3474164-3504781 GCA_027563515.1 Erythroxylum platyclados
CGAAAGGCTGTCACCTTTTATGATTATTCCCTTTTCCATAATACTACGGAAGTTATTGGCTTGTTCTTTACTTTTCTGTATAACCTATTTTTGGTATCCTATCAGTTGGTTTGAGACTTGTGGAATGGTTTAAATTTTCTCACCAAACTGACAAAATCGTTTTAATATGACATCATTTTATTTTGTAATTTAAGAAATTTAAAATTAAAATAATATCGTTTTAGTTAATTATATTAAATGGACGCTTTTTCAAACGAATTAGACTCAAATCGTGTAACTTAAGATCGGTAACTCAAGATCGGGCTGCAGGTAATGGAAATTGGGCCAAAACATTGTAGTTTTCACATCAGATTCTTCCATGGAAGCATAACACTTTGGTAGTCTTTTTTTGGTTTTTTCTTCTCGTCTTTCTATTTTTTTTTAATGGCAAGAAAGTTCTAAAACTTTATAACATATTAAAGTTTATAGTGAACAAATTTTGAGACATTTACTTTACAATTCAACAAGAATATCATCTTAGTAATATATGGGAATGGTATTTTGTCCCGAAGTTAACGGACAAAATTTGAATTAATTAAGCTTTAAACTAAATTCGAATTTGAAAAGATAAATTTGGTTTATTTTAAACAATTCAAACATGTAAAATAGCGTTATTTCATTTAATAACTAAAGAATCATACCACTAAAATTATATCTTTTTAGCTTGAAAGCTTGGGTTAAAAAAATTGGTAAAATCAAAAAATAGCCTGAATCATTGCACTCTTCGGTGTATAATACTTTATGATAAACCCAAAAATAATTTCCTATTTTGTTTAACATTTTAATTACAGCACAAAAAAAATTCTTTATAGGAAAAAACCAAATCATGGAAAGTTCGATGTGTACTATGTGATTCAAAGATGGTGATAAAACTTAAACACTTACCTGGCACAGTAAGTGCATAATAAAGACAGAACAAAGAACATCTAAAACTCAGTATCTACTTTGTCATTAGCATCAACAAGCTTCGGTAATGGCCATTAATGGCGGATTTATCCATTTGTTTTCTGCAACTGATTATATTTATTTGTTATTAGAGGTTTTATGAGTTATAAATTGGTATCACATACAACAAGAATTTCACAATGATATTGTGTTACTGTAATTGTTATAATCTTTGGTATGTTATGAATTTGAAGCTAAAGTGTCAATTTTCAGTATATTTGTATCATATACTGAAAATTAGTTATTTAACTACAAATTATTGATTTAATTTAATTACCATGTTCTTCATGTTTAATCTTAGAGTAAGATTTTGACAATTTAGAATTGACTCTCAAAATAGATATAAAATAGCCTTTTATATTTTGAATGCTTAATATCAATAGATTGTTATTCCGTTTGAACTCAAAATTGCTCCTTTACTATCTACTATTTACTATTTGAACGGCAATAAAAAATTTATATATACTATTATGCAATTATTATATTTGAAATTAGTTTTTTTAGATCTTATTTTAGGTAATATAGTAATACTAAAACATACTAAGTCGGCCAATTTGTCAGCTTTGTTCTTATAAAGGTACAAAATCTATTGTTTATATATACAAGTTCACACTTACCCTAAGCTAAATTGATAAGTGTTTTTAGAAAACATGTTTGATCGGTTATTGTTAAAAAATTGAATTGTCAAAATATTTTTTTACTCAGTTTATAACTTTTCGATTCGAGTTACTTTAACAATTTTTATTGTTAAAATCAATCATTTTTTATTAATTAATAAGTTATTGTAATTTTATTTAAAAATTTCTTTTTTAATTAAACTTCAAATTCTTCAATAAATAAGGATAATAAGTTTATTTGAATTTTGGCCCTTTTTTAATTGAGTTTAATATGAAATTTTCTAATTTTTTAATTTTTAAAATTTTTTAAAGTTCAGCTTGAACTTACAAAAAATAAAAAGCTTAAAAATAAATTAATTATAATTTTAGAAACTTCTGTTTTAAGGCTTATAATTATGTGAGGGAAAAAATAAAAAATTAAATAAAAAAGAAATATATAACATTAGTCAATGATTGGTATAATCCATCAAATCAAGCAACAGAAATTAACTCCTAAATTCCTGGAAACTCTCCATTTGTCAATCCGGTTGAACCAAACACCAACCATTAACTTCCAAGTTCCAACACATTAATATAACTTTTATTAAAAAATTAATTTAGTTTAATTTAATATTAACATATTTAATTAAACTTAATTATATAAATCATAAAGTTTAATTTATGAAATTTACCATATAATAAGAAATAATAATTTTTTAATTATAAAAATAAGAATAAATAATAAGAGAATCTTCATAAGAAAAAAAGGAAATTACAAAAAAATGAACTATTATTGCTATTAGTGCCAAACAGAAAAAGGAAAAACAGAGGAACTTCTATAGTCAGGCATGTCAAACGTATTTAAGAAGATTGGAAACAGAGGACTCTGAAGACGAGGTACCCCGAAAATTCCTGGCTTTGATTCTGGTTTCCATCGGTGGGGAAAGAGAGAAAAGAAAGAGAGAGAGAGAAAGAGTGAGGGGGAGGTAGCAGAAATGGGGAAGACATTGGAGAGAGGGAGAGAATTGCTCTCTCTATAGCTCTCACACAAGCATTCCCTCTCTTCTCTCTCTCTCTATCTTGTTTCATTCTTTCTCCTGAAAGAAACAATCTTCCTCTGAATTTTGTTCACGCCCTTTTCGTCTTTGTTGATCTGCAATACCCCTTCCGTTTTGCTCTCATGGGTCATTTTCAAAACTTGTTCTTGAATTGTGCTGCCTCCTGACTCCAAGGTACCATCTTTCTTCTCTTTCTGTCTTTTTCTAATGTCTTTTAAGTTGTTCTGTGTTTTGTTTTCGTCCTTGGATTATGGGTTTCTTTCTGTTTTCTTGTGTTATGCGGAGTCAAAGACGGAGTATAATGAAATTGTTGTTCTCTTTAGAGATTGACTTTTGAGGTTTCAGCTGGACACACACAAAATTTCCCCTCATTCTTGTAAAAATTATTTCTTTTCAGTTTGTTGCGATTTGGTGATACTTTTTCTTTCCTGTTTGGGTGTTCGAAGAAAGTGGAGAGTTGACCTTATGATTTTAGCTCATATGGTGACGTTTCTAATTGGGAAAGGGATCATGTTGATCCTGATGATGTTTAATGAATCCCTTTTTGGTTATAGACCGATGTAGATTGTTCTTAAGAGTTCCTTTGCGTTTATACCGTTTGCATTTTTTTTCTCATATTTTTCAGAGTGAAAAATCTGAACATCAGATGTATCAGTCTGCCCCTCAATGCATCGAATTTTGAATTTTAATGCATCAAGTTTAGTTACTGTCTATTACACGGTTGTATTTTGTGTTGCAATTCGTCAGATAGATGTTAATTCCAGTTGCTTTTGCATTTTTTAAATACTGTTAGGCCTTAGAGGAAGAAATCTGGCACCTTTGCACTCCACTGAAAGTCAGGATCGTGGCTGCCCTTCTTTGGTGCTTTTAGCCAATTATAAGTGCTTGGAATTAAGTTGGTTCAATGGCAAGGGGAAGGATAAGGGCAAGGCTCCGGAGAAGCCATCTTCACCCATTCTCATGCCTAAGGCCGAGTGTCGACAATGGCAAGGGCCCTCATTCAGTAGGTGGCCCTGGTTACTCCAGGATTGTTTATTGCAACCAACCACTCATGCACCGGAAAAAGCCCTTAAAGTATTGCTCAAATTACATATCGACTACAAAGTATAATGTTATTACGTTCTTACCTAAGGCTCTCTTTGAACAGTTCCGGCGAGTTGCCAATATCTACTTTCTTTTGGCTGCAATTCTTTCCCTTACACCTGTTACGCCCTTCATTCCCGTCAGCATGATTTTTCCTTTGGCTTTTGTTGTTGGTATTAGTATGGCCAAGGAAGCTTTGGAAGATTGGAAGAGGTTTATGCAGGACATGAAAGTCAATAGCAGGAAAACTCTAGTTCATCAAGGGGAAGGTATTTTTGAACATAAATCATGGGAAAACATTCAGGTTGGGGATATAGTGAAAGTCGAAAAGGATCAATTTTTTCCAGCTGATTTATTGCTTTTGGCTACTGATTATGATGATGGGATTGGTTATGTGGAGACAATGAACCTAGATGGTGAGACAAATTTAAAACTGAAGAGAGCTCTGGAGGTAACCATGCGACTGGATGAGGATGAGGCTTTTAAGGGTTTCAATGGAACTATAAAATGTGAAGACCCAAATCCTAGTCTTTACACCTTCATTGGTAATTTTGAGTATGACCGTCAGATTTATCCACTTGATCCTAATCAGATTCTTCTTAGAGATTCAAAGCTAAGGAATACGGCTTTCATATATGGAGTTGTCATATTCACTGGTTTTGATAGCAAAGTCATGCAGAACTCAACAAAATCCCCTTCTAAAAGAAGCAAAATAGAAAAGAAAATGGACAAAATTATATACATTCTTTTCAGCCTGCTTCTACTGATCTCAGTGATGAGCTCTATTGGCTTTGCTGTGAAGACAAAAGTTCAAATGCCAGAATGGTGGTACATGGAACCCTGGAATCCTGAAGAGTTGTATAATCCTAAAAGCCCTACCAAGTCGGGCCTAGCCCATCTGGTCACTGCTCTTATTCTCTATGGATATCTAATACCCATTTCTCTCTATGTTTCAATTGAGGTTGTGAAGGTTTGTCAAGCAAAGTTCATTGACCGTGACATACATATGTATGATGAAGAAACTGGTAATACTGCTCAAGCACGGACATCAAATTTAAATGAGGAGTTAGGTCAGGTAGATACTATCCTTTCTGATAAAACTGGAACTTTGACTTGTAATCAGATGGATTATTTGAAGTGTTCCATTGCGGGTACTGCATATGGCGTGCGTGCTAGTGAAGTTGAACTCGCGGCAGTAAAACAGATGGCCATAGACTTAGAAGACCAGGATTCAGAAATGTCTAATGGTTCCAGGCATAGAAATGGAGCACGTAAATCATGGGATAATGGCAGACGAGCATCAGAAATTGAACTAGAGACAGTTGTTACTTCTAAAGATGAGAAAGATCCAAAACAAGCAATAAAGGGATTTAGTTTTGAGGATAGCCGTCTCATGGATGGCAATTTTGTGAAAGAACCCAATGCAGATGTCATTTTGCTATTTTTTCGCATATTAGCAATTTGTCAGTCTGCTGTTCCTGAGCTGAATGAAGAGACTGGCAAAATTTCATACGAAGCAGAGTCGCCAGATGAAGGGGCCTTTGTTGTTGCTGCCAGAGAATTTGGTTTTGAGTTTTTCAAGAGGACTCAATCAAGTGTGTTTATTCGTGAAAGATATACATGTCCTGGGCAAGTGATTGAAAGGTGATGATTTGAATAAACAATTATTGCCTTATTCAAGCTTTTCATCTACCAATTTCAGAAAATTCAGTTTTTTTCTCAAACATACTTGGCTCTCTGGGAATCTTGCAGAGAATACAAAATTCTCAATTTGTTGGAGTTTACCAGCAAAAGAAAACGAATGTCTGTAATTATTCAGGATGAAGATGGACAGATTATGATGTTCTGCAAAGGTGCTGACAGGTTAAATTCATAACTATCTGTTAGCATACATTACAATCTATTTCGTGTTTATGTAAAGCAATTAGAATTTTCAAGGTCTCTTGTTCATTATAGCATTGTTTTGACATCTTTGGATCCCCTCTTCTTTTATTGTAACCTACTGCTTTTATTCAATCATGCAGCATTATTTTTGATCGTCTAGCAAAGAATGGAAGAATGTATGAGGAACCTACTACCAAGCATTTGAATGAATATGGAGAAGCTGGACTGCGTACATTGGCACTTGCTTACAAAAAACTTGATGAGTCTGAGTATTCTGCTTGGAACAGTGAGTTCAGTAAAGCAAAAGCTTCAATTAGTTCTGATAGAGATGCACAACTGGAGCAGATGTCAGATATGATGGAAAAGGATTTAATTCTTGTCGGTGCAACTGCTGTGGAGGACAAATTGCAAAAAGGGGTACACATTTTTGTTGCTTGAGACCCATAATTAAAGTTTCCCTTTTTGGTTGCTTCTACTTAAGTTTCTATTTTGTCTCTCTAGGTGCCCCAGTGCATAGATAAACTTGCACAAGCTGGTCTTAAGATTTGGGTTTTGACAGGAGACAAGATGGAAACTGCAATTAACATAGGGTGAGTTACTTAATACCTGTAATCATTCCATTGATGGTTTCTATCTCCTTTTGAGAACTAATTCTTGCTTGCACAATGCAGGTTTGCTTGTAGTTTGCTTCGGCAGGGCATGAAGCAGATCTGTATAACAGCAATGAACTCCGGTGCAACAGCCCAAGATCGCAAACAGGTATTTGTTACTTGGCAAAACCATAGAGTTTTTCTTTATGGTTGGATTATAACTTTTCACTACTTTGCAGGCTGTAAAAGAAAACATTTCAATGCAAATTACCAATGCCTCTCAAATGATCAAGCTGGAAAAAGATCCACATGCTGCATTTGCATTAATTATCGACGGAAAGACTCTAGCTTGTGCTCTTGAGAATGATATGAAGGGTCAATTCTTGGCATTGGCCGTTGATTGTGCATCTGTCATATGCTGCCGTGTCTCTCCCAAACAGAAGGCACTGGTATGATGTGTTTTTCTCCATACATTAGCTTTCTTTTCACTTCCGTTTCTGGTATTTAATCTCTGAAACACAGGCATCGTTACACTTACAGAAGTATTAGATATATGTCGTTTCGTAGGATTCTTATTCTGTTAGGAATTGGTGCCAGGTAACAAGGTTAGTAAAACAAGGAACGGGGAAAACTACCTTAGCAATAGGAGATGGTGCAAATGATGTTGGAATGATACAAGAAGCTGACATTGGTGTTGGAATCAGTGGAGTCGAAGGTATGCAGGTTGGTAATACATCTAACTGATTTTCTGAATTGAAGTACCCACGGAATTAGTTTTTCCTCTTTTTTACTTTTATTTTAATTGTTAATTTTGAACTTTGGTTTTTTCTCTGTTTTCATGTCCTAGGTTATTATAAATAGGTTTTTAGTATTCTGTTTTGCATTTGAACATTGAACACTTAAGTCAGTGTGTCTGACTGTCCACAACATTTCTAGCTATTTTCTTGTTTTAGATAAGGAATTGAGCAAGCAAGGGTGTTTCCTCCTTGTATACGTGGCTTTCAATTTCCTGTGAAACTTACAGTTAACCTTTACAGGCTGTCATGGCTAGTGATTTCTCCGTTTCCCAGTTCCGGTATTTGGAAAGGCTCCTGGTTGTTCATGGACACTGGTGCTATAAGAGAATTGCTCAGATGGTAATAATAATGAACAAGTGGGAGCCACGCTTAATTTAGTTATTTGATAATTTCATCTTTATCTAAATTAGGTTTCTTTGAATTCAGATCTGCTATTTCTTCTACAAAAATATAGCCTTTGGTCTCACCCTGTTCTACTTTGAGGCATTCACGGCCTTTTCCGGGCAATCAATTTATGATGATTGGTACATGCTATTGTTCAATGTCGTTCTTACATCATTACCAGTGATTTCACTTGGTGTTTTTGAGCAAGATGTGTCTTCGGAGGTCTGCTTACAGGTTAGTTTCATCAGTTGCATTTTTTCCGCTGCATTCATCCTTATATATTCGGTTAGATATTATATTTAACATGTGGACATTTGGTTTGCAGTTCCCTGCACTCTACCAGCAAGGGCCCAAGAATCTGTTCTTTGACTGGTACAGAATATTGGGATGGATGGGCAATGGCCTGTATTCCTCTCTCGTTATTTTCTTCCTAAATATTGCAATCCTTAATGACCAAGCTTTCCGAGCAGGAGGCCAAACTGCAGATATGGCTGCAGTGGGTACCACAATGTTCTCCTGCATCATATCTGCGGTCAACTGCCAGATTGCACTCACTATGAGCCACTTCACATGGATACAACATCTCTTTGTCTGGGGCAGCATTACCGCCTGGTACCTGTTCTTATTGCTTTATGGGATGGTATCTCCAATTTATTCAGGGAATGCCTACAAAATACTCGTTGAAGCTCTAGCTCCTGCTCCTATCTACTGGTTTTCCATCATATTGGTAACATTAGCCTGCATTTTTCCATACTTGACGCACATTTCGTTTCAAAGATGCTTCAATCCAATGGATCATCATATCATACAAGAAATCAAATACTACAAAAAAGATGTTCAGGATCAACAAATGTGGAGGAGGGAGAGCTCTAAGGCAAGGCAAGAAACAAAGATTGGTTTCAGTGCAAGAGTGGATGCAAAGATCAGGCATTTGAGATCTAGGTTGCAGAAGAAGCATTCAACCATGGTAATACAAGCTTGATGCCTTACACCACCGATGCTAATGCCAGTTGTTTTCCAACATATTTTTGCTAAAATTTTAGGCTGGCCATTTTTAGTTTTATACATTTTTTGATTAATTCTTCTGTGATTTTTACAGCGAATAGTTCCATGTTTTTGTACACTATGAAGTTGATTTCTTGTGAAAAAATAGTTGATATCTAACATCTCTGTTCTTCATTCGTCTCATAGTTCTGTTCATCTCCTTTTACTTCTCTGGAATCAAGGAAATGTAACTCTTGAATGTGAAATAATCCAGAAAATGCACTGAAGTTTCAAATGCCTGAGAATTTTTGGCTGAACTGCTATTCCTTTACAAGTCGGGGGACTGCTTTTGGTTTCTGTCCTCAAATGTGTAGTGGCTAAGGCAAATCATATTGAGTGAGCTGACAGTGGTTCAGATCCAGCAGCCCAAAAACAGTCCAAGGATTACTTTTCTTATATACATATAGAGGAATAATCTGCAACAATTTTCGTTTCATGTGAAGTAAATTATCAGATCAAGTCACTACTTTTTTAATGTCTATTAAATAAATTATCGGTCCTACTCTTTGGGAATAAGGTCTCATGGTGGTAGGTTGGTAGGTGTGTATCCCACGACAAACCAAATTTAGTACTGTTTCCATGAATTTCATACAAAGATGAATACTTTTGTCTTTTCATGTGATTAATCATAAATCTTACGAATAAAACCATTTTATTGTAATATAAATAAATTAATCCATTTCATAAAATAAAAAAAAAATTTAGGAAAAGACACCATTTAATTCATGGAATCGCATTGCTTCGATTGCATCGAAAGCAATCACTCTCACACAGGCATCAGCCTCATCAACAAACAAGAAAGAACGCCAAAAGAGCACTGAAAAAAGAAATATGCCTCCTTTCTCTCCCCCAAAGTTCCCTTTCTCTCTCTTAAATAATCTCTAGAGAGAGAAAGTTCCCTCCTTAGTTTCTACTCTTATCTACTTCGTGCTCTTCCTTCTTCTCCGCGTACCCTTTATTCTCAATCATGTAAATACTCCAAAGATCGAAGCTTTCGACACGATTCCTTCTTTTTTCTTTTGGCCCGAATTTGAGGGTTTAGGATTTTGAGTCTTATTAGTAAAAGAGAGTGGGTGTGTGGTAAGAGTTAGGGTTAGGGTCATTTCATGGAGCCTCGCGTTGGGAACAAGTTTCGCCTCGGTCGAAAGATCGGTAGCGGATCATTTGGAGAGATCTACCTGGGTTTGTATAGTTTTCCTCTAGTTTCAATCCCTTTTCTTCTCTTCTATTTTTGGTTGGTTGGTTAGTTTGTTAACTCTGATGATTTTATTGGGTTGCTTTTCTTTTTTTAGGTGCTAATATACAAACAAATGAGGAGGTTGCAATTAAGCTCGTACGTGTTTTTCTTACTTGTCTGTTTTCGTTTAAGAATTAGGTCTTATCTCTTTTATGTAGAAATTTTGACTCAGTTGTCTACTTTTACTTAATGTTAGCTCGAATTTGATAGCCCCCTTTCATTTTTAAGCTTGTTTGCTTATTAGGTGGGTTAATGAGTGGAAATTTACTACCTTTTCCTCATTTTCTGCACTTTTTGGAGTTACTTTTTTTTACGTGCTTGTTAGTGTCATAGCTTAGTTAACATGTGTAATCAGTCAAGCTGCCTAGGTTTATTCATTTAACATGCTTAACACCTAAATCTTAGTTTCTAATCGGTTGTAAGTTTTAGTCACGAGAACTCCTATAGCTGCACATCCTAGTGGAAAAAGCATTCATTGCATATAACGGAATGATTGTTTGGCTTTTTCTGGAAAGCTGGAAGTGGGTTGAATTTTTATTGTGCACTTGAATTAGAATTGATGCTCTCGGCAAACATTAGAAGACTAGTATTTAAAGATTGAACAAGTCATGGTCGCCAGTATCTAGGACTTAATTATTTCGTAAGTTCATTTTATGCATTACTGGTATTTGGGATTCCTCTTTCAAACTTCACGTGGTGTAGATCAGTACTGTGGTTGATGCGTTTGGAAGTTACAAGTGGAAGTGTTGAAAAGATTGAAGAAGGACCTAATAGAAGTATTGGAATCACTGAAAGTTGACCTAATGGAAGCATTTAAAAGGTTGAAAGATGACCTAAAAATGTGCTATTTGTCTACCCATCACATAATGACACTTTTTTGGCCTTTATTTGATTCATTTTTAGAGGTTGAACAGCATACTTATTGTATTTTCACATTTTTCACATTGATAGTTCGTTGCTAGCTTCATCATCGACAGCTTTAGTAGGGCTATGTGGAAACTTGTAGTAAATTTCCTTGAGAGTTGAGATCAACATGCTGTGTCCTTTTTTCCATTTTCATTGTCTGAGTTTATATTGGAAATGTCTTACATGAGCTATCTTGATATTCATATTCTTTCCTCAGGAAAATGTCAAGACAAAACATCCTCAATTAATGTATGAATCCAAGCTGTATAAGATACTACAAGGAGGAAGTAATGTCTCTTTTGTCTTTGCACTCTAATTGGTTTTGTTTTTTGAATTGGTAGTTCTGGTTGTGTAGTCCCTAATCGTCTGCTGCTCTCTTTAATTTTGATAGCTGGAATTCCAAATGTTAGATGGTTTGGTGTTGAAGGGGATTATAATGTCCTTGTGATGGACTTACTTGGACCTAGTCTTGAAGATCTATTCAGCTTTTGCAGTAGGAAATTATCTCTGAAGACTGTTCTGATGCTTGCAGATCAGATGGTATTTTTATTTGGTTTTATTAACTTTCTTCTATCCTAGTGCTGTGTGCTTTTACTCATTCTGGAATTGGGATATTTGTTTTAGATCAATCGAGTTGAATTTGTTCACTCCAAATCATTCCTGCATCGTGATATCAAGCCTGATAATTTCCTTATGGGTTTAGGAAGGCGTGCAAATCAGGTGTTGGTTTAAAGACTGTTCTTATCATTCACCATTTTCTTCACTCTATTTGTGGTATGTTAGTTTATACATGTTTGCATTTAGGTCTATATCATTGACTTTGGTCTGGCGAAGAAGTACAGAGACACTTCAACACATCAACATATTCCATACAGGTTGGTCCTGTTTAGCTACAATAAGATAATTTGTTTTAACTGATTGTGAAACTTAAAATACAAAGGCCAATGCTTCATCTGGATGACCTTACTGTGCTACATGTGCGTTAGAATCAATTAGTTCATGTTGATGATGCGGTAGATCATGAGTTGATCTGTGTTCAGGTCTTATAGTTGCTCTTTAATTACCACTGGTGCTGGCTGCTTGTAGCTGATTTATGTAGTGTCTTGTTTTGTTTTGCTTATTAATTTTTATGCTGTTATTATGTCTTAATTTTGAATATCTATATAGTTTGTCTATGCTGGTGCTGTAGGAAATTTTTTAATATGTGCAGTGGCCTTATTGGATGTTATTGGTGAACCAACAATTGAGTTTGCATTCCTGATTTAAATATTAGATTCTCATAACATTATGCAGAGAAAATAAGAATTTGACAGGAACAGCAAGATATGCTAGCACAAACACCCACCTTGGCATTGGTAATACAACTGATGACTGGTTTTAGTTTTGCTCATTATGCTTCCATTTCATTTTATCATTTTCTGAATTTTTTTTTATGATTTTTAGAACAAAGCCGCAGGGATGATCTTGAGTCTCTTGGATACGTTCTTATGTATTTTCTGAGAGGAAGGTAATATTCCTGTTCATCATTATTTTATTTGGACACTAATTGTGTGGTTTGTTTGGTTATGACCATATATGTTCTTAGTCTACCGTGGCAGGGATTAAAAGCAGGAACTAAAAAGCAAAAATATGAAAAGATCAGTGAAAAAAAAGTATCAACTTCCATTGAGGTGAATAAATTAATTTTGAAATTATACTACATTAAGTGTATGTATTATAGGGCTGATAATAAAAATTCATATGCTTCTATTTCAGGCATTGTGTCGGGGTTATCCTACAGAATTTGCTTCTTACTTTCACTACTGCCGATCACTTCGTTTTGATGATAAACCTGATTATGCTTATCTTAAAAGACTCTTCCGTGATCTATTTATTCGTGAAGGTTCGAACTTTTTTACTGTTAAAATTTTCTCATAGATGTTTTGTACAATAGGTGACCCAAGCATAAGCTCTTAATTTGAAAATCTTCCAGGAACTAAGTCAGCTGCGGTTTGTTGATTTTCTTCCTTTCAGGTTTCCAGTTTGACTATGTCTTTGATTGGACAATTTTGAAATATCAGCAATCGCAGATTGCTAACCCTCCTACTCGTGCAATTGTAAGTGGCAGTGTATGCCTTTTCCTTCTCTATCTGATCTTTGCACATAGTATGTTGCTACAAAAAACTCTTAAGATGCTTACATTTATTTCTTATTCAGGGGCCTGGTGCTGGGCCAAGTTCTGGTATGCCTCCTGCTGGTGTTATTGCTGATAGGCAGTCAGGTGAGTGTTATAATTGCTTTCTTAATATTCTGTAGCCAAATGGAGATATCTGAATAGATAGTCTTTCGCTTATTTACAGGTGTAGTAGAAGATAAAACAGGTAGGTCGGCAACTGATCCAACTCGAAGGAGAAACTCTGGACCAATTTCAAATTCTGGAAACTTATATAAGCAGAAAAACCCGGTTGCAGATGATCAGGCTCTATCTAAAGATGGAGTGGTAAGCACTTCAAATCTGCTTTGATTGAGCACCACTTAAAAAGTACTTTTGAGTCTGCTTTGGTTTGGCATCACCACAGAAAAGGTTACCTGGTTCACTTTTCATACATGTGATACAGTTGGAAACTACTGCTTGATGGTTCTTAGGCTCTTTTGTTATTGTCTGGGATTTGCACTAAAAGAATTTTACAGGGCTAAAGTTGGTGTTTAGTTACTTATAACGAAGTGGTTTTTTAGTGATTCATTCTAAATGCTTCAATTGCTGCAGCTATCAAGTTCAAATTTTTTCCGGTCCAGTGGTTCAACAAAACGACCTGCTGTCTCTTCTAGTCGTGATGCAGCGGTTGTTGGGAGTGACTGTGACCCCACTCGCCCTCATACTACAGAAGCCGGCCCTGCAGTACTCCACAAAATTCCTAGTGGACAAAGAAGTTCCCCAGTTGTAACTTCAGAACTGAAGCATTCATCCTCAGGTCGAGGTACATCAATCATGAAGACCTTCGAGTCAACTCTTCGGGGCATTGAGAGCCTGCATTTCAATAACGATGAGAGGTTACACTATTAGCGAATATCACATCTTACACCCCACGTGTTGTTTCAGAACCAGGGTACTTCTTCTGTCACACACGAAGAGAGGACATATACTGCTCGTGTCTATATTATAACTAGATGTTGATCCAGACTCTGCATGGAATGTTTTTTCCCAGTTCAGTGTCCCATGTCTGCGAGGCAAAAGCTCGTCATTGTAATATATTCACCTATCTCATACAGTGTTTTTGATCAATCAGATCATAAACTTAGAATACGATTCCTAGATGGATATAGCAAGTATTGTTTTTGTGTATTTATGTTGCTTGCTTACCATCTTTTAGTTTCTGAAGTAAAGAAGTGAAGATGGACCGAACCATGCTTAATACAGGATCATTTTCTTTAGTGCCATGTGTATATTCCAGCTACCGATCACTCTTTCAAGCAATGAATCTTCTTGTCACCCAATGCCAAATCCTTATCTTTCCTCTTATAGTTTGAACTATTCCTGCCCGTAAGGAGAACGTTAATCCAAATCCCAGGGAAAAGGTAAATGAAATGTGGCTCATAATGGATGTTCCATACCCCTGTGAACGTTAACCCAAATCCCAGGGAAAAGGTAAATGAAATGTGTGGCTCATAATGGATGTTCCATCCCCCTGTGCCATCTATTGTGAATCACACATTCTATTGGCACAGGGGGATGGAACAGAGATCCCATCTCAAGGAAAAGAGCACTTCTGCTTCTATTCTCAGACTTGACAAGTTTCACGGGAGAAAGTAGTCATAGTATTGGTCTTATTTTGCTGTCTTATTGCTCAGTTTATTGATGTTTGTTTCTTTGCCCCACTAATGCAGTGGATGAAAAAAATCAATCCTTTATTTAAATTTATTGATCAGATCCTTTCACTTCCTATCTCAACAATCATGTTAAAGATCTCACTGTCATGGATCCAACAGATGAAGAAGAAGAAGAAGAAGAAGAAGAAAAACAACAACAACAAAGAAAGTTCACAGCTTTATTTCTCGATGAGACGCTATATGTCAGCCATAACATTTCCAGTAGAATAGAGATTGGATCTTCATTTCACTAAATCCAAACACAGGAAAGCACAAACATAGACAGGTTTTCTTAGCACTGATCACAAGTAAAAACAGAAGAAAAGAATCTGGGATTTATATTTCTTGATTTGATGATTCGTCAACTCCAACCATAAACAACTTTAGAGTAGGTTTCCTTGATCCATCTAAAGCTCTTCCTGAACGACCCTTTCATTTTGCCCTCCATAGCGTAAACCTTGTAGCTTGCAACCCTTTTTCTCCTCTGAAACTCAGGATCATTAAAGCTCCAGCTTTTTGAAGATAACCCAAAATTGCTCTTTCCTTTCTTGATCGTCACCTCGTTGTTCAATTTATTTGGCTGCACAGAACCTGCATAATTCACACTGTAAGACCTCAAGTCTTGCATGCTTCCTGGGGTTCTCTTGCCTCCATAGTAGCTCTCCAGCTGCATCCTACCATTTCTGCATGACTTAGATCTAAATCCCTCCATTGATCAAAACTTGACCAACAGAAAGATTGAAGGACTCAAGAACTAAGGTCACAGAAAGGTGTCAAAAACCTCAAAGAATAAAAAAATCCTGCTTTGGGATTGCTTTTCTTCCGTGGGGATGGTGTTGCTATAATTTAATAACCATGTAGCCTTTATAGTATGTAAATCAGATTTCGTGTTGAAATTGTTAAAAAAAATCTAAGTTGACGTCTTCAGTATATTAAATGATACAACTGGTGTAATAGTAGGTTTTGATATAACATGTAATAACAACATCAACAATCCACTTAAAATTTCACTGACCTGTTATTGCCAATCCTACTTTTTAGTTAGGTTGACCAAGCTGTGATGGAGTTGTAAGACTTTTCAACACTAATTCATGTGGTGTTGAATTAGGACTGGCTGCTAGCTGTGTTTGAATGGTCTTTGATGTGCACTTGTGAATATTAATCACATTTGATCATTCTTTTGATTCAAAGTTTAGATAGCAGCTTTTGACTTATTAATTAGTAATGACATGGAGAAAGTGAAATTTGTTTAATTTTAACTTCCTTTCTTTTATAAAATAATCTTGAAAGTGATATTAAAAAAAGATTTTAATGTTAAATTTTGGCCTATCAAGAGATTCTTTAGTGTTATTTAGAAAAATAAAAACCATTATATAGTCTAAAAATTCACTTTAAATTTTAACTTTCATCAAATAAATCCTCATTTTATAAACCCTTTATTCCTTTAATTTGATAAAGGTATGACTATTTATGATTTACAGATTCATGATTTATTTTAATAGAAAATGAGGTTTAAAATATTAAATAAAAATTCAAGATGAATATGATAATTGATAAAATATAATGATCATTTGATTTGATGAATAAGAAACCCCAAAATTGTGAATTAAAAAACAATATCTTTTTTTTTTTTGAATCAAGATTACAACACTTAACTTCCTTGGTTCCAAGTTTCTTTATTTTTCTATTCAAAAAATTAAAAAATAATTATGTTTAATTTGCATCCACTTTAAATTAATGTCAAGCATCAGGATCTTGTATTCTTTGACCTGAATGATATGTTTTCTTACACAAATGTTGAAGCAACTTGAAATGGAAGACTAAGAACAACATTCCCCTCAATGCTCATTGCTCTTCTTTCATCAAGAACATAAATATTGTAGACATTTGCAGAGTTCAACCACAGCTTTAAGAAGTAGGCACAAGGTACAAGAAACCCAGATGCAACAAAAAAATTTGTAACTGATACATATGATCATAGCACTGAAAGAGGAACTTGGCAATCCCTTCCCTTCTCCTTCCAAATATCAAGGAACCACTTGAGATTGAATAGTCAACGTTTCAGATGATTGAATTAAGACAACTAAACAACAAAATGGAAAAAAGCAGAAAAAAAAGAAAGGGTTAAAAATAGTACTAGTAAATCAGAAATCCTGTTTTTGCTCAGCAAGCACCAAAAAATATTTATGGTCACAGGAGATCTGCGACGTTTGATGGCAGTTCCTCAATCGTCACATTGTAAAACTTCTGGATATCAAACAACATTCGTTCGTCATCCTTTGTCACAAAGTTGATAGCTACACCTTTTCTTCCAAACCGTCCGCTTCGTCCAATTCGATGAAGATAGTTTTCAGGTTGAGTTGGCAGGTCATAGTTTATGACAAGGGAAACTTGCTGCACATCAATACCACGAGCCAAAAGATCTGTGGTGATAAGGACACGAGAAGAACCAGAGCGAAACTCGCGCATAATGATGTCACGAGTGTTCTGGTCCATATCTCCATGAGTAGCGGAGACTGTGTGATCACGGCTTCGCATCTTATCAGTAAGCCAGTCGACCTTGCGTCTCGTGTTGACAAAAATGACACTTTGGGTGATAGCTAGGGTCTCATATAGATCACAGAGTGTTTCAAGCTTCCAATCTTCCTTTTCAACATTGACATAAAATTGCTTGATACCTTCAAGTGTAAGTTCATCACGCTTAACCAAGATCCTAACTGGCTTGTTCATGAATTTCCGCGTGATTTCAAGAGCTTCAGGAGGCATCGTAGCAGAGAATACACCGGTTTGAACTTTCGGTGGCAGCAACTGGAAAATATCATATATCTGGGAGCAAAACCACTGCAATTAGAGAACAACTGAAAATGGAAACTTAACAGATCATATTGAGATTGAGCTCAAACCTGATCTTTAAAACCACGTGAAAGCATCTCATCAGCCTCATCCAGTACAAACATCTTAATATGATCTGGACGAAGTGATTGCCTTCTTAACATGTCAAATACACGACCGGGGGTGCCAACAACAACATGGACACCAGCTTGAAGGATACGCTGGTCCTCACGGACACTTGTTCCACCAACACAAGCATGAACCTTCACACCAAGATAATCACCAAGGGCTCGCATAACCTTCTCAATCTGCTGTGCGAGCTCCCTAGTAGGAGCCAAAACCAGTGCCTGACATTGGACTAAACTGTAATCAAGTTGTTGAAGAATGCCAGAACAGAAAGTTGCTGTTTTCCCAGTTCCTGATTGTGCCTGCTGAATTACATCAAGGCCCTTGCAAAAAGGAACAATTCCCCTCTGCTGGATTGCAGAAGGCTTCTCAAAACCTTCAAAGGAAAAAAGACAGAATGTCAGTGAACGGTTGCATATATCCCAGGAAGACAAAAACATCAGTAGTGCGAGTGAATAAGAAAATAAGAAATTCTCATGACGAAGTAAATTAAATGTGGGGAATCATGTAAACAAAAAATTTAAATCACGATATACCTACCATAAGCATAAATGCCTCTTAGAAGGTTCTCTTGCAATCCCATAGCATCAAAGCTGTCATAAACTTCATCATATGAGGTAAAGAAATCCTGTCCTTCAGTGGAAAGGCTGCAAAGTAATTAACAGAAAGTCAATATCAAATTGTAAAAATTTTACATTCTGCAGCCATTGAGAATTACGGACAGTCAGCAGCTACAAACAAGACGTACACTTCACTCATTTTTGCATCAAATTGTCGAGCATCAAACTGAGATCCTTCAGGTGCTAACCCTGCCATAGCTGCACAAATCAAGTCAACATGTTACATATAAACAAGGTCCATTCATGGCCTGGAAAGAGCAAATACAAGCTATAAAATTAAGCAGGTAGAACCCACTGGTCCATAATCAATGCAAAGCAGAAACATAAAACAAATAAAATCCAAAATTCCAGGACATATTTAAGATGTAGAGTGTAGCAAGAAAGCCCTCCACCAATGCAAAGAGAATTATTAAAAATATTACAGAAGAGCCAAACTTGTCAACCAAACCAAACAAAGAGGACAAGCATTAAACTTCTGTTTCAATGTCCGGAGAAGAAACACAATGGGCGTGCAAATATCTGATACATTAGATAACACCAGATGCTGCTTTGCCCGCTACTCCAAAATATCAAGTTAGGACTTGAGCACTTAATGAACTAACAAAAGAGTCAAAGTGCTTAAATGCTTATATTACCAAAACACACACATTAACAGTATCACATGATGATTTTTATAACTTCTGTCCAAATGGTGAACAAAAAACTTCATAAACAATTAACAGTTGTGGCTGCTGAACCGTTACAAAGCACTAAATCCAAACACGTACAGAATCTTGGACAGCATATCAACACGTAAAGAGGTGCAGGATTGCATCTGGATTTGATACCAGAATATAAGCAAACACATGCAAGTCTAACATAAATGTGCGGCCACAGGAATGCAAAAATATATGGCAAGAGACTTCTATCAATAGAAGACCAGAACCACTACTAATCACACATGAACAAAGAGCTAAACAGAACAAAACAAACATAAACACGCAATAAATGCAATATACTCGAAACCTGAAAGTAACAGTATCATAATCAACCATGGACACCATATTACTAATTCCTGAACTCAACCCAAAATCACTAAATTGTCAACAGTTCATTGGGAAGTCCTACCCACTCAATCTAATACTAAAACAGGCCCAAGAAAATCACAAAACAAATAACAAAGATTAAAGCTTTCAGACCAAACAAAAAAAAAAATCATAACTTTACCAATAAATCAAACGTACAGATCAAACCCAGATCCCAAACAATAATATTCTCCTCCACACCACAGAAAAAACCAATCTTTCACACACATCAAACCCAAAACCACAAACATAGATATGACCCATGACCCTAAACATCAAAATCAATCTAAAAACAGATCTTTTAAACGAAACCAAATGCAATGAACCTAGACAAACAAAGAGCAATAAAGAAAAGAGTGAGAGACCTGCAAATGGTGATTGAGTAAGAAGTGGAGTGAGAATTGGAGAGTTTCTGAAAGCAAAAGAAACAAACTTTGGGTTTCTAATCCCAAACTCCTCGGATCTGCGCCGAGGAGACTGTTTACTTGTACTTGTGCTGTGTTGTCTGTGTGAGTGTGGATGTTTTGTTAGGTTTTAACAACAGAACCCTCCTAAGGTGATGGTGTTTCTTTGCCTGTGTTACCACTTCTACCCTTTGTAATGGGACTTGTTATTGCTTGGTAATGAAAAAGAGAAATCCTTGTTGATTTAGGAATATGGGAAATTTGACATTGTTGAAGAGTTTGGATTTCGGAATCTAATTTGGATTTGTTTAAGGACTTAGAAATTGAAAGGGACTTATGATACAAAGATGTCTCAATTGCTAATTTTTTTAGATATAAGAATATCAATAAAAAATGGATGAATTATAATAATATAAAAAGAAATATTGTAAAAAAGAAAAAATGTGAATTTTTTAAATCTCCCAACGAGGTCATCATTATTATCATCAATACTCAATACTCAAGTCAAAGTTGAGCACTTTTGTAAAAAAAGAAAAGGAAAAAATAAAAAAGGCATTTTCTTTAACTTTTGGATGAAAGGTTAGTTCTTTTTTTCTTAGGAGTCAAAATAATTCAAGTAATTGAAAAACAAAATAAAAATTAAAAACTGAATTTACGGGGAATCTAGCATTTGTGTGTTTTGGTGGGGCATGAATAAGTCTCCGTTAAAAAGGGCAAAAGAGTTGGAAAGTCAAGGCATTGAAGTATAATATAAGGTACACTTCCACTTTTAAGATTTAATGAGTATTATAAGGAAATTATAATATAGCAAAATTATAAAAAATATATAGGTATAAATCTGTAATTATGTGCTTTAAATATCAATTTTAATTTAAATAGTTTTTAAAATTCTTTAATATAATACATGTTGCACATTTTATTATTCAAAAATATTTCCGAAATTACAAAAATTTTAAATAAAAATGATTAAATTTTACAATAGAAACTACAAAATTCTTCTTTGATTTAATAAATTTTAAAATAATATTTTAAAATTTTTAATTTAATTTAAAAATAATTATAAAATGTATATTACATAAATAGATCAACACAACTAAGTAAAAGTCACTATATATATATAATATAAATATCACATATAAATTAATTAAAAGTTATTTATACCATGAATTAATCTAATTTTTAATTTAATTCAATTTAATAATTTATTATAATTATTTTAAATTATTAAATTTAATTTTTTAATTTAATTTAAATTATCAGTAACGTCAGATTCATTTATAATTTTTATAATAAATTTATTTTATCGTTATTTTTTAGTATAATGAATTTTTAAAAAATTGAAACTAAAAATTTTAAAAATTTTCTAAATCTTCTTAAATAATAGATAAGCTCCATCTCTATTATTACCCTAAATTATATTACCTAACATATAAATTAAATTCACCTTAAACAGGCAAAATAAGCATTTCTTACATGACCGGAAACACCCGCTACACTGTCTCGAATTACAACAACTGTTTCCACGCTTTTTTCCACGAATTCGAAGAGTGGCCATTTTGCTACCTGTTCTTCGTTAAAGTTGACGCAAGTGCCCCACCTCTCTCTCTAGGTTTCTCATAGATCCTCGAAAGAGACATTCGTTCAAGGCTACGTCTTTGCTTAAGTTAAGCGTTTTTAAGGTCCTTTACTGGTACGAATTTCAAAGATCGATTCTTGTTCTTGTTTGCGTTATGTTCCGTTCAATGTTTTGTGTTTTTCTTTTATGTATTGCGTTTCGCCATATGGGGTAGCTTTGATTTCGGATCTTGGGTAGTGATTATATTGGTTTTGGAGCTAGAAAGGTGTCAGAGCTTTGGTGGTGTTTACACTTGGGGTTTTTGGCAAATACCGGTTTGCGTTGTGTATAGTCTTTGACGTATGATATTCTGGTGACTTGTAATGGACAAGAACAAGATAAAAGAAAGGGGTCAACGCCCTTTACTTATTTAGTTTTTGTGAGGAGATTTAATCTGTTCAAACGCTGCCTAGACCATGCAAAATGCTGTAATGGGTCCATTGGAGTAAGATTATTGGAATTTAACATTGTCTTCTGTGTACTTGTGTGGCTGTTTAAGTTGCTTATTTAGTTTGCAGATTATTAGTTTTGTTGCTAGTTTTCGTTAGTTGGGATTTTGCAGTGTTAACTTATAATTCTTAATTTGTTTAATTGGTTTATCTTACAATTTCTCTTGTTTTAAACAGCAGTTGAAGCATTTATCTGTTTATTCTGCAAACATTTTGCACCTATAAATTTGCAGCTGGATTTTTTGGACTTATATTTCCGTTATTGTTGTCTTCATATGATAAAGCAATCGTGTTTTGCTATTATATTGATTCTTCTGTTGAGCACAACTCTGTAATGGAGAGGAAGTTTTTGCTACCCATTTGTTGTGAAATGAATTGCTTTCTGTGAATTGTGTGTTTTGTTACAGTCTCCTTTTAGATATTGCCCTGAAAATGGTTGATAGTAACGCAAGTTCTGGAGCACCTGAAGAAACTCCTAACCCCAGTCCTGATGGAAATGCACCTTCTGATAGTGACCTTGCACTTGATAACTTGGCTCGAAAGGTTCAAGACTCTCTTGCTCTAGGAAAGAGACACAAGTTCTGGGAGAGCCAGCCAGTTGGACAGTTCAAGGATATTGGGGATATAAGTTTGCCTGAAGGTCCTATTGAAGCCCCGACACCTTTGTCTGAAGTCAAACAAGAGCCTTACAATCTCCCGAACCCTTATGAATGGATCACTTGTGATATGGACTCTGAAGAGATGTGTATTGAAGTATACAACCTTTTGACGAATAACTATGTCGAGGATGATGAGAACATGTTCAGATTTAACTACTCAAAGGAGTTTCTTCAATGGGCTCTTCGTCCCCCAGGTTATTTCAAGAGTTGGCACATTGGTGTTCGTGTCAAAAATTCAAAGAAGTTGGTTGCTTTCATAACTGGCATACCTGCAAGAATCAGAGTCCGCGATGAAATTGTTAATATGGCAGAGATTAATTTCTTGTGTGTCCATAAGAAGCTTAGATCAAAAAGACTTGCACCTGTCATGATTAAAGAGGTGACAAGGAGAGTCCACTTGGAGAATATCTGGCAAGCAGCTTATACTGCAGGCATTGTTCTTCCAACACCAATATCTACTTGTCAGTATTGGCATAGATCTTTGAATCCAAAGAAGCTGATTGATGTTGGTTTTTCTAGACTTGGTGCAAGGATGACAATGAGCCGAACAATTAAGCTTTACAAGTTACCAGACGCAACTGCTACCCCAGGTTTCAGAAAGATGGAGCTCCATGATGTTCCTGCAGTCACGAGGACTATTAGGAAATATTTGAGCCAGTTCATTGTCGCACCAGACTTTGATGATAACGATGTCGAGCACTGGCTTTTGCCTAAGGAGAATGTTGTGGATAGTTATGTCGTCGAATGCCCTGAAACACATGAGATCACTGATTTCTGCAGCTTCTACACTCTTCCTTCTTCCATTCTTGGCAACCAGAGCTACTCTACTCTGAAGGCAGCTTACTCTTATTACAATGTTTCTACAAAGACTCCTTTGCTTCAGCTGATGAATGATGCTCTAATTGTCGCAAAACGCAAAGACTATGATGTTTTCAATGCACTGGATGTCATGCACAATGGTTCTTTCTTGAAGGAGCTTAAATTTGGGCCAGGTGATGGGAAACTTCACTACTATCTTTACAACTATCGGATTAAACAAACTTTGAAGGCATCAGAACTTGGACTGGTGCTCTTATAGGCTAGGATCCAAAAAAAAAAATATGGAAGTTTCTTTCCACTGGAAAAAGTTTTGCAGATGAATTTGATAACAATGAATGGATGGATTATTACAATCCATATTTTCTTTGTATTTGTTCTGCCAATCACACAAAAGATTTTTGTCTAGTTCTCATAACCAGTGCTGGCCTTTGTAATGCATTTGAACTGGAATGGTTGAAAGCACTTTTGTTTTTGGCTGCTGATTCTTTCTTGTATTTTAAGGTTTTGATTTGTCTCTATTGTCTTCTGCTTCTTCTTCTGAAAGAAGAAATTGGATGTTAAGTGGATGAGAGGTAGCTTTCTATGAGTTACATGGAGAGTCTTTCTTTGTTTTACTCTGTTTACATGATCATTTCATATATCATCATACTAATACATTCCAATTGGCACGTAGGCATACATTCCAAAAGTTCTATATAGTTTCTTGCGCTAAAAAATTGCATACATTAGCCAATATACGTAAAACAAAACTAGTTTCTCTGTTACGTACAACAATGACAGACTTCTGATGACAATGTTACTTATCATTCGGTTCAAATGGACTTGACAAACTTTGTAATTAAGAATCCAGCTTCAACTTCTGTACTTTGGTTGTAATTCTATAAAGAAACAAAATGCAAGGTGATCAGGAAGTCAGGAACCGACCACACAATTGCAACCTGCAAAATGGCAAGCGTAGACCATTCTCTTGTGTTGGTTGGTCTACATACAGAATTGGATGATTATAACATTGCCTTTCCTAAACTCTACATCCATCAACTCAAGCCAAAAGCACGATTTCACCTCGTGAACCTGCCAAATTTATAATAGCACACCATCTTTAGATTTCAATATCACATAGAACAAAAGCAGATTCAATCATTGGAGAATAGTTTGGTCATTACATTGTTTGTAAATCTCCTTCACTAACTGGAGCATTGCATCCGTGTCTTCTGCCATTTTGCAGACTCTTTCTGCCTCCTTAACTGCTTCAGCAGCCAAACAGGATCTGTTTTCTGCTTCAGCGACTTTGTAAGCTGCTGCTATTGCTGCCTCCTCCACCATCTCACCAAAGGTCAAACCAGAACTCGGTGGCTGCCGAAGTCTGATATCTTTCTGTTTTGGCGTTGGTGTTATTGCTCCAAGAATGTTATCTGTCTTAATTCTGTAGTAATTTTGGACCTGCAATTGTTGATATCAACACATAATAAGATTCTACAAGTGCAGCATCATGTGCTCCCAGCAATTTTTGTGCTCATGTTTAGTGAACCTAAGAAAATAGAGGCCAGCAATCAAAAACTAGAAAAGGGAATAGCAAAATACATAAACTGCAAGAAGAACAATTTCTTCACCTTTTCAAGCTTGCCTTGAGAGACAAGCCCTCTCAATGTTGAGCTTAATAACTTTCTAAAATTTTGGGGCACTTCATGCCTTTGCTGCAGCATGTATATCAAAAATGTTAAAAAAGGAAAAGTGGCCACATAAAACATAACAATAATTTCAAAGAAATATCAAAGATTGATCTCATAGTCCCACAAACATCAGCCTCTCTGCAGAAAAGCCCAGGTTCATTGCTTTTCTTGAGAGCTGACATGTTTTATGAGAGTTGATATGTTTTATAATGTTCAAGCCTCAAGGTTTAACAATACTAGATGGGCATGATATCATTCCAGCACATAAATTTCCATCAGAGAAAAATTTATGCAGCAAATTTTGGAACACAAAAAAGACAATGATAAACAATATGAAGGTAAATTCATCTTGCCTCAATAAAGTTAACAATAGCACCAATGTCAAATCCATTTGTAAGTTTTATAGTTGAAAGTGCTTCAAAGATCATTGCACTGTACCTGATAAGTAAAGATTTAACGAAATATTAACAAGAATCGGACAAGTAATGATTAACTGCAAGGAAAATTGTCACATTGGTAAGAAGCTATTTTAGCTACCATTGATTGAAGCTGGTATAGAAGCAATTATAAGCATTTAAATAACGATATGGTAACAAAAACCATTTGCAAGCTCAATAATAATCAATCTTGTTTCGACATTGAATGTCGTTTCTTTTAATTCCACAATCACCGTTTGAAACTAAACACAAATGAAAGAGTTACATGAACCCTTCATTGATCTAAGCCATGACTTATTCATTGTAGACAAGCACATGCAGTCCCACTCCCAATGACCACTTAACTTACTATTTTTTCCTCTCATCATTGCACGCCGCAATTTGTCTACGAATTTTAAGGTGAAACAACAGATTTAGATTCTTGTCAGAACAAATGAGTAACAGCATCAGAACATATTAGTCAAACCTCAGTGCATTCTTTCTATCCCATTCATTACTTGAAGGATCATCTGTAAGAACATCAGCCGATTCATCCGCAGAGGCCAAGTTTTGAGCATCAGAGGAAGGTGGAGCCACAGATTTTCGTTTAGGTGCCCTTGATTTTTCTTTGGGACCTTGTGAAACATGGCTAACAGTCAAATTTCTCCATTTATCCTGCACATATATAGTAAGGATGAGACAACTTACATCATCTGGGCAGCGTCAAAAACTAATGTACTTGAAGATAAAATGGCTTGGATACTCGGAATCATTTTGCTTCAACTTACAAGGAAACATCACTATATCACTCATTTGCTGAGTCAATATCAATAAAAATCAAACCTTTCAAAACCCAAACACAATCAAGACCAGAATTCAATCAAAAGCAAGCTCTTTCCCTAGCACTTCTTTGTCCCGGGAAACAAACAGAAAAGCGAGTATAAATTCTGAAACTAAGAGTGACAAACATAGAAGACATGACCTTGAGGTCGATGTTGGATCGGAGAGTAAGGAAAGGGGCAAATTCGGAATCTCTGAGAATATTCTTCCATTTTCCAGGACCGTGCTTCGCTATTCCGGCCAACAGCGCTTCCTCCTCCTCCGCCGTCCACTTATGCTTCGGATTTCCCATTTTACCCCTCCCTCCTCCCGCACTCTTCAATATTTTAAGCAAATGCCTATAACTACGGAACAGTGAATGAGTTCAAACTTAAAACTTAAAAGGCTCAATTGCGTTAAGGGATGGCAATGAGTCAGCTATAGGGCAGCTACTTCAAATTTTTTTAAATAATTTTTTTAAAAAAATTTAAAATATAAAATAATATTATTTTTTAATTAGATTTAGGCTTAAGTTGTTCAAGTTCAGGCCTATCTAAAATTCAATTTTTTTAAGTAAAACGATATCGTTTGATTTGGAAGAATTGAATCTCGAGTCAGCATTAACCTAATCCATGAGTTGATCCATTAAAAACACTTCAATTTAAGCCCATTGTCTACCAATTGTCATCCATAATTGGGTTTAATAGAAATTAAAAAAATTCGTAAAAGATAATTTCTCTTAGTTTAAAAAAATTTAATTTTTTATCTTTATAACTTAAAAAAAAATTATATTTTTGTTAAAAAATAACAAAACACACGTAATATAATAATCATACATAAACTAATTAAATATCATTAATGTAGTTTTCATTTCATCGTAATTTTTTTAATGAAATTTTCAAAAAGAAATTTTCAAAAAATTAGAAATTACAAAAAAAATTCAAAAATTTCAAAGGATAAGACTAAACTTTAAAAGAGTTCCGTGTCTTTTACTAACTTTTTATTGTTGTTATATCTTTTACTCTAAAAATTAGTAATATATGTAAGTGTATATAATAATTTTAAAATCAATTATCAAGTTAAAAATATTAAAATAATTATAATAAACATAATTCATAATTCATATTTGGATTCTAAACTAAAACTTGTGATAATAAGTGTAATAGAAAACAACAATTGTTATCAATTATAAAACATTAACACAATTTTATTAAATATCTAAAGTCAATTTTAACGTAACACAAAGCTCCCTACTTTGCGAGCTATGAAAAAAAGATCATCAATATATACAACCTTTTGTTGTAATTTTTACAAAGAGATTGTTTTGGTGATTATTAAATATCTAACATTGTCATAATTTCAACAAAATAATAATGTAAATATGAAGAATTCTTGGTATATCTACATAAGTGTCGGACGTTAATATTATAATTTTTTTAACGACATAACTTATCATTTATAATTTTGCAAATTTTAAAATATATTGTGAAGATATTAAATCATGTTATCTTATTAACATAAATAAATTATAGATAAATCAATTCAACCTTTAAAATTAATTAATTTAGCTTTAAACTTAATTTAAAATTCAATTTGATAACAAATAAACTTAATTTGATTTTAAAAACCTCATCATCATTAGAACTATCAAATCTTTTTGGCTGGGCTTACTAATTGCTATCCATACTTGCTTTGAAACTTAGCATAGAATTAGGGTTATTTTGTTAGATCCTTTATGAATTATAAGCCCACCAATTCAACTCTAAAAATTTTAAAATTTTAAAATGACTAATTTTTAAATTAATTTATAACTTTTTAATTTAATTTATTTTAATAATTCTTATTACTAAAAACTAATTGTTTATTAATTAACTATTCAATTTTATAAATTAATTAATTTTTATAAATCAAAATAAAATAATTAATTTTTATTTTATAAATTTTTTAATTAAACTTTAATTTTTTCTTTGAATTAAAAAATCTCTTTTAATTATATTTTAAATCCTTAAATTTTATTTTATCATTATATAATTTATGATGATTTAATATCAATTAAACCTTTTAAACTTTAATTTTTTTGTCGTCTAATTTTTAAAATATTAATTATGCTACTGATTGCACAATAACGTTGACAATATTTCACAATTTGATTCAGTTCCGTTGTGTCCGAAAAAGTCCCCGTGACACTTACCGAGATCGGTGCAATCTCCTCCTCTCATCTCTACAATGGTGGGGCTGACAAAACCAACCCAAATTGAGCCTGCTAATATTACTGAGTTCATAGCTTAGAGAAAGAATTGCAATGTAATTAGTGCTAAAGCCTGTGGTCTTCTTATCCATAAAACACAAGAACGAATCGTTATACACATGCAATAAATATTTGCACGGCACTGGCTATAATTTCAGACATTTCAATATTTGTATCCACAACTTTCTTTACACAAGCAAGTGGTTACTAATTTATACAATCTACCCATTCTATCTACCAGATTGAATGGTGTGTAATTCCCCTCTGGTCTCGAGATTGAGATTCCAGATGATCAAAAGGAGGAGGAGAAGCACACCGGACTACAATCTGCATGAAAAAACTCTGCCTAAATAACCATTGCTACATTCTTCAATCATTATAGGTTGCCTAACACCATTTAATAAGATATCTCGAACTGAACCATTGCATCCCATATAAAACCGATATAGACAATGGTCTTTCATCACACCCATAAATGGGGAAGAGTCATACATAAGAATAAGTATTCCCCTTTGGCAAGTAATCTAATTACATATCTTTACATGGTACATCGTTATGCCCCGTTCCCTATGAAATCTAACAACAATTTCAAACCATATATGGGGCAACACTTGCTTCTCCTATGGAAAGCAGCACAAACATTATATGCAAAACATAAAGAAATGACTAGAGGGGAAACACTAATTGAAGGACTATATTAATTATGATACTTGCAGATTAGCTGCAACTGCATTTCCTTGTCAATGCCTTTTGAAATGCCACTAACTCAGACTAACCCATCATTTTGCACCCAAGACAAAGCTGAGCCTACTTAAACCGACCAATATGATTATGATTTGAATACAATTCAATGGTACAACTTGAAGACAGTTATTAGTTGTCAAAATACGAAATAACCAAACCAAAATAGAAATGAAAGTTTCAATACCTATATTGATAAACCTCCAACTCTCAACTCAAGATACATCCCTGAAGTAATCATCCTTTCCCCACAAAAAACTACTCCTACTTACATTAACCATAATCAAATTAGTTAATGAGAGAATTAATAGTTGTCACAACAAGAAACAACCAATAACCCAAACCAAAAATGGAACTTTCAATACATACACTTATAAACACCAAACTTTCTACTCTAACAAATATGTCTAAAGTAATCAGTGTAGCATTTCAACAACAAGTTTGATACATTCACACGAGGGAAAAGCACTTTGCATTAGAACAGAATTGACAATATATCAATTCAATCTTATTCATCCAACAACAAGTCGATCAAATTACTCAACTTTTCATTGATTCTAGCAAAGTTTCAATCTTCATATTTCGCAGATACAGCTAGTGGTCAAAATCAACGCAATTTAGCAACACAATAATCATCAAACCCTAATTTTATTGTGTTTCTAAATTCAGTATCCAATCTCTCTCACTCTAATCTCTTTCACTTTTTCTTTTCCTCACAACATCGCATACCTCTTCAACGTCTGCTTCCCAGCGACCACTGCTCCAGCGGCCAATCCTCCCAGAGCTCCGGCGACAGCCGCCGATCTCACTCCACGCGCAGCCCTACAGACCGCCCCGGTTCCTAACCCCGCCGCCACGCTAGTCCACACATCATCCCTATCCGTGAAGGCGACGACGCCGCTCTCAATCATCGCATAGATCAATCCAACAACTCCGATTCGATTCCCCCAGAACCGACCTGAATGGCCCGACGAATTCAGGATCCGATTCACCTTCAGCTTCAAGGTATCGCCAGGCTCAAAAGAGCGGATGGCGGAGAATAATCCGACGGAGGCCCCGCCAACCGAGGCCGTGAGGTAGGCTGAGCCGGTGTAGAAGGTCAAGTTTTCGCCCCAGGAACGCCGTTGACGGAAAGATTCCTCGGTGAAGAGGTACTCCGGCGAAGTCGGGAGGTTGTAGAGAGTGTGGGCCGGTAAGTTCAGGTCTTGGTACGGGTTGTATCGTCGCGTTTGCGGTGACTGGTTCGCTTCCGATTGGTGATCGGAGCGAGGGTGAGCCATTTGCTTTCTACAGAGAGACAGCGAGTGTGTGCTTATGGTTATTATTATTACTATTAAAAGCTTTTGGGTTCGGTGTCACTGAAGATTTATCTTTTTTATTTTTATTTTTTATATATTAGTTTGAATTGACTGAGTTTTAAACCGGGTTCACATCTTTCTGGCTCAAGTTCTAAGGTTCAATCCAAAGAACTTTGTTGTTTTAACTTTTGAGCAAAAATAATATTTTTTTAAAATAATATTAAATTAAATTTTAAAAAATAGACTTGGACTAAGCCCAATCAAACTTCAGACTATTAAAATCCAATCGAATTCAGTTTACTATTATCGAGCTTGGGTGTAGCCTCAAGTAAGAGCCCAATGTCATTTCAACCTTGAAATTTTTATTTTTTATTTTTTTACAAACAATAACAACACCGTCTTAAGGAAAACTTCACTGCGACTTGAGT
>JAOQMM010000005.1:3513497-3527160 GCA_027563515.1 Erythroxylum platyclados
TTATGATAATATTTATTCAAATATTTAGTAAGAAATATGTTAATTATTTAAAAATTAGGTTTGAGTCCGACGGGATTTTGGGTTATAAAAAAAAAAACTAACCGACATGAACTACTATCGTATATTCTTATTATAAAGTATTTTTTAAAATTAAGTTTCCTTCTTTTATTGATATTAATATATTTTGAAATACCGTAAAGATGTTTATATTGAAATAATTTTATCTTGAAAATTTGTTGAGAGCTTATTGATATTAATTAAATTACTATTATAATCTATCAAATAACTTATGGTATAAAAAATAATTTAATTAATATAAATAGTGATCACAAAATTGAGGGCGAGCTTTGGAATAACTGGTAAAGTTGTTCCTTTGTGACTATAGGGTGATAGGTTCAAGTCACAAAAATAACATTTTTGTAAAAATACAAAAGAAAGACTGTGTACATCATAAACCTTTCTAGAATCTCCAAAATGGGGAGCTTTGTGTATTTGGTACGTTGGCTCTTAACTCTCAGTAATGATCACAAAATTAATAAATAATAATTATATAATTAAATTACTTTAATAAGCATAATAAAAAATAATATGAAATTATTAATAATTATTTGAGAAATGAATAAGTATAGAGTAGATAATGGATAATTTTTAGTGGTCGTTACAATTAAATAAAAAATATTTTTATTATTTATAATACTAATCATGTATGAAATAACTTTTTCCTTAAAAACATTATATTTTAGAGTGAAAAACAGAATATGAGAGTGTATTCCATAAAGGAGAGAGAAAGAAGAAATCATTGGACTACAAATCAATGAGAATCACAAGAACCCAACATTCTCATTTGGCCCAAGTTGACAATAATTTTAGAAGTTGTCTGTTGAAGATAAGGATTGTAATGGACTAGTCCTATCCTTTAAATTACATATGACAATGGCCTGCATCGGGCAGGATATGTTGGTTTAGGGTCGACCTATGGACCAGTCTGATGGACTAGTCCTATCCTTTAAATTATATATGACAATGGTTCGGATCGGGCCGAATATGTTAGATTAGGGTTGACCTATGGATCAGTCTAATTTAACTTTTTTAAAAATATTCAAAAAATAATGTCATTTTGTCTCTTTTGGTCGGGCCACGGGGCGGGTTGGGTAATCTTGGCTCAAGCCTAATTCGTAGCCTGGTCAACCTGAGCCTAGCTCGAGTCGAATTGCCATGCCTACTTTAAATAAGGCTAAAAAATATGAATTATCTCATAATATTTTTTAAAAAGTTTAAAATAATTTTTACTATGTTATATTATATTTTAATAAATTTAAAATAAGACTAATAGCACTTTAAATCCTAACTAAATAAAGTTTTTAACAATTTTTAGTATATAAGTCATAATTTAACTTTTACACTTTTTAAAAGTTTTATTTTTACCTTAATATTTTATAATAAGTTTAAATAAGTCCTTACTGACTACTTTCATGATGCAATAAGTGTTATTTTAATAATATTAGAGTACAACTTGAACTTTTTGTGAAATGTTGAAGTACAAATTACAACTTTAACTTTAAATAATTGACCCCAAATTGGTCTAAATGCAATTCAAATATTTTAAAATAAAGTTATTTTAATTTCAATTTTTAAAATTTATAAATTAAAACAATATTGTTTTTAAAATAATATCAAAACAAAAATTAATTCTTCTCATTTAGAAAAGACTTTTTTCATTAATTAAGCATAAAGTTATCTACTATTGAATCTCTCTGTATCTTGTATATTAATGAGATTTATAATTAATGTTGAAGTTTAAGTAGAAATTACCAAACCTAGTCGAAGAAGAAGGTGGCCCAACATAGCAACTCTACCCTTTTAAGCTTCAAAGTGTCCAATCTGGACAAGTTATTGCTTTTCCCATTAGCTTATTATGGATAAGACTACCACGGGCAGGAAAGCCGATTATAAAGTACTTCAGTATTAATTTTATAGTTTAGAAGATGATCATACTGCTTTTTAAAAGCCTTTTTACAATTTCTCAATTTCAAGAACTTCCTTTTCTTTTTTTTAGCCAAGAAAAAACATAATGTCTCTGCAAGATGTTTCCTTTTACCAAAAAAAGCAGCCTTAAAAAGAATCGTTACTTGAAAATTAGGCTTGACAATTATTATCAAATTGAATTTTAATTTTTTTAAAATCCAAATTTCAGATTCAAGTTTAAGATCGAATGAATTCGACCTATGAGCTTGAATTAAGGTGTTTTTAATAAACTGGTCTATGAGTTAAGCTCAAACTCAAACGAACGTGAGGCCTAACTCTTTTAAGCAAATCGGTATCGTTCGTTTTGCATACAAGAGTTAAGTCTCGAAAAAGCCTGGGTCTATTGTCATTTATAATTTGGCCTAATACAAAAATTGTTTTAGCAAAATATTCCCTTTTTACCAAAAAAAAATTGCTTTTTTTGTTTATAATTATTACTTGAAAACCTAAAAAAATTATAGCTTTTGTTTCATAAATATTTATATTGAAAAGAGTAGGGTGGAGGATAAGCTGAGATGTATCAAATTTGAAACTTTTTTGTTTTTCCAAATTAAATTATAGTCTAATTGAATTTTATGTTAAAAATTTAGGTTTCAAACCAATTTTAAAATCATTTGAATTCAAATTTGGTCTTATTAAATTAAGTTCTCAAATTCAAATTTTAACTTAAAATCTAAACTTTTTATTAAACTTAAAAATTCGAATTAAATCTCAATTAAATTAAAATTTGTTCATTGATCAAACTAAAATTTATATATTAATTTAGATTGATGTTGACTCTAAACTTATTTTTCCAATGAGTTAAGGGGGTAACGATAATATTTATTATTTAGATTTGACCCATCTCAATTCGAAATTAATGAATTTGATTTGAGTTGAACCAGTTTTAGCTCATATTCAAACTTTTTTTAATTTTTAAAATTTGGAATAAATTTATATTTATGTTCTTAATCAAACTTAAAGTTTAAATGTATAATATATAAATGATGTTTTTTGAAATAATATTAAATTAAATAAAAAATAATCAAACTAGTTTCAAGGTAAATCAAGTTTGGAATTTCTCAAATCTAATCAAATTTAGGATCAAATCGTGAATTTTAAACATGTTAAAGAGCTGCTCGACCAATCTCACCACTAACAGGAACCTAAAGGGACAAAAAATGGAAATAACAAGTCACCAAGCTTTCCATCAAGATTAACCTAGTGGGTTGTGGAGGGGGAAGCAGACTAGGTAGGAATGGGATGATGAGGAGGATAGGAAGGATCTACTACAGATAGAAACCATTGGACCACGTGGGTACAGAGACAATTATTGCTCTTCAAGTGGACTTTTTTAGTCTTAGATAACACGTGTCTCTCCTCAAAGTTTGCCTCATGAAAAATCCATGAGGACTTGTCTTCATGTAACCACTATCCTCACCTCACCCCCTAACCTAAACACCATTTTCAGACAGCCTTATAAATGATGTAAGATAATTACATGTATACGTGTCTTCTTGAGGAGAGATTATGGTAGAAATAAATTTTAATTAAATCCCAAAAAAAAAAGGAGAAGCATTTCCACAAAAATTCCTTCTTTTTCTGTCGCCTCTCTCCTCTTCTTCCTCTTTTTCTCTCTTACTTACATCCAATCTTCTTCGTTACCTTATCTTGGAACGCAGGGACTGAAAAAGGAAAGATCTTTGTGGGGAAGAACTCTTAAATCACCACCATATTCTCAAGCTTCAAGTGATTTTCAGTGTCAACTGGTAAAAACCTTGCAATCTTCTGTTTTGATATGCATGATTTGATTCGTGTCTTGAGTGGGTTAGGATCATGAGAGTGTCATTCCGTGAAATTTGTTGTTTACCCTTATGTTGTTACGGAATACTGCATCTTTTTTGAAGTTGGTGAGAGAGATCCATAATTTTTGAGAGAAACTTAGATGGATTGGCTTAGATCCAGGAAGCCATCTTCTATGTGTTAAAGGTTGCACCTTTTTAGGGTTTTTCTTGTGATAATGATTTGCAAGGTTTGCTCTTTTATTCTTCTAGATTGTATTCTTGCGGTCCATTTTGCATTCTATTATTTGCTTCATACATAAGGGCTTGATTTTTGGTACTTTTCGGTTGTGTTCTTCGTATTAAAGGTTTGGTGGCGCTGGGATAGGATTTGGGTTGCCTTGATGGCTCTTTCACGAAGGTGAAGACTTTGTTTGAGTTCTGGAGATTTGGATAAGACAGGCTAACAATGGATGCTTGAAATATTCATAGTTGGAAGGTTGGATCCGTCTTCCCCGCCAGATCTGATGATCCTTATGCATCTTTAATCCAATGTCTCAGTGATCCCTGTAAAATTTTGTGAATCAAAAGGGTGGTGGTGGGTAATTTGGATTTTGAAAATGGAAGAGATATTGTTGGAAGATGGAAGCTTTATCCCAAGTTCAGTGTTGGAAGGAGATGAAGAGGATGAGAATCAGTAGATTGTCCTAGGTTAGGGGGTTATAAGTTATAATTGGTGACTGGGTGCAGAGAGAGCAGTTGATGGAAGAGATGTCTCCAGCAGTTGCGATGACGCTTAGTTTAGGCAATTCTATTTGTGATAACTCCGGCGTTTCAACTCACATTGAAATTGCACGAATAAAGCTTGTAACTGAAACTGCAAGTTTGTTATCTGATCCTACTAAGGTGGTGTCTGAGGACTCTCATTCCAGAGAACTGGAAAGTAGTAATAATATTAAAAGTGAGGCGAACTTCTTGCTTTTGCCTGAACAAGAAGATAATACTGTTGGAAGGACTGATTTATTGAGCATGCTGCCTGAGAATGGAAGTGGTTCAATTAGTAGTGATGTCACGATGCAGGAGAGCGAGGATGATGAAGTTCTATCAGTTACGGAAGAAAGTAATGGAGTTATCAACAAGGATTTGTTGCTACTGGAGGCAGGTTCTGAAATCAGCTTGCCAAAGTCCGGTGAAATTGAAAATAGTCAGATATTTGCAAAAGCTATCATTGTGGAGTCTTCAGATGAGGTGCAGGTGCCAATGGCCAAACTCCTTGTTGCAGCCATAGAACCAAATGCAGAGATCTCTGATGGCTCTGACTTGAAGGCATCTGCAGTGGTTCTGAAGTTGCCTTGTGAGAAGAATCTTGATCGAGGAGCGACAAGGAGTGTTTTTGAGCTTGACTGTGTACCTCTTTGGGGATCCGTATCTATCTGCGGAAGAAGACCAGAAATGGAAGATTCTGTTTCAGCTTTTCCGCGGTTTGTGAAAATTCCTATCCAAATGCTGATTGGTGATCATGTTGTAGATGGGGTGAGCGAGAGTTTGACACACCTAACCAGTCACTTTTTTGGTGTTTATGATGGCCATGGAGGCGCCCAGGTAGATTTACTTTTTTGGTTATTTGTTTAATTACTCCCATATGGAAGAACTAACTTTCTGAAATTTGGAGGCTTCCTGAATAGAAACTAGTCATAGATACTTTACCCGCATTAACCTGATCTTGATTTGAGCATTATATGGTTTCCTTTTATAGTAGTCACCTCTATAGGTCCTTACTATTTGTTTTATTCCTAGGCAAACTTTTACAGCTACACAGGCTTCCTATTGGTTGATCATTGATGTAAATTCTTCTATAGCGTCTCCTGATCCATCTGTCATTTGTTTTAATTGTGTTATTTTCGATGTCGTCTAATGTTGGCTTGACTGTAAAACATGTCAGCATAATAACAATGTTCTTGTACAGGTTGCTAATTACTGTCATGATAGAATCCACGTGGCCTTGGTGGAAGAGATCATAAAGATAAAAAACAGTCGAACTAATGGATGTTTATGGGGAAATCAGCAGATGCAGTGGGAGAAAGCCTTCACTAGTTGCTTTCGCAAGGTTGATGATGAGATTGCAGGCAAATGTATCAGCACAATTGAAGGCAATACTTCTGATTCCTCCTGTGAGCCTATCGCTCCAGAAACTGTTGGATCTACAGCTGTGGTTGCGCTGGTCTGTTCATCCCACATAATTGTTGCAAACTGTGGTGACTCAAGAGCTGTACTTTATCGTGGCAAAGATTCGATGGCATTATCAGTTGATCATAAGGTAAGTCTTATCTTTTTATTTGATTAAGAACGTGATGGTGCTAATAGTAGATGCTGAGTTATGTTGATACTTATTCCCCTTCTTGTTATTCCCAGCCAAATAGAGAAGATGAGTATGCGAGGATTGAGGCATCTGGAGGCAAGGTGATTCAATGGAATGGGCACCGTGTTTTTGGCGTTCTTGCAATGTCACGGTCCATTGGTAGGTGTACTTGTTTTATGTCATGAAGGTCAATCTTTGCTTAACTGAGTAATATCATGACAATTGGCAAATTCTAAACTTATATCCTAATAACATGCAGAGATTACTGCAGATTGCTGTGTTTAAGCTTATGTTTATCTGATTTTCAATGTCACTACAATCTTTTTAAGGTATCTTGAAGCTCAAGTGGAATTTGATCCACAAATTGAAGACTTATCCTATGATTTGTTGTATCTGAATAGGTGATAAATATTTGAAACCATCTATTATACCGGACCCGGAGGTCATGTTTGTTCCTCGAGCTAGAGATGATGAGTGCCTTATCTTGGCTAGTGATGGTTTATGGGATGTCATGTCAAATGACGAAGTCTGTGAAGTCGCTCGAAGGCAGATTCTGCTCTGGCACAAAAGGAATGGAGCTACATCCCTTGGCGAAAGAGGGAACGGAATAGATCCCGCCGCACAAGCAGCTGCGGATCACCTTTCCATGCTTGCTCTGAAAAAGGGAAGTAAGGATAACATCTCTGTGATTGTGGTGGACTTGAAAGCTCAAAGAAAGTTTAAGACCAAAACTTGAAGTTTGGCTTCTCCCATCACCCAGTTTGAGTTTACATACCATAATTTAGTATAAGAATGCTCTCTAATCAAATATATAGCTCAGTCCATTCCTTTTTCTTATGGGCTTAATGTGTGTACAAGAATAGAAACTAGCATGTACTATATAGCTAAGTGTATCTGAATGCCATATCGAATGTGTTTTTGATATCTATCATCCAAATTCTTATGCCCGTGTACCTTTCTGTTCGTACTCTTGGTGGGTGATGGGGAAATTTTTTACAGGGTTCTTATTTTATGAACTTCCAAGATCAAAGCGTGCGTCAAACTTCAAATGAACCATATGTCTGTACTTCATAAGCACGTATTTATAGTTTACTTGTATATATACTCCTCGGAAATGTATTCACTGACAAGGATCAACTTGCCAGTTTGCTCTTAAACGAGTGCTTTTGCAAGCTTCCTTTGTGTCCATGCAGGTAAAAGATTATCTGAATCACCGGTAGACTGTACCGTAACTGGATTAAACCTTCATCTTTGTACTGATCAGTACGGTTGGTATAAACCGAAATTTTATGGTATAATCTGGTACAAGTCTCTGGTATGATATGATTTCAATACCGGTTGGAGCTGATTGCTTTGGAAGTAAACGTCTTCTCAGGCTGATACCGAACACAGCATTGACCTGGAAGGCTACAACAGTTCCCATACCCTTAAGCTTAAGGAAAGAGACGAAAAGAAGTGATCTTTCTTCCAACTTATTATGTTTTCTTTGCTTTCTAGGTAACCAAACAGAAAATGACAATGGAAAACTCAGATAATGTTTACCAAATCAAAGAGTGGAGTTTGACTTTGCTCAACAACCAGAAAAACAAAAGCTTTATGATCAGACAACTTGATGACATTACTGGTGCCAATTAGTCCAATGCTTTATCCTTTTCATTTTTTCTTAAAACAGTTTTGAATCAGTTTAATCAGTTCACAAAATTTTGAATTAATTTATTGAAAAGTTTGATTGATTCAATTAGTTAAAATTGTAAAAATTTTGAATTAATTTATTTTAATAATTTTTCAATTTTTTTGTAAAATAATTAGCTTTTATATACAAGACTATATAAATTACTTTTATTTAAAAATTTTAATTTTTAATAATAATGACAGATTTATTTTTACTCTTATTTTAAATTTTTAAATTTATTTTTTTAAAAATATTGTTACCGGCAATTATATTGATTTGTCTTCCAGTCATAACTCCCAGTCACACTTCCATTGCGAGAACTGAGAGCAGGTAACGTAAAAGCTCTCTTTGAGGCGCATAGACAAAAAGAAAAGTTATTTTCCCCATTAAAATACCAGAAAGAAGCTTCCTTTACCCTTACCTCTAACACAATAAAGGAAGAGGAAGAATAAAGATTGCTTCTTTATGCTTTTTTCCTTTGATTTTCCAGGAAAGTTTTTTCCTTTAATTACTATCATCAGTGATCAGCTATCTGATCACTGTACCCTTATACCCATTAGCGCCTTCGTCTAATCACGGTAAGCTTCTAACCTCGCCGCACCTACCCTTTGTTTTTCTGCTTTCTAGGGGTTCTTATATTATCCTTTTGTGGGCAGTAGCAGTCGAATTTGGGTTCGTCATTGTCCTTTTGGTGATGGGTTTCGGGGGAAATTGGTTCTTTTTTGTTGGACTTTGTGTTTGTTTCTGGGTGATTAAAATATTGTTCTTTAGTGAAGTTTTGTTTCTGATATTGTTCGATTGCTGGGCCTTCCTTAATCCTTGTAAGCTTCATTTGTAGACTGGTTTTGGGGTAATTCTATGCTGAGACTTGTAAGAGCTTGTGAATCTGTTGGTTATTAGGGTTACTGGATGATTCGGTTAACTAGTCAACGTCAGCTCTTTTTCTGGCTTTAGTGGCATTTTGTGTTCTTTATGTAGTCCGTTTGCATGATTTTACTGTTCTGGTTCAAATGAGCTTCCATCTGACTTGTCGAATAATGAGGACTGATCTTTATGGGTTCGGGGAACTGTAGGTGTACAAACTTGCATACAACTTCTTTAGAGATTCAAATTCTGGCAAAGAAAGGTTCACTAGCTGGTGTTGCTGTTCTCACGTCACTTTGTAACATATGGACTCAATAATTATATTTTGGAGAAAGGAATGTTTTTCATGATTCTGTAGAATCTCTTATCTGGTATATCGATCTCTGTTTACTGGCTGGACCATTTTCTCTACTTGTAAGCAATGTGAATGTGGTCTCTGATCTCTACTGGTTTTCGGTTTCTTTGGAATACAAAGGTGACTATTGAATTCTATTATATATTCCTAGGTTGATGTTGAGTTTAACATCTTGTTAAGCTTGTTTCTCTGCTTTATATTGAAGAAATGTATAGCTTTTTTGCTAAATAGATTCTGCTAGCTTATATGATTTGCGATGATATCCTCCTACGTGCTACCATATTAGAGAGTTGAACCTTATTATTAGAAACTACCTTTGTCAATTTACTGCAGTTTGTCTAGGTGCTTGTTCAGGGAATGTTTGGGAATTACCCCTCACGACCAGATTATTTGCTTTGTAGCAATTTGAAGGATTCCAAGCCTGCATTCATATTGTTTTCTTGGATGTGCTAATATATGTTGCTGCATTTGAGGGGCTTGAACGTTTTCTACCATTGACTTTTAAATGCAAACAGTAATCGATGGAGGCAAATGAAATGAGGTTGTGATGCTTTTCAGTTTTGATAGCATTCTTCTTTCTTGAGATGTAATTTGCTTGCAGCCAACTGTTCTGTGGCTATGTATGTGAAATGATATTGGTGATAGTGGTGATGTTCTTTCCTGATGATATTTGCAAATGATTGATGCTTCCTGTCTTCTTGTAGTGATCAAACATATTAACTTTTACAAACCAGGAGGTTGGATTTAATCCATCTTTCAGATTTTTTATTTATTTCTGGTCCAATATTGAGAAAATTCTAGTAGAAGCTTACTTGCTTCCTTTACTTGAACTTTTATTGCTGCCTTCACTGGAGAGGTCTTAAACAGTTCATTAGATTCCATGCTTGTAAGTGAAATGGCATATTGTGTCTTGCAGACCTGCTAAAACATAGACTGGGAAGCTGAGGATACCAACTTTTAGTGTTATCTTGCGGACATGGATCAAGGTACTCCACTCCTTCTACTCCTTGTAGCAATATACATATTTTGTTACATGACTCTAAATTTTTATAACTTGAAATTGGTTAAGATATCAAGTCAAGAGAAGCTGCTTTTGTAGAGTTATTTATATTAATTGGTCTTGTTCAGAGGACCTTCAAACTACATTGTCCTTTAAGCAAGCTTATTCTGGATAAGTTGCCTGAGGTAGCTTGTTTAATGCAGGGCACTCGGCTGATGCTGCAGATAGCATTAAAGTAGAATATATTCCCATTAGAGATGCTGAAGATCCTCAGCTTGGATTGTTTGATAAACCACTTCCTTGCTGCGGCTGTGGAATAGGATGGTTTTCGTGAGTTTTCCTGCCTCTCTCTCTCCTGCTCTCTTTATCTCTATGTCTCTCATCCTTGAGTTTACCAATTTTTCTGCAGTTTCTTGCTGGGATTTGTGTTCCCATTTATGTGGTACTTTGCTACAGTTCTCTACTTTGGCGGCTACTACCATAAAGATCCAAGAGAAAGATCAGGTCTTGGTGCGTGTGCCGTAGCAGTAAGTGCTCTTTGCTCATTTGCTTTGGTATTTTTTATGTTTAATCATTCACTTTAAAATCAGAACTTGGCATTTTTTATGTTTAATCATTCACTCTAAAATAAGAGCTTGGCATTTTTTATGTTTAATCATTCACTCTAAAATCAGAACTTGTGATAGGGCTTGGTGCATGTGCAATGGCAGTAAGTGCTCTTTGCTCATTTGCTTTGGTATTTTTTCTGTTTAATCATTCACTCTAAAATCAGAACTTGCGATCTATGTTCTAGAAATGTTTAAGCAGTGATTTGACTGTTGAAATCTGAAAAGCAACAGGTCATTGCTGTGATTGGTTTTAATTCCTTGGAATTTTGAGATTCAGGTTTTTTCATATCCCCAGACAAATCAGCTTTTTCCTTTGGATACAGTAAACTGCAATACATCAAATTGCTGACTCTTTCAGATCTTTGAACAAATAAGTCTCCATATCTCAAGTATGTGCTGTTGGGGGAGGTTATCACTATCCCAATAGATGGCATACAAATTAAAAGTGCTAGTTATTCTATATGCTTATATCCCTTTAAAATCAAAGTGACCTTTTCATGGTCAAAAGCAGCTAATGTCCCCATCCGGGAGCATAATCCTTCCATAATTCTTATTCTTTTGGTGTAGACTTCCAGCAACAGGTTAGATTATGGATTGGTAGTCCATCAATTTGGATCAACTGTTTTCAGTTTAGACATTTCTGCTTCTGACATCCACCTAATATACCATGTGTTCTGAGTGGTTGATGGTTGAATTAGAGGGTGTTGCTTGATATGTATGGATTTCGGAACTCCAAAATTTTCCATGCCTAGGTCTGAGCTCAAAAATCCTATGTAAGGGTTATCGTGTATTTGTCTTTAGGAGCTCCTCTTAGAAGAAATGTAAAACCAAGTGCTGGAATGTTTTCTGGCGTTTGGCCTTTCACAATCAAGTCAGCAAAAGCTAGAGAAATGTAGTATATTAGTGAGATAAAGTGGTTAGGTAAGAAGCAACTTCATTCTTGGGAATATTGATTGCTTTTATAGTGATTTGTGGGTGCATGAGATACAGTTGTCTTTGTCTCATGCAATGTGGGAAGATTCTTGGTTTCTCGGGCTTTTTGTTGGTCTTTCGACATATTTTCATCTATATCATTTCTCAAGTTCTTCATCTTGGGACAACTGGTCCTATCCTGTATTCCTGCCAATAATTCCAAAATTTATTGATTGTTGCAGGCTTCAATATGTACAGTAGCTGTGGTGATCATTATACTTGTTATTCTGTTGTAACCCTTCCCACCAGTAATTCCACTATGCTTCCCCAGTCCCCTGGAACAAAACCTCAGTGCTACGAGTGTCTGTCTATCTGAATTCTAAGTACTGAATCCCCTGTCCTGTAAGTAATATACATGATGTAGTTTCAAGTTTAAAGAGACAGATTAAGTATGCATTAGTAGTGGTTTAACTTTGAAAAAACTTCGTTCCATTGTGAACTCAGAAAGTGTATGTAAATCATGTATATCGATCATGTATAATCCTGCATTATCTCGGATGTTATCAGTTCTAGTATGTAGCCCAAATAATATAATGCAAACAAAAGTTCCTAGGTTCATGGAGATGCTTCCTGTCTATCAGAAAGGAGAACCTTTACTTGGCTTAAGCAGCAGCTACAGTGAGACCATAGCTAGTGTTTTTGCTCACCTCTTGTGGATGGAATGTTTGAAACTTACTGGTTGGAATATATGAAACGCCCACCTTTGTTAGTATCATTGAACTAGGAATCCAATACATTCAAAAGTTAATTCTAGTTCTAAATTAGGCCCTTAATCAATTAATTTGTTAGAAGTTAATGCCAAGAAGTGATGAACAGGTTCTGATCATCTCCTTAATGTTCAAGTAGTCAATGTTTATGTTTTGTCATCTACATGCTGGTATAGCATGAGACAAGAAAAGAGGGTGATCTAAGCCACAAACCCCGTTAAGAGTCCATTTACTTGAGAGGTTGAAGGTTCAAGTTGCGGTGAGAATGACTACAACTCACTTCAATCTTGAAGAGAATGGCTGGTCAAGAAAACGTCACTTAGATCTGATTTGCTGGAGAGCTGACAGAGGCAAAAGAATATCTGATTTCCAAAATGGTGTTTCTTGTGCTGATTTCCTAATTGTAAAGACATTTAATGCACCATCAATTAATGTTATTACCGATAGATGCTAATGTATATGATTAAGTGAATGCTCGTAAGTTGGAATCTTGAAACTTATATCAGAAACATACTGCATAAGCATATCTGAGAAATCTGGATATGTTGCATCAGCCACTACCACCACTACCACCATCACATGGATTCTATCTCGTCACCATTAGCAATTACCAAATGTATTCCATCTTTTTTATGTCAGAAACTGTTTTTATATCATTGGAACCGTTTTAAATGTGTATTTGATAAACCATCGAATACACGTAATATGTTGCTGTAAAAAACCAGCAATGAAACAGACAAGGTGTCCAGGAACTATGTAAAAAGTAAGAATGACAAGAGTCGGACCAGATTTAAGCCGCCATTAAATCTAATCTGACTCTTGAACTGGATTTAATTTACCAACTCCAGTCAAAAGATTTCCTGAAATCAATGTCTGCCAAGTGATTAGGTCCTCACATGAGCATGGAATCCCAAAGAAGCTATATCCTAGTGTACCAAGAAGAAAGCTTTGGAAAAGCACCCTGATGGTGTCAGTAAGCTCACTTTTTCAAACAATCTTGGAACGTGATGACGCTCTCTTACTTATGCTTAGAGTTTCCAGGTTGGCCAACTAAAAGATAACGGGGGTGTTTAGCAATGGGTTAGTTGATTATGGATAATATATTAATTGTTTAGTGTTAATTGTTTACGTGTAAAATGACTTATAAGGGGATGACTTAAAAAAATATAAGAACATGAGTATTATATGTTAGTATTTTTTTGAATATTTTTATAAGATTTTAGATTTTAGATATTTAATTTTATAAAAATTAAGTTTATAAATTTAATTAAAAACATATAACATATAATAATAATAATAAAATTAATCAATTTTTAAATTTAATTTAATATTTTTCTATAA
>JAOQMM010000005.1:3527260-3540564 GCA_027563515.1 Erythroxylum platyclados
TAAATAATTTTAATAAATAAATCCATTTTTAGACTTTAAATTTTTTATCTTAAAATTTTTATTTAAAAAATTAAAATCAAAAAATCAAAATACGTTTAAAAGAAACCAAAATAAGAAATTGCTTTAAAATTTTAGCTTTATCTCTAACCTACTGCATAAAACAATTATAAAAGAATTTAAAGGACAAAATCATTTTTTGGCTTTAATATTTTAGCTATTGGTAGAAAACGCTCCTATTATGAGAGTTTTTATTTTTGGCTGATTTCAAAGAATTAGCTACCCACTAAGCACCTCAGAATAACTGTTTGAAGAGTCAAACAGTTGAAAACACAAATCAGTTAAAAAAATGGCTGATTGGTGTGCTACCAAACAAGGCCAATATATACTTTGAAGCAACTCATAGGCTCTTATCTGAGTTGTGTTGTTAAGCTGAACATTTTCCTTTCCAAAAAACCAGTAGATTCATATGTCTGCTAAGTATGGTTATTAGAGTTGGTAAAATGGTCCGAATTTAGTTTAGTAAAATTTGATTTAACTAAACTTGAAATTAGATTTGATCTCAATTTTAATAAATTTTCTTTTTCAAAATTTGGGTCGAAATGATCTGATTTGAATTCTCTTCTGAAATTTAATCGAGCTTAAATTTTTTCGACCTGTTTAACCTCTAATCAAACTTCCAACTCGGGTCTACTTGAGGGTTCGGATTTTAGCTCGGTTCATTATCATCTTCATGAAAGCACAAATGTATAAGCTATTCAGCTGGCAATTCTTGGTTGAGTATAGACGTTCTCTGAATTTACGTTACAAGCAAAGCCAGTGAAGATGGGGCTATGAACATAGTACCGATAATGCAGACAAAAGGCAACAACTTTATATGGGAAACATATCAAAGTTCAAACCTTAATTTCATGTCCACCTCCTGTCAAGAACTAACTGTACACCAATGTACAGTTCTTTTTCAGAAATTTTAATTTCTTGCACCAAAAGAAAAAAAAATAGCTGTCTTCTCTCTGTGTAAGAGTCCAATTTCACGTTTTAAGGTAAAGATATTATTAAAAAAATAAAAGGTGAAGAGCAAAAGAGGTGATAAAGACATGCAACAAATTGAAACGCGGTTTGATTTGGTCCACAAAGTCACTTTCTGGCTTGCTTCTGCTTCTTTATGCATCAATTTGGGTTAAAATGTCCAAAATTATGTTTTACAAATTAAGTAAAAACATATTATTATAATTATAGTTATTTTTCTAAGCGTAATTTAATATAGATTATTAAATTAAATTAAACCTTCAATTGACAAAACTTTGGAACAATACCAACTTTCGTCTTAATTTTAAAGGTAATTACAAATATTAAGTTATTAATTTATCAATTAATTAATTTGTAATTAACAATTTATAAATTATTATGTGAATCTAATAATTATATTATATACATTATCAATGAGAAGACATTTCAATACAAAAAAGCCAAAGTCATAGGGTATGGTCAACAAAATTCACCTACTTATCAAGTATACTAGCACACTTTCCTCTCACAATCATTGAGAGGAGAGATCCTAACAATTTCCATATTTTTAATCATTTCAAAAATAATTTTATTTTAAAATCTAAATAAAATATCAATTAGTATTAAAATTTAAAAATGTTTTTAAAAATTATCATGTGAATATAACAACTCAACCAATAATTCAATGAAATGTAGAGTTTGTAAAGATTTCGAGATACGTATTCTGCACAAACCTTTCCGTTTTGTGAAGGTTGGAAGAAGGTCATCAATATAAGTAACTTTTTCTTTATAATTTTTATAGATAGCTTGTTTGCATGATTGGTCATAAAGGAGCAATTTTTACCAGTTACTGAAAGCTCTCCCTCTTAAATAAGAGTTATATATATCATTGAATTTATATAGTTGAGTTATGTCAATTTTAATAATAATTTATATTATAAAAACTTGAAAAATGGTTACTTTTTTAAAATTTTAATTCCTACCACATATTTATAAAAATAATTCAAAACAATAATTTTAGTTTTAATTTTAAATTTTATTTATGAAATATAAACTAAAGAACTACTTGCTCATGCTACAGCTGTCATTCCTACTATGACAGTCAGCAACGTGGTATATGCCACCATTTTCTTACAATATGATAAGTATAGGATTGCTTAGCCTCACCCTATATTTATTTATACTTATTTATATACTAAATAATTAAATAATTAATCCATTTTGTGCATTACTATATAGCAAAGCAATCCCAAAGCCAAACCACAAAACTCAAAAGCAAACCTAAAGTCTCTCAAAAGGTAAAAGAACAAACATTTACAATCTATAATACAATGCAAGAAGATGAAGAGCTGCCACCCTTTTGGCTCCAAACCACCACCAACCTCCACCGCGGTCGCCGCCGCCGGAGTAACCCATTCTCCTCCTCCATATTCCTCAACTCTGGCCTACTCCTCATAGCCTTAGTAGTCATAGCTTTCGTTTTAATCTTCATTGTTGTTCCTTCCTTAACATCTTTCACTTCTCAAATCTTTAGACCACACTCGATCAAGAAAGGTTGGGATTCACTTAACCTTGTTCTTGTCCTCTTCGCTATTGTCTGCGGATTTCTCAGCAGAAACAACAACAGCAACAACCAAAGTGCAGGTTTTTATGGAGATCAGAGCCTGTCTAGTTTGAGACAAGATTCTCAGAAGTCATACCCTTCGACATCTCGCACATGGTACGATCAAGATCGAACAACGTATAACGGCTTGAGCAGGTTGAGAAGCTTCAGTTCTTATCCAGATCTACGTCAGGAATCCAACTGGGTCACTAACGAAGAAAGATGGCGATTTTATGATGACACGCATCTTCATAGTTACAGAGCTTCAAGCTCTTATCAGATCAACCATGGCGATCCTCCACCAGAGAAAGAAGAAGAATCCAGCAAGAATGACGAAGCAGTACAAGGTGTAGATACCAAAGATATAGCTGTTGACACTTCTGTGATTAGTCATCAGAAGGAAGTTATTTATACACCAGCACCTGAAAATCCATCTCCTCCCCGTCGACCACCATCACCGCCGCCGACCAAGCCGTCATCTCCTCCACAACCACCACTTTCGGGGGCTACCTCCAAAGTTGTGAAGAGGAAAGTGAAGAGAACATACCATGACCTTGGACATCACGAGAAACGAAGTGAAGATAGAAACTTGGAAGTTAAGGATATTTATATACCGCCGCCTTCACCTCCTCCTCCGCCACCTCCTCCGCCACCTCCGTTCAACGAAAATGAGAAAAGGAGAGGTAAAGATAGTTTCTTGGTGTCTTTGAGAAGGAAGAAAAAGAAGCAGAGACAAAAGAGTGTTGAAAATCTTGCCAGCTTGTTTGATCATCCTCAAACTTCGCATACATCGATAACACCGTCACCTCCGCCACCTCCGCCTCCGCCGCCACCCCATTTCTTCCAAAACATTTTCTCTCCCAAAAGAGGCAAAACCAAGAAAATTCACTCAGTGCCACCACCGCCTCCTCCGCCCCCACCATCATTTACCATCACACAACCACTTCAATCTCGTACACCAAAAACCAAGTCCCAAGTTACTCAAGTCACGTCAAATAAACCACCAAAGCCGGTGAAAACAAACACCACCCTTGAAGAGAACGTCGATAGTGGCAATGCATCACCTTTGATTCCGATACCACCACCACCCCCTCCTCCGCCGTTCAAGATGCCACCTTGGAGGTTTGTAGTTGACGGTGACTACATAAGGGTCGGAAGTTTCAATAGTTCGCGAAGTGGGTCACCCGATTCTGACAACCTTGAAGATCCATCAGATAAAGAATCAATTGACAGTCCAATGGCAGACGGTGGAGGGACAGCTGCATTGTTCTGTCCAAGTCCTGATGTAAACACCAAAGCTGATAATTTCATTGCAAGGTTCAGAGCTGGTTTGAGGTTGGAGAAGGTCAATTCTGTGAAGGGTAGATCAAATCTTGGCATAGAACCAAGTTTAGTGAATGAAGGAGAAGGGAGAAGTTAGACCTGATTCTCTGTTCTTGTTCTTTCTGGTCTTGAGCTCTCATTGACTTTATTTTTTCTCCAAATTTTTAATATATTATAGTCCAATCTTCTTCTTTGAATGAGGATTCGTTGATCTGACGTACAGATGAACACATAGGAATCTTAAGGGAACTTTTTAATTATACAAGGAATTGGAAATAGTTGTTTGTTTTCGTTTTTTTGTATAGAACACAGCTTCATTCTTTCAGAAGGTTACCGGGGGAAGTTAGAGATGCTTGTATGTAATGATTGGAGCTGTGGTTGAGATTTGTGATCTTATTGAGAAGAAAATGATATTTTTAAATATTATATTCATTTATGCCTTAGGTAAAAGTTATTCTTTTTTTTAATGGAAAGTATCTCTGTGTAAAATTAGAAAGTAAGATTGCTTATATCAATAACCTATCCAAATTTTGATAAAGCAAAAGGTTTTCTGCACTAAATACGTTACATTTTGACTTTGACATTATTAATGAAAAGTATGATAAATTTTAAATTTTGTCTCATTGTTAATACTAACCAAAATTATTAATAATGATAAAAATATATTAATTTTCAATTTATTGCAAAATTAATTCACTGGTAACCTTAAATTAATTATTTATAATTAAGTCCGTAAAATAATAATAATTATTAGACAACAAAACACGTTTCCACTCTTAACCAATCACACGTTACAAACATATTTTGATTTCGGAGCATAGGTGTCTTGCATCAGGAACTGGGCCACCATTTTCGGACAAAGGAGTAGGTAGTTGAGTGTATAGATATATATATATGTTGTGTTGTGCCATGTGAATCATATGTATATTACTTGAAGTTAATGGCTTTTAGTGCCTTAATGGTCAAGTCATGGCCGAGCATTAACTCCAAACCATGTAACTTACAAATTGTGTATAAGCAACTTTGGCTTGCAGAAGACATTGTTATGAGCTAGAATTTCTTTGTACGTAAATCAATTCGAAATGCTAATTCTAATGAAAAATTCATTCTTGCTTTATGCTTTAAACACACCTTGCTTGATTCCAACTGACATCTATGCTTTGCTTCTAATCATTATCAATCTATGGATTCACATGAGAAGCTAACAGTCCCACCATATCTGCAGCATTTTCAAAAGAGTAGCTAACAAAACTGCAAAGATCAATATAATTAATGGCTGTTGGACATATCAAGGTCTTGTCTGCCAACTTACCTAAACTTGTGTCTTTTGCTACACTAAAACGTTTTGAATAGGACTTGAGTTGTGTAAACAAATAACGTTCCCCAAGTTTTGGGGGCTTGTTTGAAGCCTAAGCAAACAAAAGGTTTAAGGATGTTGTAGCTCTGAAGAGTGATTTGTTTTGTCCGACCAAGAGGTCGTAGTTAGAGATGACAAATTAGCTCAAGTCCGAAAACAAATTCGATCAATCATGAAAAATCGGGCTGATTTGCTCCAAACTTAGACATTTGAGCCCGATTGAAGATTTTCTAACTTGGGTTCGGGTCTTAGGAGGTCCAAGCCCGGTCCAGTCATTGCCAACTGTAGGCATGGTAGTGAGTTGGGTTTCTCACAACAAAATAGCTTTAGTAAGTATGAGTTTAGCCCATAATGAAACTCAATGGGATGAAGCTTTTCAACAGTTCATCTACTCAGTGATCATTTTTCCAAGAAGATAGGACTGGAAGTTCTTTCCATCATGAGTCTCTGATGAGTCGAATTGGAACTCAAATCAGAAGAGAAAAGAATGACAGGAAGGAACATAATCTGCAGAGTTATATAATAAAAGGAGCTGATTCATATGAGTAAAACTTGTCAGGCTCTAACCAGAATAATATAGGGACTACACCAAGACACACAAAGCCAATGGTTAAGCAAAGTGTTTGATATGCTGGGGAATGAGATGCCCTAGGTCCCGGAAGACCGAAATATTCTAATAGCGAAAAGAAACAGAAATGCTTAAACAATAGCAGCACCAGCAGTTAGGATGGAACACAATGAACATCTAAAACAAAAAATGTTAAAAAAACTTTCATTAGTTCAAGAAAGGAAATGGTATCTCAAATGTGTTTGTCCTCTTCTAAAAGCTTTGAGCTTAGACAGTTTCAATCCTAAGGAGAAGCTTTCAATACCACAAATAAAAGTTCAAACAATGACAACCATGCCTAAAACAGCAATAACCTTGACTAACACAACACGACTCGCAAAGGTTCCTAATCAAAATTTGGCGTTTTACTGGCCAAATACTTCTTCAAAACATCCATAACCGAGCCAAAATCGGCCTTGACACTCACAGGTGGATTAGCAAACCTACAAGCCATGTCTTTGATATTATTAGAATGGTAGTCAATCTTACTCTGAGTAAATTTCAACCCGTGAGCTGTACTGACCACCACAGTCCGATCGCTCGGCCCAATCACACCTCTATTCCTAAGCTTAAACAATGCTGTCAGTGCTACCCCTGTATGGGGGCATATAAACATACCAGTAGAATCTGCTTGAGCCATAGCATCCATCAACTCCTCCTCAGTAGCCTCTTCAACAATCCCATCAGAATTCTTCAAGGCATAAACAGCTCTATCAATCGAAACTGGATCACCGATCTGAATAGCAGATGCAAATGTACTATTTGCCCTAACAGGTTTGAAATCTTTCCAACCAGATTTGTAATACAGATACAAAGGATTTGCATTAGCAGACTGTGCACAGACAAGCCTAGGAATCCTATCCACAAGTCCTAACTCCTTACACATGTGAAAACCTTTGTAAAACGCATATATGTTCCCCAAATTACCTCCAGGAACAACCACCCAATCAGGAACTTCCCAATCAAACTGCTGCAGAATCTCAATAGCAGCTGTTTTTTGCCCCTCCAACCTTAAACTATTCAATGAATTAGCCAAGTAAATAGGTAGCTCAGCTGTGACTTCCCTTATCAACTGCATACACCCATCAAAGTCAGTATCAATACTCAACACAAAAGCCCCATTAGCAATAGGTTGAACAAGTTGAGCCATAGATATCTTATTATCAGGCAAGAAGACAATGGAGGGAATACCCGCCGCGGCACAGTAAGCAGACAAAGCCGCCGACGTGTCTCCGGTGGAAGCACAACCAACTCCTACCACCGGCTTATTCATTTTCCGGAGCCTATTCACTTGACTAACCAAAACAGTCATTCCCAAATCCTTAAAACTACCAGTATGACTAATCCCACAATGCTTAACCCACAAATCGTTCATACTCAAGAACTGTTTACCAAACCTCTCTGCCCAGAACAGATTCGAGTTGCCTTCAAAAGCACTCACAATGTCATCACTCGATATCTCCGGCAAGACCCATTCTTTCTTGGACCAAACCCCGGATCCGTATGGCCAAGTGGTCTTCCCAACCCGAGAATCGAAAAGGGTCCTCCAATAAGATCCTGGAAAGGCCTTTAGCGCATCCATATCGTGTTGAACGTCGAGAAGACCACCGGACTGCGACCGTTACACGATCTCATCAAGAGAGTACGACTCCGTACAGGTAGGTCCAGCGTTGAAAGGCACGTACTTTGCCGTCAAGTTGTGGTCTGGCTGTGGATTGCTGAGGTGTAGCAAGCGAGCAGAGTCACGAATGTTACAACCTTTGCTTGAAGAGCCAGTACTTGTGGTTTTAGCCGTCGTTTGTTTGGAGGAGTCTGACGATGCTTTGATGGTGGGGATGAAATGGGTTGTTCTGCGGTGGTCTCCAACAGGTTTGGCGGTGGTCAGGTGGAGGTGGGCAGATTGGAGAAGCGAAGAAGAAGAAGTGGACATTGTATGTGACTCTGGGAGATCTTAGACTTAGCAACTCGGAGGAGACTTTCTGTAGTGGGAGGGTTTAAGGAACACGACTCTTGAGTTGAGCTTAGGTGTGCCAACAGGTCGAATCTTACTTTAGTTGGTTCAGTTTAGATACGGCACCTGGTTAGAGTTGAGGCGGGTCCAACCTGTCATTGGTTCAGTTTGATTTTCTGTAAACTGGTTTGACTCGTGATTTAAATTTTGATAAGATAAAAGCATATTTTAAACAACATAATATAAAATAAACATTAACATTTTGAAAGGTTCGCGGTTTTCAAAACATTTAAATCAAAATTTAAGCGGATGGAAAATTTAATCACAATTATTCTCCGTCAATATATAAAATGAAAAAAAAAAGTTAGCCCAAAGATGTAAGAGTTTTATGAACTTTAAACTTAATCCACAATTCAAATTTTTATAAATTTTAAATTTAAATTTGACAAATCAATTCAAAATTAATCATTGACCTTAAATCAAGTTAAGCTAAAAAATCACTTTTTGTTTCAAGTTGGCCATGGAAAACATGTTTCTTCGTAACATTAGGTCAGACCGTACTGATACCGAACATTTGATTTCTTGAAAGCATCCTGCATTTGGATGGATTAAAATCAACACTGATAGAAGCCGTTGTGGTAATCTAGAGGAGGCTACCGTAGGAAGGATTTTGTGGGATCATAGAGGTATTTACTTGTTGGCCTTATTCTTTGAAGTGAGATGATGCTCTATCCTTAATGCAGAACTTTAAATAATCCGACAAGGGCTTCAATTTGGGTGGGATGCAAGTTTTCATCGAGTGAGGTTAGAGCCTGATTCACAACTTGTCATTTATCTTGTTAACTCATCTATCTCGAGTCACCACCCGCTTGGAGCTCTGATTGAGGATTGTTGGGTTCTGATTAGCGCAATTGGGAGTATTGTATTAGACATATCTATCATGAGACAAACTTTTGTGCAAATTTCTTGGCCAAATAGGGTTCAACAAGGATCTTGAATGTTCAATATAAGATTCTCGTCATGTGAAGCTATTTACCCTTTTTAAGGCGGACTTGATTGAAGTTGGATTTAGTAGTTGGTTAGTTTATTTCTTTTTTGTTGTATCAAAAGAAAAAATTTGCTCAAATTTATTTAAATTATTTAAAATGATGTTATTTTAATATTACTTTTTAAAGTAATATTAAATATGATCCATTAACTTTAAACTATGTCAAATCAAATATAACATTTTTATTTTAACCTTATACTAAAACTTAAACTCGACTTAACGGTGGTTCAATCTAAATATAATTCATTAATCTTAAACTACATCATATCCAATACGATGTCTTTCCTCTAATTTTGATTTGAAATTTAAACATAACTTAAAACTCGGTCCATCTAAGTATGATATGTTGAGTTTTGAGGCTCACTCCAACTTTCAATTTTATACATGTGATGATGATAAAGTAATTGGTTTTTGGGTCATCGTCATTTGGTCTAAAGTTTTCTTATCCTTTGAAATGCATAAAATAAACTTTGAACCTAAAATAAATGTTAAAAAAATTAATATGCCAGCAAAGGAGGGTTTGTCTTGTCGTGAAAGGATATCCAAAGCTCTGTACTTTTATATATACAGCCACAGGATGCCCTAAAATTACAAAATATCATGTTCAAAAAAGTTAAGATATTTATCAAACTTTTATATCAGAATCACAATTAAACGAGTAAGACGAGTAAGATAAGAAATTTAAAGTTTAAAAAATTAAACTAATATTAGACCATAAAAAATTACTAAAAATTAAATAAAATTAAAAAATTTCAAATATGATTGCAAGAGTTTGTTCTTACCCATCGAAAAATTTGAAATTAAAAAAAAGATTATTGAATGAAAATTATTTTATCTATATCAGTTTATAAGAATTTATTAATTTACAAAAATTGACTGATTAATTAATAAATATAAACTGATTGATTTTTAACACCAAAAGATATTAAAATAACTCGAATCAGAAAGTTAAAAATCGAACCGAAAAGTTGAACGGTTCAAGATTTTTACAATTAGACTGGTCGAATCAGCTAAGTTTTTTAATCATTAGTTTTTATTGAAATTAATTTTACCTAAATTTGTATTAAATTTTTGATTAGATATTAATTTTTTGATAAAATAAAATTACAATATTGATGATTGTTGATTTAAAGCATCATATTTAATTAAATAATGATAAAAATTACCCATTTAACTGAAATATTGCTTTTCTCAATTGAAATTATTTTCTTAAAAACTCGAAGGTAGGAAAATTTGAAAGAAAATAAGGAGATTTCAAAAAAAAATTCTTTGGATGTCATAAAAAATAATTAAAAAAAGGGAAAAGAAAAAGGAAAAAGGGTATTCTGTAATTAATTGGGAAAACATGTCCAGTTTAGAATAAAGAAATTGAAACGAAGTTGAGTAAGCTTTTAATAAGTCAATAATGATGTTCCAATGACTGTCTTTTTCTTTTTTCTTTTTAATTTGAAAATTCCATTTCTCAAGAGAAGCTCTCAAGCCCCCATTAGAGAGATAGAAGAGAGAGACAAGAGTAAAGAAGCTCTCTTTGATTGTGTCCCCACATAGATGAGCCAAACAATCATAGAGAGAGACATACAAATACAAAATCAGACTCAAAAAGACGTTCTTTTGTGAGAGATTCACACATCCAAAGGCTAAAAGATACAGAATCAGACCCCAAATCAAAAAAACCTTTTCATAGAGATACTTGTTGTTGGGTGTGGTTTATTTCGGTATATAAAGCTTTATTGTGTGTATTTTGAGTTTTTGAAATTTGAGAATTTCGAATCTATTGATTGGCTCAAGTTTCAAGCTTTGATCTTAGAGCTGAAGGATCTTTGCTGGATGAGTTGAGAGGACCAGCTTCTTTGGGATTATAGAATGGTAAGTCGGAAACAGAAAGCATGATTCTTTCTTATGCCCATCTGCCTTCTCCTTGTATATTTGTTGTTGTTCTTGTAATACTTATGCAAATTGCGTAGTGTTAAGGATCTTTTTTGTTTGTTTGTTACATTCGAATTGAAGCATGACTCTTTTTTTCTGTTGGAATTTTCTTGTTGTTTTGCTTGTTTCTTTACGAGTTAGAACTTGGGTTGAATTTGGGTTTACTTCGTATGACTAAGGAATAACCATTTCCTTTTTACAGTCTTTTCATTCGACTGTTCTAATTTAAGGTTTTGAAAGTTAAAGATTTGTAGTTTGGACAGTTCTTTGTGGAGATGATATCTTTATAATGCTTAAGCGTGATTTGGACGATGTATTAAGCTAAACAGGAAAATAGAAAAGGTTAAAGTATTGACGGGCATATTCATTGGTTTTTGACTTGAATTGCGCTAACTGCCTAACGCTGAGTAGCTGGTGTTTCAGGCAAGTTAAGTTGATAGACAGAATTCATATTTTGCTTCCTTTTAAATAGGTGGTTTAGGCTATGGTTGTTAGTAAATGGCCTAGTGCTAAGAGTATGAGTGGTGGCCAAATGATCATTCTTGAAGAAGCACGACCTCAACATTTCGATACAGAAGTTGTGAAATTGAGGATAAGGGTTTTAGAATCAAAATCCTGCCATTCCCATTTTTAGTATTGATGTTCAGAGAGTTAGTTTGGATGAGTAGCCATTAGTTGGGACTTGTCAGGGTTTGGACGAGATTTGTTGTGCTCTACATCATACATTCAAGTCCTTACTCTTGCTCTGAGGATCAGAAACTCCTTGTTTACTTGCTTCTTTTTGCCTTTACATTTCCAGGCTGCACCAGACAATATAATTGTTGGGTCTCATGTATGGGTTGAAGATCCTATTTTAGCATGGGTTGATGGTGAAGTTACACGGATAACTGGAAATGAAGTTCATGTCAGTACCACACATGGAAAAACTGTAAGTGTTGTGACATTTCAGTACATATTTAAATGTTTGTATGTATGGTTCTTGATATACATGAGACTTATGTTTGTATTATTACAAAGTTATTGAAATGCCATATTCAAATGTTCATGATAACAAAGGATTCCGTGGCCTTTGGTTTTGATTAAGGTTGTTGCAAATATGTCGAAAGTTTTCCCAAAGGACAATGAAGCTCCTCCTGGAGGTGTGGATGATATGACAAAGCTTTCATATCTGCATGAGCCTGGAGTTTTGCAAAATCTGGCTACTAGATATGAACTGAATGAAATCTATGTGAGTTGCCCCTTTTCCTTATCAAGCTGAAATTTCATTAATTCTTATTCAAAATATGAGTACAGAATGCTTCCATTACAAGTTCAAAGTAAGCTTAATGAACAGGGTCATAGCCCAGACTAAGTTGGTGATCGATCTCTTGGTCTTGCTGAAATAGTCTGGCTTAATAATGGATATCTTTCCAATATGGAGCTGTCTTAATGAGAGAAGTAACAAAACCACCTTTACACCAGCTCAGTGGACAAGGCCTTTATTACAGGAGAAATGAAATGCCTCTCAAGGAGAGGAACAACATACTAACTCCAAAATTGAGAGGAAAAAAAAAAACAATTGAGCATCACACCTGAGGCCTAATCTTCCTTTCATCGTATCTGAGGCTTAGTTTTTCTTTTATCTTAGTTACAAAGAAACTTAAAAAAAAAAAATACAACGAGCCTAATACAATGGGAATAATGACACAGTGCTTGAGTGTAATAAGTCTAAACTATTCTTGCGATGTTAATGGTTATTAGTTGTGCTATATTTTTGCAGACGTACACTGGGAATATCTTGATTGCAGTTAATCCATTTCAAAGGTTGCCTCATCTGTATGATACTCACATGATGGAACAATATAAAGGAGCTGTATTTGGTGAACTCAGTCCTCATGTCTTTGCAGTTGGTGATGCTGCATACAGGTGATATGAAGCTCTATCCTTTTGTTCATGTTCTTGCATGCTCTTATAGGGTTTTCTTATTTATATGCCATGGTGCAAGAAAATAGGGCAATGATCAATGAAGGGAAAAGCAATTCAATTCTGGTCAGTGGGGAAAGTGGAGCTGGTAAAACCGAGACAACAAAGATGCTTATGAGATATCTTGCTCACTTGGGAGGGCGATCTGGAGTAGAAGGAAGAACAGTTGAACAGCAAGTTCTGGAGGTAAGCTGGCTTTAACTTGAAAGGTACTCTTTTTTAAAATAGTCATCACATTTTGTTTATCATATTGTGTATGATAATGATTCTGAATTTGCATTCCTTTCTTTGATATGAGTGGTACAGTCCAATCCAGTTCTTGAAGCATTTGGTAATGCCAAGACAGTCAGAAACAACAATTCAAGGTACAGATAAGCTTATAAATTTTTACATGTCATTTGTTGAAAATATTGCGTTGGTTCTTAATTATGAACATTGAATGCTGTTTCATCATTGCTTTTTGGGCATGTCAATGTAGTCGTTTTGGTAAATTTGTGGAAATCCAATTTGACAAACATGGGA
>JAOQMM010000005.1:3559965-3570344 GCA_027563515.1 Erythroxylum platyclados
ATTAATTACTATATTTTAATTATTTAACCAATTATATATATTAAATAATTAACTATATTTTAATTAATTATATTTTATTTAATTAATCAATTAATTATTACTTAATTAATTAATTAATTATTACCTTATTAAAATATAATTAATGGATATAATTTTTATAATTGACTTGTAAACCAAATTCCCTTCTTTTCTTTTCAAGCTAATTTATATAATTATTTGTAAAATTGAAAATTTTAGGTAACAATCTCTCAACTAGTTAGAACCAAGGTTGAGTATTACTAGATCTTCCTAAATTTTACATATCAACAAGACTTTTATTAAATTATTATTGTTATTATACTAGTAAATTTGGAATTCTAGATAAACTAATTAATAGTAGGCTTACTAATAAGTTGTGGTGGAACCGAGCTCTAGTCTGAGTTCAATCTAGCTTTAACCAAATTTGAGTTAATTGAGATTAATTTGAAATAAGTTCAACCTAAGTTCTCAAGCACCAAATTTCAAAATTCATCTTATTGAGTCCAAGTACGATGTAAAACCCTACTAGGTTGAGTTTATCTATTAACTTTAAATCAGTTTAAATACTTATTTTTTTACGAAACCTACTTACGGACCAATAATTTAGAATCAACACATTAATCTAATCTAGAGTTTAATATAACTTCAAGTCAAGTCTATATTAAATTTTGATCGATTCAAATTAATTTAAGTTAAGCCCCCTGAATTAAAGTTAACTTTTATTAATTATATTTAAATATAGTTTGAAATTCAATCAAATCAAATTTGTCTCGTTAATTTCAAATTGAGTTGCCAAACTTAATTAACGAGTTAATAATTTAAAGTATAAGGATCAATTTAGTCTATAAGTTTGGTTTCATGAACTTAAAGTTATACCAATTTCTTATTAATAACAACAAGATTAGTGGGTTTTGATTCTGACACGTGGCGTCCTATGTAATCATTCAAAACCTCCACGTGTAAGTTGCCCATTACTCTCCCTGCCTGTGACCGCCATGTAGACTTGTCTCTGTACGGATGACATTTCAAAGTAAATATCTTCTGTGGACGGTCACACATTTAAACTTGTGTTCTGACCAATGTGATTATCCAAAGTCCATTTCATTTATTATTAGTTCTTGGAGGAAGATCACTCTCTATTCTTGATTTCCTGGTAGGATTGGCGACTCATTAGCGTTAATAAAATTTTAAATTTCAAAAACCTTTAATCAAGTTTCTCTTTAATTTGCATTTATTTATTATATATAATTTACTAATTACTTGATTCATGAATTATTAATTACATACAAGAGTTTAGCTAAATTAAAAACTTATATTCACAACTCACCTTAAGAAATGATAGAAAGTAAGGTAAAGGCCTAAATAGCAATTTAATATTTATCAAAAAGGTTTAACTAATTTTTTATTTATTTATGATGTTATATTACATTTTAATATTTTTAAAATAATATTGATAATATTTTAAATTCTAATAAAATTAATTTTTTGTAACATTGAATTAACAATTTAGCAAAGATTCTCTCTACTAATTAGGGTAAGGCTACGTATTATTAGACCTCTCCAAATTTCGCATCTCAGCAGGATTTATACTGAATATTATTGTTGTTTTTTGAATCAACAATTTAGTTCTAAAAAGAAGAGTAAAATCTCATGAACTCTTTGTAATTTAACATATTATCAATGTACTTGTGATTTTTAAAATTAATCAATAACTTCCCTATAATTTTATTTTTATAACACATATTTCTCTATCATAGTTTTCACGTAGGTTATTTGAAAACAATCGTTTTATTAGTTAAAGGTAAAGTTACATATGACTGGATCTTCTTAAACTTCACATATCAGTAAAATTTATAATAAATATTGTTGTTGTTATTATATCTTTATCGCAGGACGTAAATTTGAAGATATCAATTAGAATTTGTAATAAACGTTAATGATGAGAGGTAAAACTATAAAAAAAGTTATTGATAATTTTTAAAAATCAGGGATACATTAATAATATGTGAAATTATAGGTGTTTATCAAATTTAATCATAAAATATTATTTAATTATTGATTAAATATGTAATTTTTACTTTAATATTTCATAAAAATTAAAAAAGTCTTTATAGGTTATCTCTACTACTAAACTATTTTAATTATAAGAATTATGATAAAAGTAAGGATTTAATTAAAATTTTTGTGAAATATTATGGTGTAATTCTCACTTTAAAAATTAAAAAATATAAAGTTTCACGTAGTGATATGTTGTATCCTTTGTACCGTATTCCACCACCTTTCATTCGGATAAGGCCTAACACGTCATACAACACACATTCCGACAATATAATTATGCTAATCTGTATTACATCCTAGTAAGATCACAAAATCTCAACCGTCCATCTACATACACCAAGTTGCTAAAACAAAATGAGCGGTAGAGATCATTGCAGTGTCGACAAGAGTGCTGGCACAGAATAACATGCACATCTCGCTACCCCGAGAATCTAAAAAAAGACAAGGCAAAAAACCTAACTAAAATCGTCACTAACCTACGGCCATGTGTCAGTAAACCCAAGATCGCCGGTAACCACCTACACCTCCTTAGTTATTTCCGGTCGCCCACTTACCCCTCTCCTATATTTTCTCTCTCTAAATTGGTTTGTAGTACACCTCCTCTTTCTCTCTCTACAAATAGAGATATTTTAGTGTAGATACATCAGCAAGATCCAACTTTCCGGCTGCCGGCGGCGACTTCGGTGGTGAGTCGTTGTGATGAGTCGATCTCCGGCAAGGGCAATAGGGAAACTTGAGTATTGTTGCAGTAAGAAATGTTAGATCCACTAACCCTAGTTCACCTACGATCCAAGACCTGGTTTCACAAGAGGAAAAAATTGAACCCCATCTCTTATCGATAACCGTACATATTGTAGGGCTTCGATCCTTTTCCCAAATCCAGACGTGGGGTTTTTTTTTTGGGGGGATTTTTGTAGTTTTTGGAACTGTAAAGTTTTGATTTTTCTTTTTTGTGAATATTGTTGTAAAAGTGGCGCAGATGAATCTGAGTACGGCGACGACGGCTACGGCGGCGGAGGAGGAGGATGAATCTCAACAGGAGATTCATATTCCAGCTGATATTAATTGGGAAATGCTTGATAAATCCAAATTCTTTTTTCTCGGTGCCGCACTCTTTTCCGGTGTATCGGCGACGCTTTATCCGGTGGTGGTGTTGAAAACACGGCAACAAGTTGCCCAATCTCAGGTTCCGTGTATAAAGACTGCGTTTTGGATTGTTAGGAATGAAGGTTTTAGAGGTTTGTACCGAGGGTTTGGGACTTCGCTGATGGGCACAATTCCTGCTCGAGCGCTTTATATGGGGGCGCTTGAGGTTACAAAAAGTAATGTCGGAACTGCCACAGTTAAGTTAGGGTGTCCGGAGGCAACCGCTGCGGCGGTGGCTAATGCGGTGGCCGGATTGAGCGCTGCCATGGCTGCACAGCTTGTGTGGACTCCTGTTGATGTTGTGAGCCAAAGACTCATGATTCAAGGGCCAGTTTCTACTTGTAAATATGCAAACGGGTTTGATGCTTTTAGGAAGATCATTAACACGGATGGATTGAGAGGATTGTACAGAGGGTTTGGGATATCCATTTTGACTTATGCCCCTTCTAATGCAGTTTGGTGGGCATCGTACTCCGTAGCACAGAGACTGGTTTGGGGTGGATTTGGCTGCCACTTGGGGAAGAAAGGTGATGACGGTTGTGGTGGTGGTGGTTATGGTGGTGGGGTTAGACCGGACTCAAAGACGGTAATGACAGTTCAGGGAGTGAGTGCGGCCATGGCAGGAGGTGTATCAGCTTTGATCACAATGCCACTTGATACAATTAAGACAAGGTTGCAAGTTTTGGATGGTGATGAGAATGGTAGACGTGGACCAACTGTTGGACAAACTATCAGAAAATTGGTTAAGGAAGGTGGTTGGTTGGCATGTTACAGAGGTTTGGGACCTCGTTGGGCATCAATGTCTATGTCTGCTACTACAATGATCACTACCTACGAGTTTGTCAAACGACTGTCGGCCAAGAACCATGAGGTTTTACAATGAAAGAAGAATATGCAGAAACAACTGGAGAGAAAAAAAAAAAGGGAATCTTTTTTCTTTTTTTATCTGTCTAAATTCCCGTTGGAAAATCTTTCTTCTTGTTCTTTATCTTCTACCTTTCCCTTACTCTGCAAACCTGAGGAGAACTTAACAATTGATGTAAGGGTTTCCTATATAAAAAGGCAATGTTGTTCCATGTGTTCTTATTCACGTTCTTCAATGACTTGATGTTAAAAGTTGACTATGGCGGAAGCACTTAACTAAGCAACAAGTCACACAGTCACTTGGTAAGCTTTTGTTTCTTTGATGAGGGAAGGAGCTTAATCCAAGTTTGGTTTTGTAGGGTTCCTCATTGTGGGGCTATATGGCTTTAGGTTTCATCCAAGTAATTAGTGTATTTAGGCCCTACCACGTCTGCGTTTTGTATGTTAGTATCCAAGTCAAGAATCCATAGTTCATTTCTAAGTTCAATGAGTTGATGGGCAGTTGGCTTATATGCAAAGTGGAGGCCATCCTTTTGTCTTCAAAGAACTTATAAACCATTCTCATTAAGATGGTAATGAACTAAATTTGAACATCTATTTAAATTTAATTCTTGAGTTTGAACCCAATTTAAGTTTAATCAAATGGATTTATAAAATTATAACTTGAAGAAAAAAGAAGATGATGATGATGACGAAAACGATGACGACGATTATAGGAGAATTGTTTTCTTTATTTAAGAAAGTATTGTGTAATACGTAAATGTAGATGTAGAAGAAACAGACGTGTACATCATAGAAGATTGAATGTAAGACTTGAATGAGACTCCAAGGTCCCACATGCACCCATCAGAAGACTCGCATACATGCAAAGTCACCTTTTTTGGTGGTCACTTAAAGAGAAGTAGTTCTGTGGAAGGTTAAACTTTTTAAATGAATTTATTTTTATAAGAAATTAAAACAATATCTTCTTAAATGTCTTACACATAGTTTTATCAATAGCTAATTATAATATTAGATGTAAGAATAAAGTGTAAAATCATAATTAACCTTAGTTAATCATAAGTATTAAACTTATTGGCAAATACCAAATATATAAGTTATTTATAAAAATAATAAATAGTTTAATCAAATTCAAATTTATATCAAACTTTTGCATTAAACCTAAATTTGGATTTAAGACCTTTTTTTAATGAGAAGTTAAGTTGACAACCCTAATTATTTCCTTCTACTGGGGAGAAGTATCGAGTCAAATTTAGACTATTCTCGTTCTAAAATTAGAAAGTCACCTATACTTCTAACATTCAATGAACAAATCTACGTTTCTAGCATGCAAATCCATGCAATTTGGTTTCCATCTTCAGCTGAACGCAAACTCTAATACTTCACACACACCATGAACAGCCACCACTGATATTCTCTTCCAACAATATTTGAAGGCTGTTGTGAACAAATCACGATTGTCCTATCTACTTGGATTTATAACAGTACTTTGGTTCAAGCCAAAACAACGTAACATCTTCTCACAACTACAACTTCATATTCTCAAGAAACAAAAGCTACAGGATCATTGTACAGGTTAATATGTTGTCCTAACAATAAATCTAACTAAAGAAGCCAATTAACAAAGCAGTCAGCGGAGTCCAACAAGGAGAGTAAGGCAGTAATCCTTCCACCATTATCAAGGACGAGCTCTCTTGTTGCTGCAGGATGGGCACTTGTACTGCTTAATATGCTCTGCTCTGGCAGGCGTGATCTTAACACACTTGCCATGAAACCACTTCTCGCATACATCACAGCAAATCCAGAATTCATCAGACGCATAGTTCTCACCGCACGCACCACATAGTGTCTCCCCGTGCTCGTCTTCCTCTTCCTCCTCCATGCCCTGATCTTCAAACTTTGCTTGTGAAGCTTTCACATATTTTGCCTGAGATTCCCGCTACAACCCACCCAAAAAGCATAGTCGAATAGGATTCAGTCTAGACATTTTCAAAACTATAGCTTGACTGATTAGAGAACTTTCCTACCTCACTATTTTGATTGGAAACTAGTGAATAAAAATATGAAGTAAAAACTTTCGAAATACATAATATTCTTTGCCGCCAATATTTAAAAAATGAATAAGAACATCTTACTGCTTTGGAATTTGACTTTAAGAACATCTTACTGCTTTGGAATTTGACTTTGATTTATTGCTATTGTTATTTGCAGATGAGGACTTCTCCTTTGTTTGTTTCTTTGCATTACCAGCCACAACTTCAAATATCGTAGGAAGATCATTTATCATATTGAAGAGCCGTTTCCTGCGTCAAGGTACATCAAATGTTGTAAAACAACCTTCAGCTGGGTGCTCTGGATAATAAAGAGAACCTTAATAGGATCAGAAAAACCTTCACATAGGTACATTAATAAGTTGATCTACTTTTCATGTTTACCAGAACCACGTTAAGTTACGCCACATAGATCCTACGCCCAGTAGAGTTTATTGTTTTCTCAATATAGTTTTAGCTCTAGTCAACAAAGACAGGAGAATAGAGCATGAACACTTTTGAATATAGAATCTGAGACTAACATCAGTATAAAATGCAAGGCATACTGATACAAACCAATTAAATATAAGCCTACTAAATGAATATAGCTAGCAGAACAGTTTATTTGGCAAGACCAAGAATAAGGAATGTATAAATCTGCAGGATGTCTCAAAAAGTACATGATATGTTCATAAAGCACAAGGCTTTCTTAAATATCGTCAACCATACCTGTCAGCTTTATCGAATCCAAATCGAGCACCGAAATAGAATGCAACAGAAAGCAGCCACGCATCACTATGGACAGCAACTAAGGATAACCAGTCCTTTTCCTGCATGCCGTCTCTTGCAAAATTAATACCTAGTGCCGGCTCTGGAAGCTCAGGAGGAACCTCTTCAGCAGGTAAATTCACTTCCCATTGCTCACTAGGAAAGCCATACAAGCACAGGTTCTCTTTTTCTGAAAATTCAGCCATATAACAAATTCTAATATACACCAACATAGCTGAAGAACAAAAAGCACAAAACAATTCCAAAATACCAACACCAATTCCACGCCTCATTTCCTTAGAACAACACCAAAATAGCATCTAAAGCTAGAAAAAGATATAGAATAAACCCAAATTTCCTTAGTAACCCACCAATCAAAAGACTAAACTAAAGCTCTTTTCACACACACACAAACACTCACCTGGGTCACACTGGTGATAGAACTCCTCAACATCTGCAACAGCCCCAAAGACAAAGACACATGTCAATATAATAACTGAAATAACTAACCAAAACCCAAACTCAAACTCAAAATTTTCAACTTTTTTAACCGAAATTCCCCAAAACTTTGGTCATAAACTCACCAACCGCACAATAATAACTATGCGAGCATTACCACACTAAACCTTCAAAAACAAGCGTAAATTAAGCCAAACAACAGATAAAAAGCACACAAACGGCAGATAGAGAATGCGAAGCGCTTCACCAGTAGTGAGAGCCTTAATTAAAGCTGAGCGCCGGGCCTTGAAGTCCTTGAACACCTCCTCCACTGTCCGTGGGTTGTACTGCGCTCCAGAACCGTCCATAGCTCCGTCTCCCACTCCCTCTCTCTCTCTCTATACTTTCTCTCTCTAGATCAAAAATGGTGGGTTTTGATAAGGAGGGGTTTAATAAGTTGAGGAGGAGGACGAGGACATTGTGGAGATTTGGGGGTTTGATTCGGGGCAGTTTGGGGATTTCGTCAGGTCCCGGATTTGAATCTTGTTGTCTCGGTCAGGTTAATTTGATTTGAGTGTTTGGCTTTCAAGTCCGGTTTGAAGCAAATGAGTCCTCAAATTGTAATTTTATAATATTTTAAGGTCAAACAATGTGGGAGTTTTAAATTTATTAAAATAACGATAGCATACCTGAACTAATATTTTTAAGGTCACACTCAATCCCACACAAGATTTGGTATAGGGCTGGCCCGAGCTTGATTTGATCTGAAGCCCGATCAGGTTAGATGCTCCAGGATCAGGTTAGATGCTCCATGTTTGAGCAGGTTCGAGGCTTCAAGCTCAAATCTGAGCTGGATTGAGTATGATTAAATTTATTTTTTATTTTTAAAAATTAAAATGACCCAAATCTGAGCTAGATTAAGTATGAATAAATTTATTTTTTATTTTTAAAAATTAAAATGACATCATTTTATATAAAATTTTTAAACTTAAAGCCCAATTGAATTAGACAACCCGAGCCTGCCTAAAACTCGATCAATTAGGATTGAATCAATTGACTTCTAGTCAAGTTGGAATTTTTTGCTTATCTCTAACCACACATCCAGTGTAAAGATGGCATCTGTTCAGATCCAGACTGGTTTAACTTGAAATCAATGAGTTCAATCTGAGTTGACCGAGTTTCAGATTGGACTTGAACTTTGTTTCTAATTTCAAGTTTTGTAATCGAGCTTAAGTTTAGGTTGTCCAATCCTTAAATATATTGAATATATTTTATTAAAATAATGACATTTTACTACTTATATTTTTAAAAATTAGGTCTAGACTTGAGTTCGAATAAATTTCGAATCACCCAAGCTCAATCATACTTAAGTATAGGCCACAAATTTGGAGTTTGTTTAGACCTCATATTGAGTCTAAACCTCAATGTAAGTTTTTGATCAAACTCAATCCAGGCACTCAGAGAGCGCAACTCAGCCCAATTTCAAGTCTAATCAAATCTACACCCTTATCTTGAAGCTTGACCCAAATCTAACTAATTATTTTTAAGCTCAAGTTATCCTCCGGCTTGTATGCCAAAGCCCAATTCTAACCTAATTCATTTGTTGAGTTGAACTTAATTCAAATCCAAATTTAATCAAATCAAATTGAATAGAATGACAGATTCTAAAGTGCTCAACTTTTTAGAATTTTTTCAATGCAATGTCCAAGTTTTTAAAATTTTTATTGAGTGACTAAATTTTTATAATCTAATTAACAGTTCAAAACGTTAGTTTTATTTAGTATTTTTTAATTTAGCTAACAGAAAATTTTTTGTTCATAACATGTAGGCCTCTGTACAACAAATTAATTGTCAACTAATCATTTACTTGGATTAAAACACTAATGTATGAAAAAGGTTCCAAGTTGGGTGTTTTAGTCCACGTAAATGATTAGTTCGCAAGTGGATGCCTATATGTCATGAACATGAAAGATTTTATTAATTAAGTTAACAAAATAAACTTAAATATTGAATTGAAAAAATATCAAGAGTTAAACGCTTTACAATCTATCATCCCAAATTTAATCTATATTCCTAATTCTTCACTTTCAAATCAAATTTAACCTTTCACTTCTCCTCAAATTTTGTTTTCAAATTAAACTTTGATTTTTGAATTGAATTTATTGAAACTTGTTTTTTTATCATTCTTACAAATATAACTTGGATTAGGCTTTAATGCAACACTAATATCCTATTAATAATTTTCAACCAAAATTTTATTGGTTTTTTTCACCAAAATTGTTATGAGAAAATGAAGTTTATGGGACAAATTATCAAACCACAAAACAAAAATTGAAAATCAAAATTACTTTATAAACAACAAAAGTACTAAATAAGTCTTAAATCCAAATTGATGGATGTTAACAGAAATGTCAAGACATACTAAAGCACATATATGGTTCTGTTTTCTGATAAGCAACGGAACAACAATAACAAACTGAGGAACTAATTGAGCCAAGGATGACTTCCCAATGGGACAACTTGCAGCTGTATTTTCCAGGTGATGTCAAACACATTCTGCCGAAAATGGTGTCTCGCACCGAATGGAGTCGCAGTCACAGTAAGATGGAGACTCGGTGGTTGCCGCCACCAGGCATACCGACATGAGAAGGGTAACTGGAGAACTTGAAGTCTTGCTGCTGCCGGAACATGTCGTCAGCACTGTTGGTGGCACTCGAGACGTCTGAGCAAGAGGTGGTGGAAGCACCATCTCTGCGGTGTTTGGGTTGATGAACTTCAGACTCTGACATACTTCCAGTCAAGTGAAGCTGAGTTTGAGCGGAGCCTGTGACATTCAGCCCGTGGTTTGAGAGAGTAGGATTGGAGTCCTCGAGCTTTTTCGCGTTCAGGAAGCGTCCACCCGAACCCCTTGCCCTCCTCAATGCATGAAGATGCCTAGATTCATGAAGATACGGCTGATAATGAGGAATGCAAGATAGCTTTCAACAAGTTGAAGGAGCTTTTGACTACGGCATCAATCATTCAGCCACCCGAATGGAACCAGCCATTTGAAATTAT
>JAOQMM010000005.1:3570444-3582845 GCA_027563515.1 Erythroxylum platyclados
CACATTTTAGTAACCGGCTTAGCATACGGCTTCCAAGGGTAAGAAAGGAGAATCTTGTCCTCCACTAGCTCTCCACAAAATGAGCACAGTAAATGCACGAAACTGAACTGCTAGATAACATATATTTAGCAGGTACAGGACATTGAGGATGAGGAAGGAAAGGCACACATTACGACCTCGGATAAGTTTGTTCTGAGCCTCGAGCTTGGCACGGTACCTTCGCCTCCTTAGAATTGCATTATATTGTTTAGCATTGACAAAAATCGGTTCATCTTCTGTAAGATCAAGAGGTAACGGCACTCTCGCAGGGAACATACTAAACATGGAATGAGGAATCTGCTGTCAAAACCATCAATTGATATCTTGTCAAAAAGGAGCAAAGAATACTCATCTTTGTGATAAAATGGTGTGTTCAAAATGAACGGAAAAGATCTTACGCTCAACTGAAGAATCAAGGTATCAGAATCTATACAAACCGTCAGAATAAAGCGATAGTCATGAAACCACAACAAGAATGTTCAACAGAAACAAGGGACAATCAGTGATGCATGAGTCACATATAATAAAAGCAATAGCCTTTAGTAAACAAATGGAGAAGAATGTTCTTTCCCAGAAAGAATAGTAAAATATAAAAAGCAGAGCAGAATAAAAGCAAAAGAGATGCAATGTGAAAAGAGAAGGAAAAAAAAAAAGTATATAGTTTGTAATGGCATAATTCTCCATAGACCTCCTTTTTGAGGTTAAAGAACATTAAAAAACAAAAAAGCATTACATTTACCAAGCATTATACTTAAGAAGCCAAAGAAGTTACTCCATGAGAATAATTGGTCTAGAGTCAAAAGAATCACGAGGAGAAGCAAAAATGAAGTAGAACTCTTCCTAGATCAATGCAACTATAGATAATGAAATTACTCGATAGACTAAAATCAGTTTTGCCAGTTAAAACTTCATGTGTGAAAGCCAACATGCCCCGAAATTTTGAACTCATTGAGGACCAAGTGATAGGACTCAATAGTTCTTGCTAAGAGAATTATTGGCGATTTTTCTAGTCACGGAAAATATATAAACTATTCGGCATTGTTGTATATGTGCAACAGTGAGACATAAGAGAAAGAGAGCAAGAAGTATTAGAAGAATAGAATATACCGCAGCCTGAGGCCCATAAGCAGTCAGTGAGCCGCCAAAGTATGGTTCTGTGTAATGTAGTGGAATATGAGCCTGCAATGGCAACATGGTAAATGCAAAATTTGGGCATACCCACAAATTTTTAGAAAAGTAACCCTCACCATAGTTTGAATATAGTCCACTTGTGAAGGAGGTAACAGAAAATCCTGAGTTCCCATTGATGAGGCTGATTTCAGCTGACTAGCCATAGGCTTCCCTTGAGTAACATTGTATCCTAAGCAAGCAAAAGAAGAGCAAAACCGGTTACTTATTTCACTGATCTTGAAGAAAACATAGAACATAGATTTTGATGTTTGAGAAAATACAGAAACATAGACCAAAAAGCATCTATATTGAGGTGGCAATGAACCAAACAACGTCCACTAAATTGGCACGTAGTTTATTTCTTTTCCTATTCTATTCAATTTCTTTCACATTCGAAGAAGTAATTTCTCTCCAGAACATCCAATGATACCGTTACTATTGACATGAAATCATAGCACTTGAAGACTTTCTGCAGGAATTACTAGAAATGCCAGAAACAGGTTCTTTTGATTTCAACACAATAAAGACTCGGATGTTAACGACATCTGAAGCTAATAACAAATTTTGCAGTTATGTTGAAATAATTCTTTTTTGCTCCAACATTACCTTCTCCCATGGGAGCTAGTTCAGGATAAGACTGACTAGTGGACTGTGATGAGGATGAATCCTGTTCTTGGACTTTAAAACTCAGTTGTTTACTACCACGAAACTGCTGTGGTGGAGCCAAGCTTAATCTCTCAGACAAAGATGAATGTTCAACATGTGATTCAACAGAATTTCCTAATGATGAGCAACCAACAACGTATGGAGAGGTTGAATGGGCAGAACCGATACCGGAGTCCTTCTTAGATGAGTTTTGCATTTTCATAAAAAAGGGATACAATGTAACCAGTAGTGATTGCGAAGTATCCAAATCTTAAGAACTAAAAACAGGAAACTTTCCGCTTGTAACTATCTCTTCCAATTGTTAGCCATCAGAATCCAGCTAAATTTGGCCTGACACATAAGTAACCACTTCAAAAAAAAAACACAAAAGGACACTGACTATCTTTTGAAGCAATAAAGCAATAACAAGCAAAAGATTAAGGAGCCTCAGATTAGATAGGAAGGGAACTGATATGCATCAAATGAGACTAACCAAGAAATGCACAAGTATCAAATGACCTACCTCTAACCTTCTTCTTGAACAAATGTAGAATTAAGTTCACAAATAATAACAACATGGAGATAGAGCTGAGTTCATAAATAATACCACAGAAAATCAAAAAACACTTCATATAACAGTTAAAAATCGGGGAACAGTTTCCCGAGGCGTGCTTTTCTACAGTAAAAGCAAACTATCTGTAAACAATCAACATCCTCTCTTACCACAATTACTCGCGATTTCCATTGTTCCTACTACTAATTCCTCGAGATTTTACTCTAGGCACCGCAAGAAAGGCCTGAAAGTTCATGTGCCATGAAAAACCAATAGCTCATTTCTTGTTGCGGCTACCATTATACACCCTATAGAAATGACAACATTAAGCATAGCCTCAATCCTAATCTCAAAGCTCAGAATTGACTGCGGTTAGCGACTCTTCTACATAAGCAGTTGCTCCAAAGTATCTAACTATCTTTCCACTCTCAATAAAATTACAGCGAAGATGTAAAATGAACAACATGCAAGCTATAAAAGTAAATATATATATATATATATATTACTGGACGATCATGAAGGAGATTAACACAGAGAAATATCCAGTTCAGCACAATAGATTGACCAAGCAAGCTACAACATGCAAGAGAATATATTTGGAGGAGAAAACCAAATGAAAACAGAGGAAGAACACAATGAGAAAGCATCTAAAGTCATTAAGAAACACCAAAATTTGAACTGAAAATATTTAATTTACTACGCAACAGACTTGCATCTCAACTACAAAACCTCAAATCCTCAATTACCAATCATCCAATCATGCATGCAACACCTCGAAGCAAAATCTCAAACAGAAGGGAGAAACAAAAGGAAGGCCTAAAAAGGGAAAGAAAAGGCAACATCTAAACAAGGTAAATCAACAACCAAGAAATACTCTTCCTACCAATACCATAATCCAAAAAGATCCTATCTTTTTTCACTTTAAACCCATCATGGGTCTCCTCACCCACCTTTACTTGCAAAAAAATTGGAAATACTCAAACCAAGTGGACAAAAAACAAACCTTTGTATCATTAACAACAACAGCAAGAAGAAGAAGAAGAAGAAGAAGAAGAGAGAAAGAAAGAGAGAATCACAAAGAAGAGAAAATAAGAGAAACCTATGAACAGAAACAAGAGACAAACAAACAAAAGCTCTTACCTTTCTCCATATTTCCAATCCCTTTGCACCCCATAACTCCCTCTTTCTACCTCTCTATTTCTCACCCTCTTCCTTCAGCCTTCTCTCTCAATCTCTCTATGGAGGGTCTTTGTCTTTTGTGCTAAGACTCAACCAAGTCTACAAGCTACATTATCTCTTTTTTTTTCTCTCTCAACCATTACCAGCAGCACCTCCCCACCTTCTCCTACTCCATTCTTTCCAATATAATAAACCATTTTCCTTATCATTTTAATTACCTTTTATCATTTTAGTTTTATCTTTAACAGCATTATAATCAAGTTAAGTACTTTTGTTTTTGTCCTTTTGCTGTGATGTAATAATCAACATTATCCTTAATATTAAATTCACAAGTCAGTGTATCTCTCCTATGTTTAAGCTTCTGTTGCATCCACGCGCGCTTTTTGGGACGTGGAGGGTACTGTGTGGGGTGTTCATATATCATCTCATGTATAAGATATTTCCAAGCTTATATCATAACCATTAGTTGATGAGTACATTACACCAAACTTGATTTAAGCTTAAATTTCACTCTGAATTTTAAATTGGGATCAAATTATATGTTCTTTCCTAGATATTTTTCTCAATAGATTGGAGAAAATACAATAAAAAATAAATTTAATTCTTCCATTTTCATTAAAAATACACTTCAAACTTTAATTTTATTAAATAAAATTTTGTATTTACAAGATATAATTAAATACAACAACAACAACAATAACTTCGAAAAAATCCCGCTGACAAGTAAAGTATGGGAAGGTTCAATAGTACATAACCTTACCCCTCATTAGTAGAGATGATGTTTCTAAAGTGACCCATATGAAATGGTTTATAATTAAATATACCCTTTAAATGCAAATATATTTACCTCTAAAATTTTTATATTTTAATGAGCTTGAATCTTAAAAATATTACACATAATTAGTGATATATGTTAAGATTTTAATGAATATGTTTAATTTAGATTTTATTAATTTTAAAAATAAAATGTTACATATATTTTTAATGAATTAAAAAATTAAATTGATTTTTTTAATAATTAGTGATGATAAATAAAGAATAGTTTATTCTTGATAAACCCCATTTTAAAACGAAATAGTATTAGGTTAATAATGGCTAAGTATGATGACAAAAGAAAATCATTGCCCAAAACTTTATGTCCACAAGAAGTAGTCAAGAGAGTGCTTATTCTTGGACCACTTCACCATTTCCACCAATTTTAAAAATAATTAAACAAAAAGAATATAAAAATTATCAAATCCAGATAGATTATTACACTTCCTCAAACTTAACGTGTGAGGCAATTTCTTATCTATAGCTAAGAAAATCTCACCCCCACTAAGACAAAACTAATGAAGCATTGATTAAACTAGTTAATCCTCACGTGTTAAACAAATACACAACAATGTTTTAAAAAAGGCAAAAAATATTAGGGGTCACACCTGAGGCTTGATCAGGCTTGAGACAGTTAAACCATCGCATTGTACCGACCAGTAGCTAATGGTATTAGCTTATATCGATTGATACCGATCAGTATTTAAAATATTGACCACCAGTTAGTTTTGCAAAAAAACAAAACTAAAATGTAAAAAAACTATTAACCTATTGCTCCACTTCTCCCAATTCGATTTTGGCCGCCTCTCAGTCCCTTGTCTTTCCAGTTCCATTCTCCTCTAGTAGTCTCCATGTCGCTCTCACTCTCCTCCAGTCGTCTCAATGTAGTCTCCGTCAACTCACTGTCCCTTCACCTTGTTGTTGTCATCGCCAATCACTGAGATCTCGAGCCTATCCAAGCTCGTGCTTGGCCCAACAATTTTTGCCAAAGCTCGAATGAGTCCCTAGGCAACTAGGTTGCAACCCGAGGCCCAATCAAACCTGAGACAATCGAGCCTAAGTTTAAGCTAAATTGGGATCAGCAGCCTAAAACCTGACTCGATTTGATATGAGCTAGTTTAATATTTTTTAGTTTTTTAACCGAGAAATAAAGATGGAGGAGACTTTTTTTGGATATAGGTAAGCAAGTCATTTTCAAGGTTACTTTATATCAAACTTGGTTAGCAATTTGGATATGCATATAAATAAATAAATATAAAGAATATTGTTATCTACAAAATTTTTTATTATTAACTACACTAGATATAAATTATTCATTTAACATTACAAACAAACCTCGTACACTAACAACTTAGCCAATAATTATAGGTAAATTATATGATCATATATATTTTCTTATATTAAAATCATTCGAATATTTATAAGTACGTCATTTTCAAGATTAATTTAAGTCCAACTTGATTAGTGGTTTAGAGATACATACACAAAGGGATAAGAGTGTAATCAACTACAAAATTTTATTAATACTTAAATCATATTATTATTTTTAAAGTTATGTTTCTTTGTCTCAATAACACCTTATTACGATAGTTATCTAACTTATAATTTTAGATAAATTACGACATCGTATATGTTTTGTTAGTATTAAAGAATTATTATATTTTGTATCAATCACATCTAAAGAGTTAGCCTTGGAGCAACCGGTAAAGTTGTTCCTTTGTGACAAAGTCACAAGTTCAAGTTACGGAAATAACCTCTTTATAAAAATACAGAGAAAATCTTGTGTATATGACCTTCCCTAAACTTCTGCAAAACAAAAAGCCTTGTAAAGTGACAATGTTAAAATTAAAGTTTGAAGTGTATCAACCACACCTATAACTTAGAAACTTGTTGCCTATACAAACTTTCTCCAAATTAGGGTTATAAAAAGCAATAATTCAATGATTTATTTATTTTTTCTGACAAGAGGTGTATTATACATCACATGGCCAAATTAAACAAGTTTCAATTATTGATTTGTTAGAATCTGAAGACAACATTATACTATGTCACATGTCTTTCACCTTTCTTGGCAGAAGCTAAGCATCATTATATTTTAATTTCAAGCATCATTTTTAATAGATGGAGCAGATAATAATTATATCCAATTCACATCTACCTAACAAGTATTATCTAAACTTGGAGCCTTTCCAACCAAATTTAAGAGTCTAGAGTCTAGAGTCTAGACTATTATTTCTTTATTAACTTATTTTTATATTCTTGACACTATTTATATCTCTCTTCTATATATAGTTCTATACACTAATTAGATTATAATTCATATAACCTAATTTTAAAAAACAATTTGTTCAAAAGCTATAGAATTCCTAATTCGATTCTAATTGTTTTTATTTTTGCTTAACAGCACATTTTTTTCCTTCGCACACACGCCACTTCTCTAGTTACTCCATCTGCCTTTGTTCATGGCAAGAAGCCAACAACTCTGTTCTAAAAGCACTTATTGACGATTTTTGCTTCTTTTGGCTCACTTCTCCAAACCCCTCCAAATTCTGAAACCCTTATTTGTCTATTGCCTTCAAATCATGGGACACTACTTAAAACTAATTGTCAATCTTTGAGCACTTCAAATTAAAACTACTCAGTAGGCTTCGAATGTAAGAAGGGAAAAGGTAGGAGTGTACTATGCACCACAAATAATACCTAAAACTACCTTTTTTTAATGAAAACTAAAACAGCCAACATTCTAAATTACAAACTGGAATAAGAGTAAACTGAGAAATCCAGTGTCAGGGTAGGTATAAATGAAAACATTACACTGGGTTGCTGAAAATGTAAACCACCCAGGGGCAGAACCAATCAACGTCCCCAAGGGGGCACAATGGGGTCAGGAAACACGATAAAATTCCTCACTGAGAGTGCCAGGGCGTAGAAATTATAGAATTTTTTCCTCCTGAGAAGCCTCTCAATAGAATTTTATTCATCTTCAGAGTACAACAATCAGTAATCAGATAACTAGAATTCTCGTCCCTTGTAAGGCATTTCCTGCGAATCCAGCAAATTATGAATTCAGGTGACTTAGACATAAGCTTCTCATTATTATCACAAAAAGGCATACAATTCATCTCATATGTTAAAGAATATAAAAGTATATTATGCTCTCCAATGCTACTATGATAACGTCTTAAATGACAGAAATTTCACAAACTTAGCTTCTATAATAAAATAACACAGTAATCTTCAGCAAAAAGTGCATTCATTGACATTACTTACAGGTTGGTAACTTGGCATGTACAACACTTGCCTAGGGTGCCCTACAAGCATCTGCTGTCCATACTGAAATAAGATTAAAACACAGTTGTTAGATTGAAACAAGGAGCAAAATGAAACAAAGTGCTTCTCAGGTAATGTCCTACCTGAGGTCCACCTGGATGAAAGTACGCCTGTGGTGCTTGCAATGGTGCAACCTGTGGATTAAATATGACAGGCTGGTGACCAGAAAATGAAGGTCCAATCTGCAAGATTTGCCCAAGTTAGATATCATCCTAACAACAAAAGCTGAAAGCTAACAACTGCTCCAATACTGAACAATTTGGAGCTGGGAGATAAATCATGTCACCCAAATCATTTCCTTAATTATAAGTCAGACAACACATAAGATAGCACACTATTCAACAATTTGCAAATCATCATCAGAACTGATTCAAGGATTACTTGCGGACCGCACATTCAAGTTAGAATTTTCATTGATGCCACCTATACCATAACATTGGGACCAAAAATGGCATGCTAACACTTCGTAACTTCATGAAACACAAAGGAGACAAATTTGGAAGTCAACAAGCCATATCCTTATTTCAAACTCACCCCAACACCCACAGGCATATGCATATGTGGCAGACTGGAAACAGTGGTTGGAAAATAGAATGAACCATCAGAGACTGGAGATGGAGGCCTAACTGGTGCTAGCGAAGGAGTAAAACTTTTTGCATTGGGATTGAGTTTAAATTCCTGAAAACCACGTAGACAGCAAGAAAAACAATAACACAAAGGTTAGCCATGATAAGAAAGAAACCTAAAATAGCAGCAGTGCATATTTAAAAAGCTGGTCTATGCCCACATAACAATTAGTATGCCTCTGTGTGCTTGCATTACCCATAAAGATGCATGATACTATATAGTAGCAGATTTATGGTACCTTGGCATTGGGATTAAGGGTTGACTTCTCAGATGATAATGAACCCATTGATGAGCTTGGTGATAAACCAGAACCACTAGGAGCTGATGTAGCACCTATGCAATCCGAACTTGATGATGTAGAACTACCAGGTCGTCCTCGAGAGTTTAGAGAAAGGGTTTCTCCAACTCCTTTAGGAGGTGCTGCACAATCTGGCGCTTCAATAGATGAGTTTTTCATTCCATGACTTCGTAATGGAACATGGGAGGGACGAGCACAGACAGCAGTATTAGGAAATGCTCTTCCTTTATCAGAAGTATCTTCCCTAACATTCAATGATGATTGAGAGTCTACAAAGCAATATGCATACAGAACCTTGCTTTAGTATTTCTAAACAGAGTAACACTGAGTAAAGAGAAAGTGAATGCATCAATAAAAGCATCCCCCCTATGCATGAATATATTGTAAGATATCCGTGATTGTTCAGTAGGAAATTCCCCCAATTATACCTTGTGCACACAATTTTCATGTTCCAAAGTGAAATAAAATAAAAGCATTTCAAGAGATTACTCACCATCACTTTTTGGCAATTGAGTACCCCCATCAAGCTGCATGATACAACAGAAATTACAAGAAAAAGAGAAAGGTCATAAGAATATGTAAAAATAGGGGGAGACCACAGATAATGTTGAGCAACCGAATTAAAACTGACCATCTTCTCTTCTACTAACTCCACACTGCAGTCATTTCTTCCATGTTCAACCTGCAGGTTCTCCTGCATCCTATAATAGCAATAAAATGTGTTGAGAAAATTCATGACAAGTTAAATCCTTGGACTCACAACTTCCACTACTTCAAAGAAAATGCAGAACGACAAGTGATAACAAGAAAATAGAACCTGATTTCATTATTTGCAGTGGAGTAACTGTTCGAAGGAAGTTCAGATGCCAGTTGTCCAGTATGATCATAAGAACCTGAATGATATAAATCACCACTGGTACTTGATTGTGTACACTGTGCCTCATCCTGCATACCAAGAAACTTAGAATTATCAAGCAGGAACAAAATCACCATCAACTTCTCCAAAAGATGGTTTGAGTAAGTAACAACGATATCCTTGCAACTCTTACAAAACCATGAAGGGGACAAAACACTTGGAAATTGTCTTAACAATCAATTAGAATGGGCGCCACCAGAACTTAAACAGGTGAAACACAGATATGAGTGATCATTATTGAGCTTTATGGCATTAGTTATTAAATGATTGAAGTTGGTATCCACTATAATGAACCTTAAAACATGCAATCCACTGCAATTTGCAATAAGATAAAAAGCAAAATCAGAATTTAGAGATAATGTAGCTCATATTTTCTAAACCTAATTTAACATTCTTTGCAGGAGTTATCATTTTACACAAAATACAAATAACGCTAGTTATTCGATTACAGTGATGCCTTACCCTACGACATAGTGCCTCATGGTCATAATTAAAATCTCAAAGGTAGATGGAACCTCATAGGAACGCATGAATGAATGTTCAGGAAAACAGTAAAATCACTACAAAAGCGGTAACAGGAGGAACTACCAAAGAAGAGCTTGATAACATGGAAGCTTCATCATTGATTTTGGAAAACAGTAAAATCACTACAAAAGCGGTAACAGGAGGAACTACCAAAGAAGAGCTTGATAACATGGAAGCTTCATCATTGATTTTCCCATGGTTAAAATCAGTAGATTTTGCAGAGGTAGGAGGATCTCCAAAAGTTTCACTTTTATGAGAATCCAACAGTATATCTTCAACATCATCATACCCGCTGTCATCTGCCCTTCCACCTCTATAGACTGAAGAGTATCTAGTCTCTTCATCAATCTCAAAATCATCATGAAGGTGGACACCTCTTTCCTGTCGAACAAATAGACAGATGTATAAATTTAATGACCAACTAACAAAGAGAGAAAACACCAACAACAATACAACCTTACCTCAGCTAAATGAAGGTCCTGTGTCTCCTCACCCTCAATCTCTCTTGCTATTCTCATAGCTTCCCTCTCTCTTTCTCTCATCTGAGGACCCCTTTCGAGCTTTGTGGTATACAGATCCTCATCGAATGTACTTTTTACACCAAAAAGCGTTGCATTTGCTTCAAACTGATCCCAACCCCTGACATGAAACAACGCCACATTAAAGTCTATTAGTCAAGGAAAGAATAGTAATTTTGAACAAATATTGCACAGGGCAGATTCGATGCAGAATAGTAGATAGAGAAACACCATTTCACCAATAGCCAATAAGACAAAAATTCTCCTCCAAAAACCCTAGTGGAATACATCTCTTGTACCCGCTTTCTATAGTTTGTCGTGTTCAAGCAAATTTCTCATCTGCTCAACATCAAATGCCAACATGGCATTCTCATCAATCATGTAACAATTCAAATCATACAGATGAAATAAAAATTAAAAATTATGTAAAGCCCGTGCAAGCTGATGATACTTTTCTCAACAAGAGGAAATAACAATTCAAAACCACGGAAAACTTTAAACATATGGAATTTGAGACCTGAAGCTAAATGAACATTTGAGTGACAAAAACTAATTGTAACCCTGTCTACACTAACCAAAGATGACATTTTAAACAGAAGAACAATTACCAATAGATTCGGAGAAAGAAATGTTTATTTTAACAACCTATTCCAATGGCCATCAAATATATTCTCCAAATCTGGGCATTGTGGGTCATCTTCGTCAGGGATCCACGGTTCAAGCGCTCTCTCCATTTCAGCATGTCCTGATTGTGATATATAGGAGTCTATCAGAATCTCCTGCTGGTTTTCATGATGAAGCTCACCGGACATCCCATCCAAGGTAACAGAAACATCCTGCACAAATTGATTGAATTTATAATCGAGTCACATATAAAATATCTACATCTATATCCAGATATATGCCTATCACTCTTTTTCATATATACTACATATCACTCCAATAGCACGAACCAACAACAATAAATATGCAATTTCTCACAGAGATTAATTACGAAAACAAAATTGAAACAGAGAATATGTAGCCAAAACCTTTGCGATAAGTTGTACAACATCTTTTCCAGGTATAATTAAAGTCTTTAAAGGAGCTCTGCTGAGAGATTCAGCCTTTTGTCCTCGAAGTGGAACATCCTTTGTCATGCGAGCCATCTTCAAGATGATTGCTGAAAGCAACAAACAACAAAAGTTGGAAGAAATACATTATTTATTTTAAAAACTTTTGAACCGAATTCAAATCTAGTGCTATCATAAGTTCCTTCAACAAATGCAACAAAATTTACCAAATTCCCTCTCTATATTTGTTGTGTAACAAGTTCCTGAGTAGACAGATCCATTTTTCAGCTGGACGTCCACAAGATGTCCAATCAGACATGTCGTTAAGTACACAAGCCGATCACGTGAAGGACTCTCATGAACTCCAATTTTGATGCCAGCACCTGCACCCATGCTATGTCAGAAATAGGTGCAAAAGTTGCAATTAATTTGGCAAAGAAAACCTAACCTGTGCTGCTTGATCTATTCAGGTTCAGCTTTCCTGATTGCATCTTATTTTCCATCTTCATTCCTCCTTCTCTTTCAGCTCTTCGACGAATATATCCATTGGCCGAAGATCTGGGCTGCATAGTTTGTTGCATGTTTATCTCAACAGCAGCAGCAGCCTACAGCCAGCAAAAAATGACTAAGAAATCAGCTCAATCTATTCTACTAGCCAATGATTAGTAACATACACTGGATCCCCAATCAAAAGCACGCAATTTGAAAGAAATAGAAAAATAAAGAAATGGAAGAT
>JAOQMM010000005.1:3592838-3605277 GCA_027563515.1 Erythroxylum platyclados
TGCCTTGGTGTCCTTTGTATAGCTATTCTCTAAAATTTATAGCTATCCACAATTTAACTTTTAGGTTTTTAAATTTACACATATCTATTTGGTTTATTTTAATAATTTTTTATTAAAAAATAATTAGTTTATTAATTAACTTATAAATTAACATATTCTTATACATTAAAATAAATCAATTAATTTTTATTTAATAATCTCCTTTTTCAATTAAAATTTAAATTCTTCGATGAATAAGTACAAATTCAATTATATTTCAAATTCTCTTTTTGATAATTGTATAATATCGATTCAATTTTTAAAATTTTAAAACTCTTATCTTATTAGTTTAACTTAACGATATATATCTTAACAAATTTTTAGAAATCACACTCTTTTATTCATCAATCTCGCGCATACATGTATCGTATTTCACATTTGTTGTGCAATTAGTTGATAGAAAAGGGTTAAAAATATAAAAAGTTTTTGTAATTAAAACGTTACAACTTCTATTTTTATTGTAAAATATTGTCACAATCCACCTTAATTGTGCTTAATCATTAATATATTAATAAAAATGATATATAATATTTGATACTAAGTCATATAAATATTGACGAGATTGAAAGTAATACTCAAGTTTCAAATATCATTTACGGATGACAATTTTTGACACATTAGTCTAAATTTAGTTATTTTTAATAAGTCAATCCATAAGCTAAGTTCAGCCTAAATTAACACGAGACCCAATTATTTTAAGCAAAATAATATCATTTTACTTAAAAAAATTACGTCTTGAGTAAACCTAAATCTGGATCTAATTAAAAAATAGTTATTCTATATTTTTAATTTTAAAAAATTATTTTTAAAAAATTGGCAAGGGTTATCATCATTTTATGATAAAAAAGATAATGTTACATTAGTTTTTTTTCAATATTCACATTATTATTTAAGATTATACAACAATTTTTCAACTATTTAAATATATTCTTTTTTTATTTACAGTTTTTTTTTAAATATAAAACAAAGGAATAATGATCTTTTTTTTATTTACAGTTATACTGCAAGTCATCTTACAAAAATTTACATCTCTAAACCATCTGATGCAACCAAAACACTAGCAAATTCTCACTAGAACAATGATCTTTTTCCTTTGATGAACTGGTGTGCTTTGTTCATGCATACATAGCCAGCCTAGTCTGGTTTGGAATTGGAACGGACAGGATCTTTGAGGGTTGTCTCATAGAAAAAGCCTATAGATCATAAGCCGCACATTGCTCCATAAGTTGGTGAAGCAAATCAGTGGAGAAAGACGGCTGTTGCATCACTCTTCTCATGGACGAGAACTGGAAACTAGTGCCTGTCCTTTTGTTTGTGCTTCTTCACAATCTTTCTCAGTCCTGATCAGAGACTAAAATTAGTTGCAGCGCGAAAGTTTTGCTCTTGACTTGTTTCTAAGTGTCTGAAACAGCTTAACATTACGCAAGAGAATGCCTAAAGACTGAATCAAAGCTTAAATTTGCTATTGAACTTCACTTCAAAGAGGTTATGCATCATTTTCAGTTCTTCCCTCATCTGCTGAACTACAGACGTTTTAACAAGCTCCAATCGACCAAATCTTTTGGTAAAGTTAATATCATTAACAGCTTAAACACTAGTTGTTATGTTACTTGCTTGAAAATGATTGGCTTATCCTTTACTTTTTGAAAGGAAAAAGTCAGAAAGCGAAAGAAAATCGCTTGCATAGATCATTCCATACGAACATTCATGTCATAATACTCATTATAGTTTCCAAGTAACGTTATCTACTTTCCAACGTCGAATAGGATAGTTTTGGAAGTTATTATTACCTTAAAAAAAAGAAATAAATTATAATAAATTAAGTTTTGATAGATCTAAGAATAATTTTATTTTAAATTTAATAAAATTAATTAAAAGTTGATCAATAATTATTTTTTATATATTTATGAGGTGTCTTAGAAGTCATAAATAAACTTAGCAATAAGTTGGACTATCGAAGTTATGTTATTTTAAGAATTTTTAACTAATATGATATCATCTTAACATGAAATTTTAAATATTTCGAGTTAAATTTTAGTCAATTCTTTAAACTTAAATATGATTTCGAAATTAGTTAATTAAAATTTAGTTTGTTGACTAAAGAGGAACTTGTTACCCAATTCTCAAACCTACCTTTAACTTCCATATTAGAGATAGCATTTGGGCCTAGCCTATTGATCATGAAAAAAATTAGTTAATTCAAATTTAGTTTGTTAGCTTTGGATCAGGATCGAACTTGTTACCTAATCCTCAGAGTTTTCTTTAACTCCTATGCAGAGATGATATTTGGGCCTAAGCCCAGCATGTGGTCAACAAGTAGCGCTGAATGATCGGGTCTTAAGTCCAATTTTTAAAAAATCAGCTCAAGCCTGAGACCTGACACTTGTATCAAAAATGATATCGTTGTTTTATTTTTAATTTTAAAAAATAAAAATAAAACAGGCTGAGTCATGTTAGGGCTCAAGTCTTGTCAAACTCCGAAGCTCAAGCTTAATTTGATCCATTGCCATCAATACTCATGTGTGCTAGTTATCGACGTCATTTTTTATTTTTAATTTAAAAAATAGAAAAAAAAAAGTTGAGTCGAATTGAATCAAGTCATGCTCGAGCTCGGGTGCTCTTAGACTCCCAAGCCTAAGTTTGGCTCAACCTATTGCCATCAATACTCATATGTGTTGCCGTTTTTTTAAAAATAACATTGTTTTTATTTTAATTAAAAATAAAAAGGTCAGGTCAGTTCTAATTATTTTTATTTTTAATTAAAAATAAAAATAAAAAGGTCAGATCGGATCGAGTTGAGCTTGGGCTCTGATGTGCTGGATATCCTCTAGTCAAAGGCAACAAATGGGCGCTTGATGATGTACTAATCCTAAAGTTCCAATGCGGGTAAATAAGGAACTTGGGAAACTAACGTAGTCCCATCATCACTGACCCTGAGTCTCTAGTAATGTCAGTGAACATATTACATATGTAATGTAGTTACAGGGACAAAGCTTTTTGAGTGTGTGATGATGGGAGCTGTACTGACTGAGATCTGGTAAGTGTAGAACCAAATGATGATCATATTCATCTACTTTATACAACTATGATCTGGTTCTGACTAATGGCTCAGGTCTGTCATCTGTGCCTCTTATCTCTTTGGCTTTTGTACTTTTCTCTTGAAAGGTTTCACCATTTGTGATAAGTAAGCTTTGCGATTTGTTAAATTAAGAGGTGGTTCCAACTCATCTCCAAAATTTTGTTTCTAATGATTCAAGTCACCTTATTTTAATTTAATAAAATGTATTTTTAAAATTTAAAATTTAAGATTTAAATTTAATTTATTAATTTTAAATTAGATGGAACCAAATTTATCATCTAAAAATAATTATTGCTTATTTTATTAGAAAAACTAAATAATATTGACAATTAATCAAGTTGAATCTATTTTTTAAAGTTTATGGCCAGTTTGAAATTTTAAACTATTTTTAAAATTTTAAAGTTTTTAGACTTTTAATTAAAATTTGTAATTTAAATTTGAGTCTAATTTTATTCGGTTAATTCAATTTTATTGTTATTTTTTAAATTAATTAAATCTAGCCTAAAATGCCAACTTGATACCAAGTGTTTATTAAGTAGGAATGACATAGTAGGAAAAAAAAGTAAATGAGAGGGATATGAAATACCTATTTAAATTTTCTCCAATTATAAAAATGGATATGAAAAGCAAATCTTATATAACCTTATATGGCTTCCATTACATATATTTTAAGACTTGACAATTAGTCATCACAATAATATTAGAGTTAAATCTAATAAATAAAAAACTCAATTTGTTCGACCAGGTTAATCTTAAGAACCTTAAATTGTTTAATTTTTTGATTTAATTTTAAACTTTTCAGTTTAGTTTACTTTAACAACTCTTATTGTTAAAAATCAATCAATTATTAATTAATTGGTCAATTTTTATTAATTAATAATTTATTATAAACCAAAATAAATCAATTGATTTTTATTTAACAATCTCTTTTTCAGAAATAAACTTCAAAATTTTCAATGAGTAAGAACAATTTGTTTCAATCATATTTTAAATATATTTAATTTTTAGTTAATTTTATGACTGTCTAATACCGGTTAAATCTTACCGATTTAACTTTCGTTCTAGTTTTTAAAATATTGATTAAATATTAATTAACTCAATTTTTTATAATAATGTATTGTAATGGTAAGCAAATTTTACCCTTGTATATGAAAAGTATTAATAAGAATAAATTTAATTATAATGTTATATTAAATTTAATGAATAATCATAAATTTTAAAGAAGTTTTGAGGTTCTAAGTCAATTTTCAGTTACATGAGAATTAATTTCCAATCATAAATAACTTTTAATGCAAAAGTTGAAGCATAGCCTCCTAATACAAATTTATAGACAAAAAGAAAAAAAGGAGGATAAGGAAAACGACACGAAGAATTGGGGGGAACGACAAGTGGATCCTTTTTTCATGGGGATCCCTGAAAGCACTCTCGCAGCCTTCATTGGATGGTCCTTTTCTCTGATCATTGGGGTCCATTCCATCACACAACTTCTTCATAAATTTTCACTTTATCCCATAATATTGAACTCTTTTTTTTTTGGTCTAACTAATTTTTAAATATTTTTTTATGAATTAACTTGTGTAATTAAGATTTTTAATTATTAAAATCTGAAATTTTCTTGGTATTCATTAAATGTAAGGAATCACATGTCTCTTTATTTCAAGATTGGTTGAATTTCTTAATATAACTTAAGGAAAAAATGAAAATTTTCAATAATTAAAAAACTCAAATTTTTAATTGATTTAACCGTAAAAATATTGAATTTCTCAACTTTTTGATTTGTTTTTTAACGCTTCTATTTGATTAATTTTAATAACTCTTATTGTTAACAATTGATCAGCTTATTAATTAATTAGTCAATTTTTGTAAATTAATAAGTTCTCATAAACAAAAAATTAATTAATTTCTTTTTAGTTAAACTTCAAATTCTTGGATAAATAAAGAATATCTTTCAATCATATTTTAAATTTTTAAATTTTATTTAATCTTTAGTTAGTTTTATAATAATCTAATACTAGTTAAACCTTTTAAACCTTAAACCCCTTGTCATATCGATTTAACTTCTAGCCCGATTTATAAAACATTGGAAATTTAAATGAATTATATTTTATGTGGACCACTTTTTTTAAAATTTTTTGGTTAAATAGAGGTAGTAGCTTATATGGATTAGGGAACTTTTATTTGAATTTTTAAGTGATTAATATAATAAAATTTACAAAATTAATGAATATTAAAGGCATGAAGGTCTTGGATAAATAAAAAAGGGATAAATAAATTTAAGATTCAAAAGTGTTAATCACTTCCAAAATTACACGTAATCCATTCCCCAATTCTTTATAAACCCTAGTTTCTGATTCACGTGACATTGTCATTGACCATATTAAGCTTATTAATTTTTTAAAACATTCTTAGGTTTATACAACTAACCTTTGTCACCTTTAGGTCATTAAAGAATCACATAAGATCTGTGTAGGTTTAAGAAAAAAAAAAGACACAATTTAATTCTTAAACCTTTATAAAAAAATTAGTTAACATCTTAAATTTTAATTTCCGTCAAATAAATCTTAAACAAATTATAACTAAACATACCCCAAAATTTGAATAATATATAACACATATTTTATTAAAATTAAGAGATTAAATGATTTATTTGATAAAATTAAAATTTTAATATATTATTTATTTTTTTAGTAAATTTTTAAGGGCTATATTTTATCAATTTTCAAATAAAGAAAACCCATGTTGGATGTTATTTAATAGTTTTGTTTGGGGCAAGTAGACACATGAAAAGGAAGTGTGTCCTAGAAAAAAAAGCCACTTTGGACCACCTCTCGTTGTTGAGGAGGCTTTAACCAATGCATTGAAGCTGGGAAAACAAGTAGATTTTGCGCCTTTTACTTTGGTGGATGAGTACTATATGCTAATGTTAGATCAAACTTACTTGCTAAAGATTTATTTTTGGAATTATTTAGGTGATGTACATTAAAAAACTATAATTATTTAGCTTAGTAGGTAGTATAGTCTCTTCATTAGCTAAGTAAAGATAAGACTGTGAATTATTAAACTTTTTAAAACTCTATATTAAGTAGGATTCTTGCTGACTATTTTTGTTGATGTTAAAAGAGTTCTTGGCATTTCTTGTACCTTCACTGCCTTGAAAGTACCAAATCCCAGAACCAGAACAACTCAGCTGAGCTCCTTATTAGGTCACCATCACAACTTTGAGGAGGCAGTAAGGGACCTTCTAAAAGCTGAAGTTTGGACCTTTTTGGGACTTCTTTGCAAGACTCTATTGGTGAAAATCCATCCAAAGCAATCTAATTTGTATCATTCCAATTGCAAAAGGTGGCACAATGGGTAAAGTTTGTTCTTTTGTGTCTACTAATTTAAATATTTTAAATTCCAATAATTTGAAGAATGAAAATAAAGTTATAAATATTAATTGAACCAAATCTCTTATTTAATAATCATAGTTATTGATTATATTGTGTGTATTCACCATTTAAAGTAATAAATTTTTTTAAATGTACACAATCTTTTTTAGAAATCCAAGCAATAAATATATATAATCTTTTTTCCTTTTGAGATAATCAATAGTTTATATCAGTAAGAAGTAGGAACATAAGGCAACAAAATCTTATAATCCTCAAAAAAACGAAAAAAAATCTCAACTTAATATCCAAATCCCAAAGTTGTGCTAAAAATAATGCCATACACTTAAAAGAGGGATCAGTCAAATCATACAAGGAAAGAATCAATCATGTCTGATATAACATATCAACAAAGATCACACCTTAACCATCCACCATTAGTGCACATGTGATGAACTCATGATCTAAAATTAGCCCAACACCTACTGGTCTAAGCCTAAGAGAGCAGTTAGTGAGTCTCCTTTGGCCTTTGGCCTTACTAGGGTGGCTGTGTCTCACAGGAAGTGACATCTCCACAGCTTCCACAAGCTGCCAACTCTAATTCACCCATAAAACACACACCCCTTTGAACCTTTTTGGCTCTCTTAGCTTCTTTCTTTATGCTGTTTTGAGCTTAAAGTTTCAATCTTTACCTCTCGTGTCACCACATGTGGTGTGAAGTTTCAATCTTTATGTCATTTTTTAAGCCAAGTCCCTGCATGTAAGAGAGAGAGAGAGTTGCTTGTTTTCTGTTACTTAGTTGTTACTCATCCTTACTGGCAATGAAGAGCATTAAAAATGGAAACTTTAATGGGAATACAGAGCTGTAGCAGAGAAAGAGAAGCAAAGAAAAGGAAAAGGAATGAGAGGAAACTTCACACATCGCCATAAAACAATATGCTTTGAGATTTTCCATTAACGGTCGCTTCATCTTCTTCCTCCTTGTTCCCTTAGCTATTCTATGTCTCGTTGTCCTTGGAGATATGTTAGACTTGTGAATATGAACATAAACCCACATCTGCTATATCAGTGTTTTGGATCTCATTGAAAGAAGCTGAACCCATTTGCGGCGAAGTCTCTGTTTTCTCAATGTGAGCATGTTTGAGCTTTCGAACCTTTCTGTTCATAGAGGTTTATGTGTAGGAAGTCTGCTCACTGACTGGGATTTGTTAGTTGTTTACATGGTGGCTCTGATCTATTTGAATATTGTTTGTCTGTATGATTTGTGTTCAGATAGATAGTGCTAGGAGAGAGAATTCTGGGAGATGTTGACGTGTATAGCGTGTTCGAAGCAGCTCAATAATGGATCTCTGCACCAGAGAGACAGAGAAGACGACGACGACAATATGGAGACACCAAGAACCAAACAGGCTATTAAGGCTCTCACTACTCAGGTCCGTTGAGTATGCCAAGAAAAGGGATTTTTTTTTCTGCTTTTTCTGCTCTACTGCCCGTTTCATTAGTTCCTGAAAGAAAATGGGAGAGGAAAAGGGATGTCTTTTGAAGTCTCTAATCGGGTGAAATTTTTATATAACAATAGCTTTTTTCTTTCTTCTTTGTGTTTCTATGTATTGGTTTTCTAGTTTCTAATCCATAATCATTCTGTGTGCTTTTCCATTTGTCCACTTTATGGGAACTAGACAGAAGGTAGAAATTTGAAGGGGGTTAAGACAACTGGAAACATTTGTTATTTGTTAGCTGTTAATCTTAAAGCTCCTGAGTCGATTGTTGCTTTCAGCTATGTTGATGAGGAAAGATTTACTGTTAGATAGGCCCAATTATACTTCCTCTTTGTTCTTGAGCAACTATTCTGGACCATCTAAACATCTTTTCTTTTGGTTGTTATTGTCCCTTTTATTCTTCATAATGAAATGGAATACTATAATTTTTCAGATAAAGGACATGGCTGTTAAGGCATCAGGAGCGTACAAAAACTGCAAGCCATGTTCTGGATCATCAAACAATAATCACAACAGGAACTATGCTGACTCTGATGCAGTTTCGGACTCTGCCAGGTTCCACTGTTCATATCGCAGAACGGGCAGTTCCAACTCGACCCCAAGAATGTGGGGGAAAGAGATGGAGGCAAGACTAAAAGGGCTATCTAGTGGTGAAGGCACACCTGTATCTGTAAGTGGGAGGACAGCTTCTGTAGTGTTTATGGAAGATGATGAACCTAAGGAATGGGTGGCCCAAGTGGAGCCTGGTGTGCTGATCACTTTTCTATCACTGTCTCAGGGAGGGAATGATCTTAAGCGGATTCGATTCAGGTAGCATTACTAGTACTAGATCATCATTGCTTGCGTGATTTTCAAGGTTTTGAGTGTTGGATCATTTGCTTCTGTTGAAGAACTAGTGACAGCTATGGGCCATATAAGATGTGTTCTGTATTCAAGCATTTCCTTGGTGTCAAAAATTTTCAATCTTTGTTTTTGAACCCTTGTTGTAAATGGGTGTGAGTGTGGAATTTCAGCCATCATTACTTGCCCTTTCTTATACGGTGAGTGCTGATGGCTATAGAACTTGAGTATTATGTCATATTATGGTTTTCCTGAGCCAATGAATCACCTCTTCAGCAGTTTTGAGGCAAAAGTTACCACAATTAACCATCCAGTACATATTGGAATTCAGGAATGAGCACTGTGGAGAAGACTCGCATGTTTTCATGATAATTCTCTTGACTGCTGTAACTATCAGGCCATGCAAATTAGTTGAACAGCTATCACATATCCAGTTGTACTTAAGTCACTTTAAGGGAGTCTATAACACAAAAATCAGTTCATTTTGCACCTCTAAGGTTCTGAATATACTTTAGAGCTTTAAAGTTCTGATAAATGAATTGGTAATTTGATCAGTCGTGAAATGTTCAACAAATGGCAAGCTCAAAGGTGGTGGGCAGAGAACTATGACAAGGTCATGGAGTTGTACAATGTTCAACGTTTCAATCATCAGGCAGTCCCTCTACCCACTCCACCGAGATCGGAAGATGAGGTTAGTGGTGGTCATGTTTATTGTGCTTACTGTTTTGACACAACACGAATTTTAGCTGTTGATACTTTCTTCTGACATGCTTAAAATGAATGCCCTTTTTCTCTAAAATTTGTCAAGAACAAGTTTTACTTAGATATTTGACAATATGTTGGATTCTTGTATTATGGTTTAATAGTTTTTACTTTATTCATTGTGGTTTGCAGCCACAAAATTTGCTACTTTCAGCTATTTAAGAGCTCATTTGAGTCTTTTTACTGTTGTTTCGGTGAAATAGCATCAATAATTGTGCTTCTGCTGCATTATCTTTTCTTTTCAGAGCTCAAAGCCTGAATCTGCCAAGGAGAGTCCAATGACTCCACCACTGAGCAATGAATGCCCCCGAAACTTCAAATGCCCAACCGGAGTGGGCTATTCTTCGTCAGACTCGCTTGATCGTCATCCAATGCAAGCTCACCATTATTCTGAGTCAGCTACTCTTGCTTCAACACCAAATATCTCCAGTGTCTACGGAGCTAAAACTGAGACATCATCAATGGATGGTTCTGTGAGGACCAGTTCATCCAGAGAGGCAGATCACTCTGGAGAGCTTTCTATCAGTAATGCAAGTGATATTGAGACTGAATGGGTTGAACAGGATGAACCTGGAGTGTACATCACCATCAGAGCACTGCCTGGTGGCACTCGGGAGCTCAGGCGTATCCGATTCAGGTTAGTGATGGATGAAAAGCTGCCCTTTGCTGTAACCTTTGTGGATAGTTTTAACTCTTGCCAATGTCTGAAAACTCAGTATCAGCTTACAGTAGTTCATAAAACCAAATCTTTCATATCTTTTGTAGTTGTTGGTGGATATTGGTACAACCTTTGTCCTATTTCATGCATCATATCCTAGTATACTAATAAGAAGAAAAAACTGAAAATTTCGTAGAAGACATTCACATAGACTAGGCACATTCCCTCGCTACATTATGGTTTACAAATTGGTTTTAACTGTATGTGAGAACTCCACTAGCTGCTTTACGGTGCCTGAACAACTGGTACTCATGGTTTATTCAGTCATCTTCTTGCCAGACCAGTGTATGAGAATCAGAACATTAAGGGACTGCCTTTATTTGTTTTGAGGGATGGGATAATGCTTGACCAAATGGTTTGTATAACCATATAACAGTAGTTTCATATATGAAAGTTGCACACAAACAATTTCTGAAGTTATGCAGGTGGCTTCATGGATGATATAATCACCTGGCTCCCTGTTTCCTTTGTTTCGTTTGATCGAAATTTAGCGATTGTGATATTATGCTGACATGTCTATTACATGTATAATGACTTGACCTGGATATAAACTTGTTTATGTTTCTGATGCAGTCGAGAAAAATTTGGAGAAACACAGGCAAGGTTATGGTGGGAAGAGAACCGAGCCAGGATACAAGAACAATACCTGTAGTTTAGCAGAAGAGGGTATGGTGATGCGTTGAAGATACTCTTTAACTCATATTGACCAATTATACAGTTCATAGGCATTGAAAAGCTTATTGGATGTGGGACTATCCAATGAATTTACTTTGTTCCTTCTCCTTCTGCTTAGTTCTGGGTGGATGATATGATATTTGTTTGGATGCTTATGTGTTAGTGATGAATGGTTGTAGAAACTAAAATGGTCTTGATTAATGGACTTCCAAGATTGATAATTTGGAGCAGCTCATGCATTTCTTCCACTTGCTTTAAACTTAGTCTTCACCTAAAGATTAAGTATAACAAAAGAGTACGGAGCAAATTTGATATGATCGAACTTCAATTTTAACAATTTTCTTATTTCGCCTAATTATAAGAAATTAACAGTCAAAATTTATGATTTTTTTGAGATTGAACCTTAGAAGATATGAATTGGCCAATTATAATTTGAGGTAGGTATTTCAGGACAAAAATAGGTTTAAAATGGGCCAAATCTACAATGGTTTATGAAGCCTAACATGTTGAAGGCATTTAAGAAGGTGGGGTCAAAAACAAGATTAGCCCTATATTGACTGAGAGACGAAGTCCAAGAAAGTTAAGAAGGTCCACTCAATCCTTTAAAGGTCCACTCAATTTATAATATAGTCTTAAAACAAACATAACTTCTTCCAGAAAAAAAGAGAGAAAAATTTATAATTTGTCAAACTGAATTATAACTAAAAATTATATTAACAAAAAAACATACATATCATATATGATACCTAATTAACTTGAATTTATGACAATTAAAATACCATTTAATTTTAAAAACACAATCTATATATCCAACTTAAAATTATATATTTAAATCTACAATAATAACAACAAACTACTAAAATTTTAGTTAAAAGGAGGAATTGAAGTGATCTAATAGTATGCAACTTTACTCTTAACAAATAGAGAGAGGGTGCTTATAAATTGATAATTGACAATATTCTAAGTTAATTTCTCTTAATTAAAAGAGAGACAACGGGCAATTGGCAATTAACCAAAAAGGCCTAAAAATGGAAAAAAGTTTGAAATAAAATTTAATGTTTTAAAAATTGGACTGGACATCGAATTGGTCAAGTAAAAGATTTAAGGTTTAAAGGTTCAACTGGTATTAAACCGTTATAAAACCAGTTTATAATAAATAAGAGGTAAAAATTATAAGAAAATAAAATATAGTATAAAATAAAATACTTTATTAAAATTAAAATGTATTAATAATGTCTATTAATATGTAATAAACTAATAATAAATCTAATAATTTAAACTTAGATTGAATATAACATAAAATTTAAAATAAAAGTAAAATTAAAAAATATTTTTATCTTATCATTTATTTAAAGACTAATAAAAGTTGAAATAAGTTTAAAGAAAATGAATAAAAAAGACTCTAACTTTATTTTAACTTTTTTTAATATCCTTTAAACATACTTATATATAATTTAAA
>JAOQMM010000005.1:3605377-3617280 GCA_027563515.1 Erythroxylum platyclados
TGATGTAGAACCAGCTCCATAAATAATAGTTAACTAGTCACGGGTAAGCGATGTTGAACCAACTCTGTGACTTGTTACCTAATTTAAATTTTTTTAATTAAAGTACAAAAACATAAATAAAAAACATAAAATAAAACCCTCGAGTTCCTCTACAGTCTACACACCCTAAGCCTAAGCCCTTTTTTTTTTTGTCCTTTTCTTCTAAAGCCGTTCTACTTCTAGTTTTCTTCCCTCCTCTCTCTCTCTCTCTCTCTCTTCGCTTTCTCTCTCTAAAAACACAAAAACCCTAACCCTAAACCCCAACTTTAATTACTTACCGCAGACCCGTCTGCTTATTCAAGTTTGCAATAGATTGTCTCAAGGGTGTTAAAGGGTTTGCGTGAGTGTGGGCTATTTAGAAATGGTCGCTGGTACTGGTAGTCTTATTAGTAGTACAGGGACTCAATTTCAGGCTCAGCCACAGACCCATACACTGTCGGCGAGGGTGAGGAAAACGATTCAATCAATCAAAGAAATCGTCGGGGATTTCTCGGATGCTGATATCTATATGTCCCTTAAAGAGTCCAACATGGATCCTAATGAAACCACCCAGAAGTTGCTTAATCAAGGTCCTTTGCTGCCATCTCTTGTTTGTTTTTCGTTTTGGGTTTTGGGTTTTGGTCTTTGGTTGTTGGTTGGTTGGCGGTTTGTTTATTTTTTCTTTTTGTTTTGATTCAAAATTTGGAGAATTTTTCCAAGTGTGGAAGATTTAGGCTTTAAATTTTCTTTTTAGGTGGTTTAATTGTGTGGGGTTTAATTAATTTACAATCTTGAAGTGTTTTGAGTGAATGCATTCGTTGCTTTGTATTGAATTTGAATTTGAAGATGAGAATTCACCGACACATTAAGACTTTGAGGTTTGTGTTGGATTTTGTTGTCATATGTTCACTTTATGTTTCTCTATTGGACGGTCAGTGTTCAACTTTAGTGCCGATTCCTATGGCCGCAAGTTGGCACCAGCTTGGTCTTTGTGGTTTTCTTTATCCTTTTTGGAGATTTTCTACTGATTTCGTCCTTTTCTTATCGTGCTGGTTAGTTTAACTTTTCTTACATTCTTTTTCAAAAAAAGCGGCTTCCCATATCGCTATGCTTGCTTAGATTCTTTTGAATGGAGCGATGCTGGAGCATAGAAATCCAGGAAATAGTGCAATGTGGTATTTTTTTAATCTATTTTTTGAATTTAAGGGGTATCCTACTTTGTTGTAACCTTAAGCATATAATGTGCTTTTTATGTTGTATGTGGTGGTTCTGATCTACCTGTGAGGGATCATTTTGTGGTAATAAAGGATTGGTTGTGCTCCGTTTTGCTTATTCCTTGGGCTGGCAGGGGTATGTTTTCATGATGCTGTGGCCTTTGGCTTAGATTCTTCTTGCTGAACTTGTATCAATAGGCCTACTGAATTTGCTCTACTATCTGAGTTCATAATTTCAAATTTGTTCCTTTGCATAAAAGCATAGATCGGCAGACTGGTGGATGATGAAATGTTACTGTTTTTAGCCTTCTGAAGATTTTGCGTTCATGGTCTTAATTGCATTAAGTCTTTCATCTTCTTTCTTAGGGATTTGTTTTGACTATTTTGCTCTCCTCATATACTCTGTTTTAACTATTTTTGCTTACTTAAATAAGTTTTTATTGGTTAACTCTGTTTGAATGAACCTTTTCTTACTTGATTTTCTCTTCATAATGGTTTCATCAGATCCATTTCGTGAGGTAAAGAGAAAAAGAGACAAGAAGAAAGAGGTGTGTGCATTATTCTTATCATTTCCTATTATGAGTGTATGTCCTTCAGTTTAGAGCTCTTGGAAATTTTGCGTTTGACTATGATATCAAAAATTATTATGATTGTAGCCATTCTTATATAAATTGTGAACTGTTACTTAAAAGGTTTTTCTGACGCCACTTAATTTTCTTTGTTCTTTGAAACTAACAAGTTTGGGCTGACTTCTAACATATTTGTTTGGGTTTTAGACTTGACATTTTTTTGCCCTGCTTCTATATGCTATGTTCGTGCTTGAGTTAATTTGCTAGGATCTAATCTAACTTTAAATTCCTGGATTTGTATGCTTATCGAAACAGAATACTGGTTACAAGAGTCCTGTAGATGTAAAGAAACAATCTGAAAATATTGGTCAAGGAATGAAACCTCGTGCAATTTCTGATCGTAATGCTCGACGAGGGGGCTATGCTCGAACTTCTTTACCTTCTAATGGAGGAATCAGTAGGGAGTTCCGTGTAGTTAGAGATAACAGAGTTAACCACAATGCAGATAATTTGAATCCTGTTTTTCTGCAAGCTCCAACATCTTCCAACGAACAAGGCGTTGCAAACATGGTGGAAAAGGGGTATGCCTAATGTGTTTTTAGATTGTAGTCATTTCATTTAACTGTGGTTTGGATCTTCAAGACAAAGTAGATAAAATAAAGATGATGCTATAAATTGTGACAGGAAGGACACTTGGTCAATAGTTGATTCACTAAGAGGAAGCTAGAACGAAAAGTTTGGATTTTGTTCTTGCTGTATAGTAGACGTCGATCATTTCTACTTCTGTTGGATTTTAGTAAAGGTTGTTCTATCATCATGTTGAGAAAGGCTTCGGCAATTTTATCATTGCCTTTCTTTTTGCAGCTTAACAGGAACTTCAAGCTATGTAAAGCACTCTGATGCACGAAGTTCATATGAATCTTCTAATGGGCATCATAATTTGCATGCTAGACATATCAGAGATGTTAATGCTAGCGTGAATGAAAGGAAAATAGTTTCAGAGGAGAAGCAGGCTGCTATTTCCATTGCAGCTTCGGGGTTACAAGTAGTGAAAACCAGTAATTCTCATCACCATTCTGCTGCTCTGGCATCAAGCAATTCTGTTGTAGGAGTGTATTCCTCTTCTACAGATCCTGTGCATGTGCCATCTCCTGAATCTAGACCATCTGCTGCTGTTGGAGCTATTAAGCGTGAAGTTGGGGTAGTGGGTGGGCGTAGGCAGTCTTTTGAAACTGCTGTTAAGGACATTTCTGCATCAGTCGGTTCATTCTCCAACTCAGTTTTGGGAAGGGATGGTTCTGTCTCAGAATCATTTCGACCTTTCCCTGCAGTTTCTAAGGCTAATCAAGTTGGTCAAACTAGTGCAACTGAACCTGTTATGCCCAGCATTTCTGTAAGCAGATCGTTCCTAAGCAATCAATATAACAGCAGGCCACACCAAGCTGTTGGTCATCAAAAAGGTAATACTTGTAGAAGCTTACCTGTCTTGAGTTCTGTGGAACGTGTGTTAATTTTAGTGGTTATTTAATGAGAGAATAATTGAATTGGCTATTAATCGTGGGAGCGTGGATGGGTAAAATTGTGGCTGTTATCTTGTGTTTGATAAGGGGAGGTTTTAGGTAGTTTGAGTATCTCAACAATCATTGAATGTTAATGAAGAAGAGTTTGAGTCATCTACTCAACAGTATTCATGGTTGTTATGTTCACAGTTTCAAGGATTGGTTCTTATTCATGGAAATAACATCCAAAATGTGCATGCAGCTCAACAGCAAAATAAAGAATGGAAACCAAAATCCAACCAAAAATCAAGTGCTATCATTCCTGGAGTGATTGGAACGCCTACGAAGTCTAATTCACCTTCTGCTGATAATTCTAACGAATCGGAATCAGATGCAGCTGATTTACTGGATAAACTTTCACGAGTCAGTATCCATGGAAACCAGAATGTCATCATAGCAGAACATATTCGAGTCCCTGAGACTGATCGATGCAAGCTGACCTTTGGCAGTCTTGGCGTGGAGTTTGATTCCTCTAAGAATTTTGTTATTGGATTTCAATCAGGTGGTGTCACTGAAGAATCGAATGGAGAATCAGCTGAAAGGTTTGTTTCTATTTTACATGTTTTCACATTTTGTTGTGGAATAATTTGGGAACTAAACTTGTTTGGAAAAGGTAAATAAGTGACTACGTAACAATTTCAATATCCAAATGATACATGCTAAAAATGGAACAGTAATACTGGTGGCAGTTTAAATGTGTCTGCTAAGGAATCGAATGATGAGACTTCTGGCAGCAAGCAGACAGATTTGCTGGACGATAAAGTAAGAAACTCAGAATCTGATTCTCCAGCATCAGTTATGGTGCCCGAGAACCAATTGCCTGATAATTCTTCAAGTCCTCCAAACTTAGACAGTTACTCTGAAATTGGTCTGGTTCGAGACAACAGTCCATCTTATACTCCATCAGAGCCACAACAGCAGCAAGGTCATCCTGAAATGTCAAGCTTTACAGTAAGTCCATCATTCTATTAACCAAATATATGAAAAGCTTTAGATTCTCATGCAATTCTGTGGAACGAGTATTTGAAGGTTTCTAGTCATTGTTGAAATGTAGTTTTCTAAAATAGAATTATATTGGTTCTATTTTAGCTATGTGCTGACATGCAATGATGCTCAAGCAGGGCTATGATTCCCAGACTGGTTATGATATGTCGTACTTCAGACCCCCAATTGATGAAGCCGTACGTGGACAGGGTCTACCTTCTCCACAGGAGGTAAGTTGGCAACCCATGTTTGTCTTGGATGCATGTTAAAGCCTTAATGACCTTTATGACTCTCGCAGAATGTGGGATACACTCGAATAGAGATGTGAAGAATGTAGTATTGCATGCATATTTCACTTATCTTAGGATATTATGCTATACGTGCGCTGGTTGCTTGTTGAATCTACTATATTGTTTTTGTTTGAAAAAAAATGCTTCAGTTTGTGTTAATACTGGTTTGAGGAAACAAAAAATAAAATAAAATTAAGGGCTTTCAATTTAGCTGTAATTTGTTTTGTGCCTCACTAGTTTTTAAAAATTATCTGTGGCTGAATGTTTGCCTTAACTTTCCCAGATCTGTTTCCTTGATACCTTGAACTCAAGTTGCATTTATGTGTCATGTGCCAAGTTTATGTTCATTGTCAATGCAGGCCTTAACGCCACATATTGCAAATGGCATCTCTGCATCATCAGTACCCATGATACAACAACAACAGCAGCCACCAATGGCCCAGATGTACCAGCAAGTTCATGTTTCACATTTTCCTAATATTATGCCTTATCGTCAGTTCCTTTCACCAGTTTATGTTCCACAGATGGCCATGCCTGGCTATTCTAGCAACCCTGCATATCCACATCCATCAAATGGCAACAGTTACTTGCTAATGCCTGGAGGTGGTTCACATCTGAGTGCGAATGGCCTCAAATATGGAATCCAGCAGTTCAAGCCAGTGCCTGGCAATAATCCTGGTTTTGGAAATTTTACTAGTCCACCTGGTTATGCCATCAATGCTCCTGGTGTGGTTGGAAACGCAACCGGCCTTGAAGACTCTTCTCGGATCAAATACAAGGAGGGCAATCTATATGTTCCTAATCCCCAGGTAGTGGCAAATGAAATATTTCATAATTTTACTCAATGATTTTCATTAGTTGAATTACCAAGTTTCTTATCATAAGTTGGATGTATCTTCTTTTGCCCTTTCAATAAGTGCAATCTACATTTATTCTTTCCATTATTTGCTTTAATACCTTGAAAAAGAGGCAATATTAGATTATGCCTTTAGTTATTGCTGGTTCATTTTCTCTGAATGTTGCTGTTTTTTAATTATTTTGTTTGTGATTCCCTTGACTACAAAAACAAGAACAACAATGTCTTAGTAAAAATTTCGCTAAGATGTAGGGTTTGGAAAGATCCATAAGTACAGAACCTTACTCGTAATTAATAGAGAGGTTGTTTTCGATAGACTTACCGAAAAAAAATTGAAAATGGTTTTGTGGTTCCCTTGACTGTGTGTGCATTTATATCACCGGATTGATCAAGGATACACATTGTTTTAATTTCTGTAACGGAGTCTTTTGCTTGATTGTGAACTAATGTTGGGAAACAGATAAATTGAAATTGACTTGGCATCTGAATGGCAGGCTGAGACATCTGATCTTTGGATTCAGAATCCAAGGGAGCTTTCGGGCTTGCAGTCTGCTCCATACTACAATGTCCCAGGGCAAACTCCTCATCCCACTTATTTGCCATCCCATGCTGCTGGTCACACTTCCTTCAATGCAGCTGCAGCACAATCTCAACACATGCAGTTCCCGGGTTTATATCCTCCACCTCCACAGCCAGCTGCCATGGCAAGTCCACACCATTTAGGCCCTGTTATGGGCGGTAATGTTGGAGTAGGGGTTGCTCCGGCAGCTCCGGGGGCTCAAGTTGGTGCATACCAGCCTCAGTTGGGTCATCTGAACTGGACATCGAATTTCTAATCAAATGTCACATAATCCCCTTGTTTTAAAGGGATGCAAGTAGTTTACAGAAGAAAGTTTTCTTTGTGAAATGAGTAACCCAAATCTTTTTTGTTCAATGCTATCTGGTGTTTCTGCTTCCAATGATTATTGTCATTTGCCTCCTTTACGTTAACAACAGCAGAAAAATAATTAGAACTTGTTCCAATTCCCTGACGATAAGGACTCCATATCTGATTCTCCATGCCTGGGAACACATTTACCAACACTTCATTAAAGAATCTCCTATGCTAGGATCCTTACCGTTGAGTGTTTTGTAATAGAAAGAAGGAAAAAGATAAAGGGAAGGCGTCCTTCTTGTGTCTTTTTACTCTTTTAGAGGCATTTGGTTTCTCGGGATTGCCAATTCATTGCTTTTCATTTTTCATGCATGATCCATGTAGGCTTACATTCCCATGCCTTACTTTATCCAAAGCACTTCACAGTACATTCTTTCATGCCCTATGCAGCTGTGGTTTGTCTAGTCATGATAAAGGTAAGGCATCCTTCTTGCGTCTTTAATCTATGGACTTTGCGTGTCATTTATAGCATGGAGTTGTCACCTTTGAAAGAAAGTACTTAAATACTTTGCAAAATTGAAAACACTACTGTAAGTGTACGTTAGTGTTTACATCAAAATATTGAATAGAATTTAATGTTTCAAAATATTCAAATTGAATTATTACGTTTTTAAAATATTTAGGGTTAAAAAATATATATATTGTCAAATAAAAGTTGAATCTTAACTGTTTAATTTAAATCTTAATATTTACAAATGTTTGAAGTAAACCTTAAATCTTAACATTTAAGGTTTGATTTAAACGTTTAAAAATGTTATGGTTCGGAAAATTCAAAACATTAAGATTTAAATTGTATTTTATTACAAATATTAGAGATTTAAAATACAATTTTCTCCAGAAAACTTCTATTTCAAAACCAGTTCATACGATTCAAATTGGCGGAGAATGGGGTTTGACCTAGAAGGATTATGTTTGGAACGTGAAAAGTTGCCTCATTTGCTGTTTAACGTCCTCCAGATTAAAGTGGAAGGGAGGGTTATGGATTTAGAAGTTGGCTGTTTCTCCATATTTAAGCTCAAACTCAAGCTTTTAAGAACCAAAACATTATCAAATGACGTAAGAAGGGAAAAATAAGGTGGCGAGACAATGTGGGCACCTCCAGGCTCCCAGGACCTGACTCCTTCCCCTCCGGGGACCATGATGTCTGAAGTAGTCAGGTCTGACAAGGTTGTGGCTTTCCACTTAAATGCCTTCATAATGGAAATCTAAGTAGATGAAGCCATTGCCTGCTCCTCCAAGCTTAAGCTTAAGAAGCCTGCTCCTCCAAGCTTAAGCTTAAGAAGCATTCCAGTCATTTCAGCTATAAGTTTTGGATATGTAACACTCTTTGCCTGAAGTCTTCCAAATCTGTCATAGGAACTTGATTTAAGGTTGTTTTACTGTTAGTCTTTTTTTAACATTAGTATAATTTGTAGTAACACAAAATAATTTGTAAATTATGTCTTTTTTGATAAATTATTTAATAAGTTAGTAGTTTAGTGCCAATTTAAATAATATTTGTAATTTTTAAATACATTTTAATTTTTATTAATCATTAAAAATAATCATAGGAGGGTGAGCTTTGGAGTAAAGTTGCTCATTTGTGATCATAAAATTACAAGTTTAAATTACAAAAACAGTCTCTTTGTAAAAATATAAAAGAAAAGCTGCATACATCGTGATCTTCTTCAAACTTTCGCAAATTAAGAAACTTTATGTACCGGAGACATTACTTTATTAAAAATAATAATAGATCAAATGGGCCAAAGCAATCTAAGGTCTTGATTGAAGCTAAGGGTGAGTGAGTGTCCCACTGTTGAGTGAAGATACACCAGAAATGAAAATGATAGCAGTATGGTCCTCATGAACCATGATTTTGAAAGCACAGGATTTGGGAGTTCTTAGCTTAGCGTGTGTCATAGGTCTAGTCACCTTTAGGTCCAATTTGATGACAGGGGTACACCCACTGTGGAGCACACCACATCAAGCATCTTTTCAAGTCTAATTCTATTATCCTTCCATCAGTTTCAAGACTAGCTGCACTTTAAACATATGAAAGCTATAGTACTTAGCTCCCATATTCTTAGAATTACATAGGGATGAGAATAAACCGAGTTCACACTAGCTAAAACTTAACCGGAGCTTGATAAGGTTCTAATGACTCGAAGGTCGACTTGGCCGAAAATTTTTTAATTACAAAATATAAAGTAATGCTGTTTTACTCAAAATGAGATCATTTTGAGTAAGACTTGCGAGTTTCAAATAGGGCTTAAGCAACTTAAACTTGAACCTAACCTAAGAGTCAATTTGAAAAAAAAAGATGTAAAGCCGAGACCGAGATCGGTTCTATCATTCATTCCTCAAACTTTATAGTGAAGTAAAGTACTCTTTTAAGATTACTCTTACGATCTCATCAGTAATAGGCTTGTAAGGTTTGGTTTCAAGTCTATAAGTTTGTAAAAACAACTATTTAGGGTAGTAAGGTGTTTTTGGTGAAGATACTCTTAACACTTAAATTACTAAAAGTTAAAGACTGTTAGGTATATAAAATATTATTTAATTAAATTTTAATTAAATTTTTATCATTAACAAATCCTATTTTAATCGAACTTGTAGGGTGATGAGCTGTACTAATCAATTCAAGTTCGATCTATATGTCTCAATTATACATAACGTATATGGATAATAACATTGTGATTTGATATTAGTTCAAATTTATTAGGACCGTTGCAAAATAATGTTATTTTTATTAATTATAAAAAATAATATCATTTTGATATAATTTGAGTTGGACTCGAAACTTAATCAATTAAAATGTGACTTATTAAGTCGAATTGCACTAGACCGAACTAAGCTTTAAATGGCAACACTAATAGTGTATGCTTGTTTCTTTTCCACTAGTCTTGTGGCGATATTCTATGGAACTATAAATGCATTAAGACAATATTCACTAATGTGCTAAGAAACACTGGCTTGTGTTACATCAAATCCACCAAGAACATGTTTTTGATTCTTTCTTTGTGTGGTATGATGATAGTGGGGAAATGGGTAAGGCACTTTTTCTTAGTTAGAGCTTATCAATTTCCTGGTTGAGTCATTCCATGATCTCAAAGGAATCTACCCTTCCACTTCACTTTAAATCACTTCTCCTGATCCATGACCTTCAGGAATCTCACACCTCTTTTACTTCTCCAAACAGTTGCTGAAACTTAAAACAAGCATACAATCTAATCAAGCCTAGGCCTAGAGAGAGTGACCAACTTTTCCAAATCCAATAGTGTTAGAAACGACAATTATTTAGCCAAGGAATCTAAGAGCAATCATGCCATTTACTACTACTATTGCTCATTGTTAATGGCTGCCTTGTGAATGCACTTCATTCCAATAAGAGTTCCTGTGACATGTAAAGCTTATAATATTCCGCAAATCTAACCCAAAACTAAATTAATAAGTCAAATATTGATTGACTAAGTTTCAAGTCGAACCCAAATTTATATAATAAAATGATATTATTTTGTATAATTAATTAAAATGACATTTTTTTGCGACGGTCCTAATAAGTTTGAACTAATTTTGAATCACAATGTTATTATCCATATACGTTATGCATATAATATAACATAGTTTAACTTGGATTAATTTAGTTTTGGGTTAGAGTTACCGAATAATATATACACTCAATAATATAAAATAGTTTACCAAAAGCTTGATTAGATGTGCTAAATCAACTAATAAACTTCAATTTTCGTTTGGCCATTGAATTAAATAACTAATACTACATAATATCTTATAGTATTGTCCATATCAATATTTTAAAAATTGGACTGGAAGTTAAACTAGTAAGACAGGAGATTTAAGATTTAAAAGATTTAATCGGCATTAGACTGTCATAAAAACGGCTAAAAATTAAGTAAAATTAAAGAATTTGAAATATGATTAAAAGAAGTTTTCCTTCCTTATAAAAAATTTAAAGTATAATTGAATTTATTAATTTATTAAAATTGACTAATTTTTAACAATAAGAGTTATTAAAATAAATCAAACCGAAAAGTTAGACGGTTTAAAGTTTTTACGGTTGAATCAATTAAACTAGTTGAGTTTTGTAATCGTTAGTCCAAATCAAGCTTCCCAAAGATAACATAATGAATTTTTTTTTTCTTGAGTTGGAAGGAAGATGGAGAGAACGAGAGGAAAAAGATTAATATATATAAAAGAAGAATATTATTGCACTAAAAGCACATTACTTTATTTCAGGCCGTTTACTTTTGTGCACAATAACTTAATGTCACGTTTCATCTTAATTCCCTTGTACTTAATCCTTTGTTAATACTATAAATCAAATCACATCAAACTTTGTTTATACCTTTCCCTTCTACACATTAGTTTGTCCTGAGACGCTTTTCTTATACTATAATCAAATCACATCTTCTTCGTTCTTTGTTTTAGCCACAGCAGCTTCTTAGCTCTTTCTCTTCCAACCCAAAAAGACTTGGGAACCACGAGTGCAATCATTGTTCAAGTAAGAATCAATCCACTTGGAACATGCTCTATTTGCTTTACAAATCACACGAATACAGCCAAAAGATCTAGTCGCTCAAGCGTGCATTTACATAAAATAAAAAAGATTAGGTTTGGGTTGTTATTAATACTATAAATAATTTATAAAATATATTTTTATTTAATAACAATTTCTAATGACCATATAATTAATCTTATAAAAAAGCTTTGTACAAGATTGATTAATTATAATTTTTCCTTTTTTTATGTCAGTGTTCATATACACATATATATTGTTTTATCATATGAAAATTTAGATATAAACTTAGAGTTGCACTTATAAATTGTTATTGATGTGACCTAACATCGATTTAAGTTGAGCTTCTTGCAACTTAATCTCTAAATGGTATTTAAGAAAATCTCATTTAGGACATAATTTTCTTTGAATTTTGTTCTTGAATAGCTTTTGCAAATTGGGTTGTGGAATTTATTATGATTATTTCCTAAATTTGAGTCTATACATACATATAATTAAGCATCTAACAACTACTTGTATTAACTTCTTCTTGTGTGTGCATAAGTGCAGAAACTCACAATTACATGAATCTTAGAAACAGGAGCTTTGTGCTTAATTACACGAGATCAAAAGCTGCACGCTTTCAACTATTCGAGTTGGGTGAAACTCATAACAGATAATCATAACAAAGACAACCTTATGATTGCCTTCTTTGCATCTCAAGTGGAAGTGGACTTGCACTGTTGGAAGGTAGTAAGTTGTGCATAGAGAAGTTGGAATAGTTGGAAAAAGGAATAATTGGTCAAATAAGTTTTTTTTATAATGTGCTTACAAATCTTATAAATTCGAGTCACGATCAAAAGAGTTATAATTTAGTTGCTACTTAAACAAATCATCTATGGTAAAACTTACAAAAATATTAGTTAAATTGGTTATATTACTCAATATTTTCTTAATATACATATGAAGAATAACAATTACACGAAT
>JAOQMM010000005.1:3632705-3645907 GCA_027563515.1 Erythroxylum platyclados
GAAAAATTTTCAGGATAACTACACAACAATATTGATCCTTGGCATGCAAAGTTACAAACAAGAAATAAATGATTACTTTCAACTCTTCCAATCTATCTTCTCCTTAAAAGAGGAATTGGAGACGGCCTCATAATAGAAATTAGACGAGCAGAACTTGCCTTTAAATTGCAGCTAATGACAACAGAGTTTGGTTGGCGAGCTAACTTGTCCACGTCATCAATACCAACAACATCTATCTTGTTATAAACATATACGCATTTCATATATTTACGATTACCCTCAATGACATCTATCAGATCATCCACTGTAGCGTCTTCACGAAATAGAACCTACAAAAAATTCATCAGCAAAAAGCAATAGTAGAACAGATATTCAGAGAACCATGATTTGATTGGGAATGGTTAAACTCATAATTTGACCCCAACTTAGCAAAATATTATGCATACCAATATCAGCAGTTGAATTAAGAATTACAGAACAAATAAACTTTCAGATAAGAATTTCATGACTTGTGATTCTCCTGTACTATTGACAGAATAGAAACATGAGGATAATCCATTAAGCAAGATAGAAACTACCTCTGCATTATGAATCTTATATTCATGCAAAATCTGGTAACAAAGCTTCTCATCAACATGAGTTAAAGGGAGGGTGCTGTTGAAAGAAATGCCCCCAGTTTTCTTTTTCTTGAAATAAATCTGCCAAAAAGGACAAAGCCAAAATCAAATTATAAAACAAAAGAAAAGAATAAATCTTAAGAAACACCGACCAAACCCACAGTTCTCTATTTATTCATTTATGTTGGTGGGGTTTAGCATGCACCAAAGCACTCATTTTCTTTTCTATTATGCACTCCAAATGGAAAACAAGAGCAATACTTAGTGGCATGCAGACCAAAGGATGCACAAAGAAACTTCCTTGAAAGCCTAACACGGCAAAATAGAGGCCTAACACAGCAAAATAGAGGCTGGCTAAAGGTCTACAAAATAAACAATTGAACCTATAATAAGTAGCTATTGGAAAATTTCTCTATCTATGATAGACAAGCTTACTTGAGGTGGCCTCTTATTCAACCGCAAACCCACAGCTTCAAGTTCTCTCGTCAGTATTTGCCGATGACCCTCACTCTGCAACAGTGTTTGAACATGTTACACAGATCCTCTCTAGTGATGGTGAACAATTTTTTAGAAAATATAACACTAGGAACTTAAAAGGGGGAAAAATGTTACAAATGAATCATGCAATGGAGAAAGATGCAAGATGGAATGTCTAGGGAAAAAACAAGGTCAGATTTTTGTTCTCCACCTAAATGTCATAAAAAATCAGAAAGAAAATGATCGGTCAAACAAATTTGATTCTTTTATTGAATAAGAACCAAGGACAACAGAAAGGAAGAGGAAGCAAGATTAAAAGGCAACATTCCTAAAAATATTGAACTTTTGTACAGGACAGCGAAGAGGATCTATACCGATCGACACATTTTGGAAGAGCTACAAAAAGCATGTTGCATCAAAATGATTTTACAAGTTTATTCTCAGACAGACGCTTTTCTGCTTTTAACTTGTACAACTAGAGCATAAAATTAAGGTGAGACTGAAGTCTAAATTTGAATTACAAGAAATGCTTTCCCAGCTAACTAGAGATAGATATATTCCAGCCCTTGGGTAATTTGGATGTCAGTTAAAGTGAAAACCATAGATTCCATAAGCAGTTGGTAAGGTTGGCTAAAACATCATATAAGTGCAGAAAACTTACTTTTGAGCCATCAAGAACCATCAACACTATGTCCGAAGATTTGGAAACAGCAATAACCTGGTATAAAAATCACACACAGTGTTTTGTGATTCAACAATTCCCAATAACAAGATGAGGTCATGGAACCATATGCAACTAGCAGGATTTCAACATCAATAAGGTACTCATCACAATCTCAAACAAAAACATAATAAAAAAAAGGACATAAATAAAGGGGCAGTAGAAAGTACCTGTCTCCCACGTCCCTTACCTTCAGAAGCACCTTCAATAATTCCAGGAAGATCAAGCAGCTGAATCTTAGTGTCATTGTAATTTATAATCCCAGGAATACATGTAAGTGTTGTAAATTCATAGGATGCAGCTTCTGAATGTGTTCCAGTTAACATTGTTAAGAGGGTTGACTTCCCCACACTGCAATAAGAATGAGAATATGATTTTACTTTTTCCTATGATCATTCACACAAGCACTTGCTTGTTGCATCTATAGCTACAACTAACAACCATTTAAAAGTCCTTAAGTCATTAAGTAGGTAAAGAGACAACTGATTCCTGATCAACTATTGTGAGGTATGCTGGATCTTTTTCTATCGTATATGCATGTAACTGTTGGTTTTATTGTTGGAATGCACGCATACGGTTACAAACATATGCACAAATTTGCATATTGTAAAGATGGAAGACCTTGGAAATCCTATTAGTGCAACACGTCCATGGCCATACTTCGTAACTTCAAATCCATCTCCACCTCCACTGGATCCCTAACTTGGGAAGAAACAAAGAATTATGCCAATATAAATCTTAACAAGTGCAAAGAAAAAGTAACATAAGAGAAGATAAACAAGCTGAAATTGAATATATTGCCAATGGAGAGAACCCCTTGTGAATACAAACACCACAAAAACATGTAAAGAGAAAAATTCCAGAAAAGGAAAAATAAGGAACAAGATTTGGTAAAGAGTAACCAACGCACACCTTAGGAGGCTCCAGCAGTTGAGTCCTTAGCTTGGCTATCTTGGCCTTGAGCTGACCAAGATGGTACTCTGCATAAAAACTTTGGAATTAAATAAACTTCACAGAAGCAACATATTCAACAACGTTATCAATCAAGAACTAAAGATAAAGGGAAACAAATCATCTATACACACAAATAACGGCGCACTACCGATATAATACCTGTGGCTTTATTTTTCTGGGTTCGGGCCATCTCGGCCTCAATTTCTTTAATCTTCTCAATTATCCCCATATTTTCTCCAGCTTACTAAAACCATCAAAAGAAAAAACGCAGAAAGATTCAGTCTTTAGCAATAATCAACGTAGCTTTTTCATTTTCAACCAAAACAGATGCAAGTTGAAACAAAATACAACTGAAAAATCAACTCTTAAGAACCTCCGACATAGAAAAAAACGCAACTTTACATTAAACTACAAGCTGGTATCTCAAAAATTCAGTTTATCTGATTTTGTATACACCAATTAAGCACCAGAAACTCAAGAGCATTTGGAAAACGAATTTAACAGTTGTACAGAATACGTGAGAGAGTGCGCAGAGATAGGGTTGATGGGTAACTCACATAAACAGACTCTGTACTGATCCAAAAGTGGAAGATGAAGAAACTATGGTCTTACAAGTGTTGATGGGTTTAGTTTATACATGGAGAGACAGAAGGAGGGGAGAGGCTGTAACGTAATCAGAGGAAGGGAATAAATAGGGCTTTATAAACTTATAAAGGAACAAAAAAGAAAAGAAAAATAGGAAAGGTTAAATCACCCTATTTTTATATATTTTTTTGCAAGTCTTACAAATTTAAGAATAAAATATAAAATTTTGGCAAGTCTTTTTTAATTAAAAATTAGCTTAAATTTTTTAAATTTTAAATTTTATTTTGTCATTCTTAAAATTTTTAATTCAACATAACCGAGTAATGGAAAAGGAAAAAATACTGATAAGAGTTATTTCTTTGTAGACTATAAGATCAGGTTTAAATCACAACAATAAATTCTCTATAAAACAACATCGTTTTAGCCTACAACCCAATCTCAGATTGTTCAAGCTGAGGCCAGAATTATCGCTATCCCTAAAGAGTGTCCAATTTTTACTATTTACAACTCTCATGGAGACCATTAGAATGTTTCCACTGTCCACAATGTTCATGGCCTCTTGACTTGAGTTAGTCAAATTCTGGTAATTTAGCTCACATTGCAGAAGATTAGCTGGTCTCTCTTTGCTTTAACCCTTAGCTAAAATAGGAGACAGTAACTATTCAAGTACAAAGTGTAGCGTCTGCTTGTATGCAATTTACACAACTGCAATCTACTAGTTAGCATTGTCACAAGTATCCTGATTGTCTTTCATTTACACTGTTTCCAGTAGAACCAAGCACCTTGCTTGAGCCATGATTTGGAGGATCCTGTGCTTGCATCTCAGCCAGTTCTCTCACTCTTAACAAAATTGGTGCTGGGATGGGCATTGAAGCGGCATTTTTCCGGGCATTCATCTATATCATCATTCAAATAAAAGCAATATGCATTAAACATCAACAAGAAGCAAAAGTTTTGAAGGTACATTCAAACTGAGCAACAATTTACATATATTAATGAAATACAATATCTAGTTACTCACCCCTTTATCCGGAGTTGTGTGCGCAAAACTGGCTTTCAGCAGATTCCTCCATTTGTCCTAAAAAAATATATATTTGTATCAGCTAGAGTTCCAGTCTTTGGACGTTGCAAATTAAAATAGTTCCAAAACACAATTACAACTCCGTCTACAAATTTCTGAGCTTAAGAGTATCAAGATTCAGTGGCTGACACACCTTGAGATCAACAGAGGTGCGGTATGAATAGGATGCAAAGGCGAGCCTTTTGATCTCAGACCACCTCCCGGCTCCATATCTGGAGACACCATCAACTAGCTTCACAACTTCAGAAAGAGTCCAAGCTCGATGATGCTTCCGTCTAATTCCACCTTTTAACGTTGGCACACTGACAACATTGTTATCTGGATATATAGACGAATCCAAATGTGTTGGTACTGCATTATGTCCCAATCGAGAACCAGTCATTGCAGGTAACTGCTTCTCTCTCTCCACTTCAACCAGAAACTAGGCAATGCAACAGATACTCGAATCAACATTACAATTGCTTTCAACCAGTACAGGAAGGTACACTGCTTATACATACAGGAAGGTACACTGCTTATACATACATATCCCTGATATCGATTAGTACATGCAGTGGGTATGACTGGAATTACCTGGGGCTGGAGCTGTTCAGGAGCAGAACTAGCCATCATGACTTCCGGTACGAAAGTCTGAGCACCAAGAGTCTTTTTCACCATTGAAGTCGCAGCATTCATGTCACCAGAATTGATTTTCTACAGAAAAACAATTCATATAGACAATAACTACACCACAGAATAACAAAATAATGAATAAATAAATAAAGATAGTGCAAAAAAGTCAACAAGAAACCAAAATAACATTGAGAGAATACTTGCACGGATGCACATGTTCATGATGAAAAACTATACTTGGTATATTGGTCAGTGAGTATAGAGTCTACAAACCAGAAGAGCTGCATAGTTTTTCCTTGGACGGCTTCTTCTGACCCTATAAACACAAGGAACTTTAATCCCAAATCCTCCCAGAGAATCCACCCTCATTACCACTATCCTCCCATCTGAAGAGGCACTGATACCAGATCTTAGATGAGATTTTGGGGACACCTGTCCAAGTCCCAAACTTTTAGGTGATGTTATCAACCTCGTGCTGGACACTTTTGACTCCATTTCTGAAAGTTCTTCAATATAACGTTTTGTGGGCTTCCGAACTCTTTTGTTAGCTCTCTGTTCCATGGCATGTTCATCACTTGTGAAATTGCCATCTTCACTATTATGGTCTCTAAATTTTTTTTCAGCAACAGTTTGATGATCTTCTAGTTGGCTACGATGGCCAGTTGGCAGGTTTTTGTGGTCCCCATTTATATCTCCTATTACTGAATCCTTGACATAACCATCACCGGCATTATCAGAACTTTCGTTCTTAACCAATATGTTATCTTCTATAACAAAAGTTGTGGTTGAAACATCACAAGAGTTGGTTAACCCCATAGCAATTCTTCTCTTAAGCCACAGCTTGTCCTTGACTGTAGTTTCTCGCCCAAATGTTGCCCTAAAAGTTTCATGTAGTTCTTTAATTGATAAATTGTCCAAACAGATTCTCCCCTGCAGCTTGGAGAAGTCAGGTTTTGAACCATTGATTAAGATTGAAGATGATGATCCACCTATCTGCTTATCTGAAGAATTTGAGCACTCCCCAAGACTCCCAACTTGACCCATTAGGGATTCACCCAAACTTTGAGCCAGTGAAGGGACGGACTCCTACAAAAGAGTTTCAGATTATCTTCAATACCAAGCAATTTATCATGCTGACCAGAAGAGTGGCCGTCTACAATCACATAAGCAGAAGAATAATCAGGAGATCCATATGCTATGTACAGCTATATTCCTCTTTCACCTTTTGTAGCATCTCCTTAATGTATACAAGAGATTTTAAAGGCCAAGCAGGATCCAAGACACTATATTAGTGCCTCTAAGCTTGATATATATAGATGTTTTTAATGTAACAACAGACTTACTAAAAGAAAAGGAAAAAAGATTCTGTATAAGAAACGTAAAATGGATACACAATAGAATAACATGAACATGAGTACAGATAGAGTTCATATCCACCTTTTGGGTATCACAAGTGGTATACCTATTCCTTCTTCAGCCTCACCTTCAACAAGATAGAGAGAGAGAAAGAGAGAGAGAGAGAGAGAGAACAGATAAACTATCTCTTCTTTCACTTTTTCATTAATCCCTTTTTTATTAATATTCTCGCAAATATTATTCCTCTCAATGAACTAAAAACTCTAAACCCTTATATTTAAGATATTAAACCACTAACTTTTCTTGCTATACAAAATTATGCTCAACCAAGCTATGTAACGATATTGAAGTGAAAATATCCAACTCACAGATTTTAAGAGACAACTTTAGAGAGGAGAACTGTATAAGTAAACATGAAGACATGTATTATTTTCATTCTTGGAATGAAAAAGGACAAAAATTTTCATGGTAGAAAACATGTCAAGACAACCCAAATTTACCTCAAGTTGCAAACTTGATTTTTCTGGATCAACATCAGTATTCTCAGTCCGTGACAAACCTGGCATAAGTTCCACTTTAGATGCAATAGAATAAGTTTAGGGAATATATTCACTTTAGAACAAGTTATATGATCAGCTAAATGATAGCAGCACCTCACAAATGGCTAGGATACATAAACCAGAACAACTTTGAACGACAACGCAGATAAGAAACTTGAGAAGGGATATTCTCAATATGTAGTCAAGAAATTAGTTCAAATGGTTTTTGAATAGCTAGTTACACAACTCAGTAACAGTACAATTTATCACCAAGTACAAAGAAGAGTAACTATTTCAACTTCTCAAAAATTAAGAAACCCAATTGAGCTTATGTTAGCATATGGTGCTGTCCTTATGAGCATCCAAACTGGCATTTTCTGATTTAGTGCCCTATATGCTATATAAATTAATAGTCCTAATGGGAACAAACCTTCCAATCTTTCTAACTGGGGCACTCCAGTTGAAGATCCTTCATTCGAAAAGCATAAAATACCATTCCTGGTATCAGGAACAATATGCATTTCACCATTGTCATCTCTAAGTAGCCCTTGAACCTCCATTACTTCATCATCTGTTGCGGGTACTAATCTCCCATCTCCTTCCAGCTGCACGTTCACAGGACATGTATGTTCAGGCTCATTAATCTACTTCAAGGGATTAAATCATTACTTATCCTTATTTGCTCCATTACTGACCAAAAAGAATTTTAAGCCAACGCATGATTTAATTGTTCAATTCCATACACCAAGTCATAGGCCTTAAACCCTAATTATAACATCACTGATTCATGCAAAAAACACCGTATCCACTTGCACATAGTTAACAAACAGGGTCAAGGGCTTCCAGGCTAAAGAAGCAATGGAGCTTAAGTAGTTGATGACTCTGGAACTCAGAGTTTCAGGCAAAGTAATTAATCAGTCCCCTAAAACTAAATAGAAATGCCATAAAATAAAGCTAAAGCAGAATTTATGCATGTGTATCTGAAAATGTACCCGAACTAGCTTATAGACAACTGGGTTGGTAATCTGCTTGGGTGAAGAGAAAGGTGAACTACTCAGCTCACCCTCAACAAACTTCCCTTCATCACTCCCCTCAACTCCAACCTCTGTTTCCATGGAAAATCCAGCAGATGCAACTCAAATACAAAAACTGAACATCACAAACAGAAAATGAAAAACACAGAATTAATAAAGAAGGCTTGTTGCACCTCTACAGCACAAAACTTTATCTGCAACACTAACAATAAAACATGGAAACTTAACTTACGTATGGTGCCAGTGTCACTTGGTTTCACTTTGCCCCCACCCAATACAGAATTGCATTCACTTGTTACCATTATAATTTTCAGATGTTAAATCTCCATCATAAATTACTCCAAAAACAGAAAATCACAAGCCTATTTCAAGCAAAACTCTAAACTACCAAACTAAGATAAAACTACCAGGTCCGTTGAGAGATACCCCGGAAACAACAATTTTCGCAAAAGGACAACAGCTCAAGATCTCATATACATCTCCAAATACATCATGCAAAAACCCAAAATGAACTAACACCAACTGGTTAAAATTTATATTTAACCCAATTCCAAGAAAACCAAACTCTTTCAAATTATTATCTCTTGAGATACGAAACAAATTATATGTTGAAATTATATAGCAAATTACACAATTTCGAATGTTTATCCAAAGATACATAGTTTAGACTTCATTGACAATAAACAAAGCTAAATTCGGCTTGCACAAATTATAAAAAGAAAATTACACAAATTTCCAAAATTTATCCGACAGAATAAAATTCACACTTCGTTAACAACAAACAAAGCTAAATTCAGTTCAAAAGTGGACATCCAAAAACATACTCGCAAACATGAAAAAGAAAACACCTAAATAAGTGAAAAAAGATTCAATCTTTAGCTCAAATCAGAAGCCAATAGTCCCAAGCACCAATTACGAAGAGAGAAGAACTCAAAATTAGAATTTAGAGAGGTTGAGGCTAACTGACTGACCATAGGAGAGGGACTCGCGTCGTGTTGAGTCGTCAACGAGTTGACTCAGCTCGTTCCCAAGTAGATAACAGTGACGGAGTTAGCGAACAAAAGTCGTTTTTAGAGAGAGAGAGAGAGAGGGGGGGCTTTTTCAGTACGTTGTATTTACTGTTTAGTGCGCTACAGTTGCGGATTTCAAAACTGTTGCGAACTAGAATTTAATTCACAGCGCGTGGCATCCGGATGAGGATGTGTCGCTTTCTAGGCTTTTCTACTTGGGGAAAATGTGTAACGAAATTGGAAACGGCATCGCTTTATTTATTAACCATTCAATTTTAATGTGTAAATTCACATTTTGATTGTCTTAAAATTTTTAATATATTTTCGTAGAATAATAATATTAAAAAATTATATGGGAAGAGTGGTTAAACTGTAAATCCTGAATTAATAAATAAATTTTAGATCAAACATATTTTTTTAAATTCATTTAAATTTTATTATTTTTTTCTATAAAATAATTTTGTGTAAATTAAACTTGAATCTAATAATTTTTCTACCGAAATTAGTCTCCCTATTAAATAGGAGTATTGTAACGAGACATACACTTGTATTATATGTTCTTCTTGAACCCTTAAAGAGATATTTTTGTAAAGTTTGAAAATTTAAAATTAAAATATATTAATGAGAAGGAATTAAACATATAAAGGATAGGGAATGTAACGAATTATGTTGATTACCCTTTTTTTTTTTTTTTTGAGGGCAGTCATTCCATTCAAGCAAGCTAGTCTTAGCCGGCAAGACTTCAGGAGGACGGTAGAAAAAAGAAAGTGGAATGTATTTATCTGCGACAAAAGCATGGAAAAGTGAACAACTTTGAACATGTGTACTGGTACAAGTACCATAAAAGCATGGCAATCTCTTTACATCTGAAAGAAAAAGCCAAGTATGGTGCAGGGCCAAGTTTGGACCCTTTTGACCAGTTATGACACTCAATTTACGTTGTCTGATGAGCCGGATTGACATTATTTTGACCTATTATCAGCATTATGAACGAGACTTTTGACTGTCCTGGATTCCTAACACGTAGTAGGAAAGATGGCCAAAAGGGATGGCTGCGGTGCACCTTCCGAGTTCAAACATGGGGCCAAGCTATAAATGTATGTCATGCAATTCCAGGACCTGATTCCTGACGTCTCTTTAAAAAGATCCTTCCATGTCATAGAAGTCCTTGTTGCTCATATAACACCTTCCGCCCAGTATTCTGAATTGTGGTTTGGACCGCAACCACAATCGTCCGAAATGTACTGGTTCCCCAACCACGATCATCGACCGAAATCTAATGGTTTCAGCTAACAATGGCTGCAATAACTTAAGATCACGGTGTTGAGACAGCCTTCTGTGCCCTGGAAGAAAGTTCCGTTGTTCATTGAACAAAGCCTGTGCTGGTTTTGGAGCGGTATAAGTTAGCAAAGTAGGAGTCTTCTCTATGAAGAGATGCCTCCCATCAAACCCAAAACTGTTCCCTGTTTCAGGAACCTTATAGCTGGCACATCACATTCATGCATTTCCAATTCATACGACGGTATTGATACTCCTGAAAGAAGCTCCATTTGCCCGTAGCTCTCGTTAGATCCTGGGAGGGGGGGAACATGTCAAGTATCCACATGGGACCATGTCTTCTTAGGGCTTTCTGGCTTTCTGGTATCATCCTCCCTAGAATAATACAAAATATCAGAGTCTACAAATAAGTTCCAAGAGATGCCTTAGTCCCCACAGTCATAAACAAACTGGACACAGTCCAAACTTATGAACATGAAACTTGCATGTCTCTGAACCCAATTGCATAGTGAAAATATTCAGACGTGTGCATATCTATGTTCTGGGCAAAGCATCTCTAAAAAGACATCAATTTAGGAGCTTCCGAACTCCAAGAACACGGATTGGTGTTCAAGAAGACTAACAAACTCCCAATTCTTAGTATAAGCATTGTCCCGGATCCACTTAACCCACCATTTTTGGGTAAGGGAGGAGTGTTTCAATGCTAACAACAGTAATAACAATAATAATACCATTGAAATCTCGTTGAAACACAGGCTTGAAGAAGTCCAAAAATATACAGTCTTACCCTAATTATTGGTATAAAAAGTATTTCAATACTAACAAGAAGGAAAAATCATATTGGAGCATAGAAAACTGGCAAAAGATTTCCCATTTCCTGATCTCTTGGATGTATCAAAAACATTGTTACACATGCACCTGCACTTCACTGGTGCAACCCCACAAACACCTTGTGTCCCAGAAAAACAAAAACGAAGTGTCGCCCCTTTTTTCTCAAAGATCAAACTTTTAGCCGACATATTTAGCAGAGAATAAGGTTTGTGATGTTGGAGTTCCTAAACTCCAAGAACCAAAGAACTGGTTCAAAGAGCCTTAAAAACTCCATAGATTTCATCTAAGCATCATCTAACATCCTCTCAGTACACAATTGACAGAACATAGAAGAAAGGAACACAGACGATGCTTCATTAAGCAGTACACAGTCAAGATCACAGCCAAAGAAACGAACATCTGATGCTGAACTAATCAAAAGCAATGAATAATATCCTAAGAACTTTAAATGGTCGTAACTTAATACTCTGAAAAACATTCAGAAGTGGCACAATTAAGATACATCTGATCTTCACACCTTCAGTTTCTTCTACAAAATAAGATTGTAACCGCAACCAAGTAATAACTTTTGCTGAATTATGCTAAGAATACCTGAAGATGATTCCTTTCTGACCTGGAATCACTAGGTCAGAACTCAGAACTCAGAAGTTGAGACCATAACGAAGTACTGGTTCCTGTGGATGTGGAAAAAGGTGCAAATGTTGTCGGTTTGGTATGTAGTAATCCCTACGATCTGACGGTGGTGACGAATTTAAGCTTTGGCATTGAACGGTTTAGATCGAGAGCTTAGATTGTTGGCAGATTCCGTTCTGCTTCCCTCCTATGCAGAACTCACACTTTTCTGGTCCCACCAATGTCTGAATTAAAGTTAGTTTATTAATTTGTTTATGACACATGTGATGACGTCATCTTTATTGACTTTTAATTGATAATAAGAATGTCAAGTGCCAAATATTTAGTTAATAAAATTTAAAAAATCTTTAAAATTGATTAAATTATATGATAATTTTAAAAAATTAAATAATTCATACGAACATAAAAATAAACAGAACAGAAAATGTAGGAGCTGGTGAACTCTGAGAACTTGGTTGGTGGTTCAAAGATGCAGACTTAAAAGCTCCTGTGCTTTCATCTTGCATTGGGTACAATTTACCCTTACCATGAATGTTGGAAATGGAAGCATGAGCCCAATGCTGCAAAACTATACTCTACATTAGGGTTTTTCTTGTTTTAAAATAATATTATTTTAAATCTAAATTAAATAATTTAAGTGTGTTTTATAAATTAAAATTTCATTTTAATATAAACTTGATTTTAATTTATTATTATTCTATCAAAAACAATATAATCTCAATAAAAATTTTACCGATACGTAAAAAATTGAAAGGTCCAGTAGCATACAGCTTTACTCCTAACTAACGGAGAGGTTACATGAATACAATTTCAATCTCTCACACTTTGTGTTTATAATATAGTTTTCTAAAGTAGAAAATGAAAAATAATTAAACCATCACTTAGATTTTTATCAATACAATTGCTAAAGTAATAATTATAATTAGTAAGCTATATAAATGAAACAAAAAATTGAAGGTAGATATATTTTTTGCTAAAAAGAGTTCGTATATTGTAGATAATATCAAAATAAAATTATTGACAATAATGGCAAAAAATAATGTAAAAACTAAAAAAGACTTAGCTCACTATAGTCTTTATCAATCATCTTCTAGTTTATATCTTTGATATATATTTTTTTGTGTGTAGAACATAAATTTTATAAATTTGCTTGTAAGAGTAGTTGTACTCTTGGGTGCTTAAGATACAATCCAAAGAGCATTAGAAAACTCTTGAATTGATATAAGCATCATCACATGTAACCCTCTTCACAATAACAACCTAAAGCAGGGGGAAACGTATCAGAGGATGCTAAACGTACTACAAAGTAGGACACAAGCATTTAATAGAAAAAAATTAATTACTCAATAAATATTTTTAAAAAATCAATATTTTGAAAAATCAGGTTATAACATCGACCAAAACAACGAAAAAAAGAAAATTTTAACCTATCAATATAACTACATAAAAAAAAGAAAAAGAGAAAAAAAGATTA
>JAOQMM010000005.1:3648703-3661421 GCA_027563515.1 Erythroxylum platyclados
CCAAAACAACGAAAAAAAGAAAATTTTAACCTATCAATATAACTACATAAAAAAAAGAAAAAGAGAAAAAAAGATTAAAAATTAAATGTAAAAAATTATCCGTTTTGTAAGAATATCAGAAAGGTTGTAATATATGTAATTTTTTTAATATATTTTTATAAAAAAATAGCTATTTTCGAAATTTAAACTTATAAATTAATAATTAGAAACGAACAACTTTAGCCTATGAGTATAAGACAGAAGAAAAAGATGTTGGAGCTTTTGAACTTCACATGGAAAATAATCACAGTAAACTCCGCATATAGTTTCTATGGCATTGGTTAGTATCCACTTACACAATAATGATTGAGAAAGGGAGGACAAATCCAATGCACAATAGGAATTGTACATTCTTCTTCATCAAGAAGATGTAATCTAACCTTTCCAAAAGAAGATTTAATCTTAAGCAACGAAGAAGAAACAAACACCATTTGTGATCTCCAGACACAGACCAGTTTCCAAATTCCACAACTTAGAGAGTTGGGAGGTGAATACTAAGTATAGTCAAAGAAAGCAACTTTGAACTTGCATAGCACATAGGTTGAAAGGGGATGGAAACATAACAGCTGCCTTTTAATATTGCAGGCGGTCGTACTATTCAGCTTGAAGAACGGTAAGGAGAAGAGTGCTAGAAAGATGAAGAAGGTGATGGGCTCTTCTTTAGGTGTTGACGTGTCACATATAAAACGGTGAATGTGTGCACGAATTTTCCCTTTTTATTAGACTAATTTCACTTTAAAAAGCGTGAGAAATAAAAAAATTAATTTGCAATTGTAAGAGAGCATACAAAAAACATATAATATATAAATGAAAACAAATAATTAATTTATCTACCAAAAAAGATACTGTATGAAAAATATAATTAAAATTTTCCTATTTTTAAATAATTAATCATTTGATAAGAGTTTTAAATTTAATACTGATATTTTAGTAATATATTTAAGTATAGTATTAATTTTAAAAGAGAGTATGTACAAATTATTTATTTTAAGAATCGGTTGAAGAAATTACATTTTTTAATTATAAATGATTATATAAAAGTACTTTAGAATTACACCTTAAAAAAAATTAGTAGTTTGTGTTTTATTTTTGTTGTACACAAAATAATTAAATTAAAATAATTTTCTCTAATAGAAATATAAACAATCAAAATATAAAATATAAAATATTTATGCAATTTTATTAATTCTAAAAATATTTCATTATCTAATTTAATAAGTTTTAATTATTCAAAATTACTTCAGAAATACCTTTTTAATTTAAAAAATAAAAAATACTAAGCCTGTATCAAATTATTTTAATAAAATAAGAAAGATAAAAATATTTCAATCTCAATGATTTGATTTGAAGTCCACAATTAAAAACAAAAGGATTTAGATCGAACTTCAAATAAATAAGTATCTAAACTAAGTTTGAAAAAAAATCTTTATATTTAACTATTAAGAAATTTATATTTTTAATAAATTAATTTAAATGTTAATTGTGATAAAAAAGTCTAAACTTAATTGAACAAATAAGTTTTAGACTTTTTGGATATGTTTGGAATAAATATAATACTTTTAATTAAGTTAATAAATTAAATTCGAAGTAATTAAATTTCAGATCTTGTCAATTATAAAAAATTATACTAAAATTGCCTCTCATAAAATATAGTCATTTTAATTTAACTCTTTAAAACAATATAATTTTAAATTATAAATTTAAGAAATTTAAAATCAGAATATCATCGTTTTAACGATCTAACTAAAGTCATGGTCGACCAGAATGGCCATTAGCATCCCTAATTTGGAATTCGAATGGATTCAAGATTGAGCTCAAGTCCGTTCATTCAAATCCCGTAAGTTCGAGCTTCACGAAAGCTTTTGAGCTCGAGCTGGGGCCTTGGTTTCTAGTGAGAGGACTAAACCTTGCATAAGAATACGACGAACTTGGTAAAAAAGAACAACCTTTTACTTGCCTATGTCACCACAAATATAGTTAGTTAGTTACCAACGTTAGCGGGAATTAAACGGTTGGATAAGGAAACAACAGACAGAAACACAAGTTCCAGGATTATCAATGGCTGCCAGTCTTCCCCAACCTCCTCTCCTTGGGCAAAACTCTTTGCTTTCCCCTTCTCAGAGTCTATACAAATCATTATTAAATCACTCTCTTATTATCAAAAGGGATCAGCGTGCTCTCGTTCGATGCTCGGCTAAGAAGAAACTAAACTTTGTGGATCAAATTCTCGACTACATTGAAGGTTAGTACTCCACTTGGATCTACAATCGTTGCCCATTTGTTATCTCCTCCTGTATTTGCTTCAGCAAGTTAAAGATGCAAGTATTGGGCCGAATAATGTAGTAGAAATAGTTCGGCAGCTCTCTGCTCTTTTGTATAGGCATCACTTTGGTTTCTGTAGGCCAAGATTGGATTTATAGGTTCATGACCTTTTAGCTCATTCTGAAATTTTAATGATGTTTGTCACTTTTTTCAATTGTAGGGGGTCCCAAGTTGAGGAAATGGTATGGGGCGCCAGATTTGCTTGAGAAAGATGAAACCGGTGGTGATGAAGACGAAGATGATTCTTCAGGTCCTTGGAATAGAAGTTTGTTTATTCACTCAAATTTGATCTGAATGTTTTCGATGAAATTTGGAACTGTTCTTTTTAAAACAGAAGAACCAAGGGATGCAGTTCTTGTCACAAATGGAGATAGCGAGATTGGTCAGGTGTGTGTATCCCCTCTTACCCAAGTAATTTTGCTTCCTGTGTATGTGAAATTCTCCATAGATCAAGTTCAGTTTGAATTATAAATTCTGATTATGTGGTTTCTTTTCCTGTGATCAAATTGCAATCAATCTGAGTTGCTCCATCTTTAGTCCATTCTAGATGGTGATACTGTCATTAATTGTCAAACGAGTGCGAATCAAGGCAATGGTGAGCAACAAGCGAGCTGCCATGGAATCCTTTGGCGATTATGTTGAGGTCGGTGACCTTACATTTATCCAATCTAGTTCTTACATGGCCAAGGTTTTAAATTACGGATTACGGGTTATATCATGGTTATGGGCACGATTGCAACAAATCGCAGTAACGGTCCGGACCACGGCACTTAAAGGTCTATTTCTTCTTTCCTTCTTGTACAGGCAGTGTCTGCAGACACAAGTGACAAGTCATTCCTGAAGAAAGGTCTCAGGGGTGTTCGTGCCATTATCTGCCCAAATGTATGTCTTTCTGCGAACTTTTTGTGTTATATCCTTTCTCCACCTTCAGTTTTAGATGATGGTACCTGATACTAAAGCCTGTTTTATGAAAGAATGAGTCTTTAAAACTACAAGTTCCAAAATTTGCTTCTGATATCAGCAAGAACCATAATTGGTAATAAGGAAGTCAGATGTACAACTGAGGTCTCTCTTTTTTTATCTAACAGGAAGGCTTCCTGTCCACTGTTGTTGGGAACTTGAAAGGTATACAGCACATAATACTCTTGTCCCAGGTAATCACTTTCCCTCTGATCAGGACAACTTCCAGGAAAGCTGCTGCTCAGTGATGTTCGTACATTGTGGTTTGATAAGGCTGCAGTTATCTGTTTATAGAGGCAGCAGCGGAATTCAAGCTTTGATGAGAAACAATGCAAGAAAAATGGCAGAGCAAGATGAGTCAACACTTATGGCATCCGGAATTCCTTATACCATCATAAGGTGTGGCTTGCTACAAAATACTCCTGGTGGAACACAAGGTTTCTCCTTTGAAAAGGTGCTTATAAATATTTGATTGTTTCTATACCTAAATGTTAATTGTTTCCTATACCTAAAAGTTAACTTCCATTAGAGGGTAAGCCTGGTTTGATCGGGTTAGGTCTTGGGTATTCGGGTCCAAAAGGGTTCAGAGGTAGATCAAGTGTAACAAATTTTTAAACTTGACCGTGCTCGGGTTTGGACTTGAGTGCTCGGACCTTTCCGACTCATTGCAAGCACCAGCTAATGTTTGTCATCTATGTATCCTAACTCTTTACAAACTATCAAAAAGAAATCTGCTGCATGAGGAGGATGCTTTTATTGGTTGATGGTAGAAACAAAATTAGTGATTTTATGATCTCTAAATGTAAACATCAGGTTTTGATGTTATTCACATTTGAGTTTCCATTTCAAGTTCCCAAGTGTTTGGACAGTTCATTATAGCTTGATTTTTTCACCTGAGAAGTAATAACATATGCAGCTCTCCTTTTGTCAGGGTAGTGCTGAGAAGGGAAGTCTAGGCAAAGAAGATGCTGCTTTCATTTGTGTGGCAGCTCTTGATGTAGTCCCACAGACAGGATATGTATTTGAGGTTAGTGAGAATCAACATGCAATAATAATCCTCTTCCATATCTTTTTTTAAGCATGATAATAGGCTAAGCTGAGCTCGAACTTTATATTCCAACCCAGGTTTGAACCTGGTAGTTAAGGAATAGAGTAAACTTGAGAATCCATGTAAAGATTTCTTTGGTCACTATTTCTTCTTCTAGGTAACATATCCATTAATGGTTGCTGCTTCTTTTGGACAATAGGTGGTGAATGGAGAAGAGAAGGTTTCAGATTGGAAAGAATGTTTAACCAAATTGATGGAGAAAGAGCAGTAAAGTCGACAATGTTCACTTGCAATGAGTAGCATAAGCCTGCATTTTCCTCACAAATGTTTTTTTTAAAACTCAAATCTCTTCTTCAAAGTGGACATTAAGAGTTCTTGCAAGAAGAAAGTTTACATGTCTAAAATGAGAAAACACTATTGGATGACAAAATTTGTTCAGTTCAACTCGAAGTCAACCTCTCTCGATTGACTATTTTGTTTAATTTCGGATTTTGGTTAAATTTGAGTTTGAGTTGTCAAAGTTTAGCGTCACTCAAAATTTGAACATTTTATATAAAATTACATCGTTTTTAATTTTAAATTTTTTTAAAAATAAGTATAATCATACTTGATCAATTCCGAACTTAGAGCTTTAAATCTGGACTTTGAGTCAAGTCCGGCTCGAACACAGAATTTTGGACCGGCTTGAGCCCATCCAGGTTGGATAGCTCCTGCCACCAAAGTAAGCATTAAGGCATACTTTTGTAGTTCACAAGGCCACGTAAAGCAGAAATCTTTCTTCTTCTCTGAACTAGGTTCACTGCTTTTTCCTTTCAAGATTTAAGCATCAGGACAAACAAAAGTAATTATACATTTCTCCTTCTTCTTCTTCTTTTGTTCTACACTTATTACCAAGGACAGGAGGAGGGTTGTTTATTTCAGTGCAACTGCTAGGGTCCTATTAGCAGCAGATTGAAACCGCAGGGTAATAGTTGAAACCCAAATTTGGGGATTTGGGTACAAACGTACAACAGGAAGGAATTGAAGAACAGGATCGTCATGTTTTGTGACGCAAGAGTAAGATGCGATTAAGAGAATTGGAAACTTAAAGCAAGGCGATACAGGAATTTCCAGAAGGGTAAAGAAACCCCTTGCAGACCTGAAAGGTTCAAACTGAGGAAGTAATAACCACCAAAAGCTTGGAGTTCGGAGACACTTGAAGACGACGATGAGTAGGCGTTAGGTCGGGTGAATGCGGGTCGACAGGGGTCGGTTCAAGTCGAACTGGATTGGATCGGGCCAGGTTACATGGGTTGATTGGAGATTTTGTTTGACTGCATAGTTCGGGCCCAACTTGTGGGAAGGATAGAAGGAAAGATCAAAAGATAGTGTCACTGTATGTTTCGAATAATAGAAAAGAGCGGGCCGTGGGTCGGGTTGGGAGAAATCAAGTCGGTTCGGGTCGGATCGAATCGGATCGTCAAGTCGGGTTAAACAACTAGTCGGGTCACAATACGGGTCGTATCTTACCGACGAACCTGTGAAGATGGTGAATTTGCTACTGTTTGGATTATGGCGAGAGGAAACGAATAGAAAAGGCGTTTGGGTGTAGTGCGAAGAACTACTCAAAACTGATGCAATGTAATGTAATTTGGAAGATGAAACCCTCTAGGGTTCTAATGGAGGATGAACAAGCACGTTATGCACTTTCTGAGCAACCAGATGTCATCCCCGCCAATGGGGAATTCTGATCTGGGGAAGATTGCGCATTGGCTTCTGTTGGTGGTAATGATTCTGAAGCAGACAATTTCTTTACTTTTGAGCTAAACCTATCCATGGCGGCATAATATCCCAAGAGGCAAGAGCTAATTAAGGGAAGCTCTTTACTAGATGAAGAGTTAAGACCTGACTGACGAGACAGATGAGCACCAAAGGAAACCTTGGTTCTTTCAACTTAAGAATCCCAGTAAAGATTTCTCCTGTCACTGTTCTTTTAGGTACCATCTCCATTGATGGTTACTGCTAATGTTTTCTGCGGCAGGTGGTGAATGGAGAAGATGAGGTTTCAGATTGGAAAAGATCGTTTAACCAAATCGATGTAAACTCAACAAGTTCAGTTGCAAGGAGCATTAGGTTGAAAAAGTTGAATATGTTTAACGATATGATTGAATTGAAGCAAATGTATTTAACAGCTAATTTGCACTTATCCCTATCAAAATTACAAAAAGATTGAACCTTTTAGGCAAGTTACTTCCGGTGACAGGTGAGAATTACATTAGAATTGGCTTTGACAGAAAATGTTTTTCACGCTACAGGTTTTTTGAATCTCTAGTGAAAATGCTTAACAATCGTACAAACGTTAAGTCCAACTGTCACTCCAAACTGATTCTCGTTAACAAACGTTGGTCGATTGTCACGAACTTGGAATAAACTTGAGTACTTGACACGGCAATCCAACTTCAAACTCTTTTCAGATGTTACTTTGTTGTCTACTTTATGTTTATCATATGAAGCACTAAGGTTGACAGATTAGAACAGGAAAGATAAAAGCACATATCTGTTCAGTTTTCTTCATCAACCATCGAATAAGAGCACACGCGCACGCTTCAGATACACCTATTTCCTAACTCTATTGGCAGCAGAATTGCCTCTCTGTTGCCCGAGTATCTTCTTCACGTCTTTTTGTCTGTGTTCATAAGTGTAACATGATGGGATTTCCATTTCAGATATAAAATATTTACAGAATAAAGAGGAGACAGACATGCAACTACAGGATCCTACATTGTTTATTGTCTGATCTCCCATTTCCATGTGAAGAGAGCATGTAGATGTAGAAATCTTCCTTCTTCTCCATTCCCTTAATTAGGTTCACTGCATTTTTTCTTTCAACATTTGAGCATCAGAAGAAACAAAAGTAATTGTCCATCTCTTCTTCTTCTTCTTCTCCTGTTCTACAGATTTTCCCTTAAAATTTTAACCTGTTATCATAAATTGGCAATCAAAGGACTCTCCCAAACTATTGAGTAATTTCATAATTCTGTTATGAAAATAAATTAGTTGAGGTATAATGACTAAAAGGAAAGTTTAAAGTTAACTTTTTTTTTGTTTCATTATATTATCTTTTAAGATACAATCTCCGTTATTCATCAAAAGTAGTTCTTTCTTCAAACACAAGTTGATAAGAACTCCCCACTACATGTCTTATCACTAGTTTAAATCTTTCATTAATAGTTGAATTGCTTCAATAATTGGTGAAATGACAAGATAAGATCAATGATTCCAGTTTGATATACAGTCATAGCTTCAAAAGTTCAGCTAAATCTTACAAGCGGCTTCATGAGTGACCCATAAAATACAAAAGACGCTCCTGGGACCAGAGGAGAGTATCAATCATATCACTTTTGTGCTTGCTTGTGGAGAGGGTGAATTGGAACTTTAATGATCTAATCTCATTCAAAATTAAGGGCCAGTTTACACCACTTTAACCTTAAGACAGGAGAGGAATGCATGTGGGGAGAGGAGGAAAGTACAAGCAAAGTTGAACCAACGTCCATTCATGAAACAATCACTGGGGCCCTTATCTTGTTCTTTAGTTATATTCCAATCTTTAAAGCAACTATACCTTCATTATTTAATCTCTACTAATCTTCATAATAATGATTGTGCAAAATAGCTGTCAAAAGACTAATCACATAGAATGTCAGATTCTAAAAATTCTAAACTAAGTTTAGCAACTACTTGAATTGTCACAAAGCATTTATCAATGGAAAGGCCAATAATTCTCAAGGTTCTAACTTAAGTTGCATTTCCCCCACTTTTCCAAAAGAGTCAAAAAGGGCAGATGGATTAATAAAAATAGCTTCACAAAACAGAAGAGTGGTTATAAAGGGCATAAAAGAAATCAGTAGACGCCAAACTTTTACTATACTCTTCATCTTGAGATGCAGACATCATGAAGAACCTTTTGACAAACATAGGAAAAGAATAAAGTGGGTTGTTGAGAGTTCCCATCAAAAGCAGATCATGGTATGTCACCAACATGAAATGCTGATGACCATAAGTAAAAAGACAAAAGAAATTTGGTTTCATATGTACCAACCAAAGAGTTCTAGAGATTCTAAAGTTCATCTTAATTACAACCACATGTGATCAATCAGTTAACACAATCTAGGAAGATCATGCCAGATATTGCAGCCCACATCAGACCCATGAAGAACAAAGACAAGTCAAGCATTGATAAACCAAATTCTTTCCAGGGAAGTACAATTGGTTAAACATTTTCATACATTTATAGACACTATTGAAACTTGTAAATTTCTTAACCTTTTATTCCAACTGATAATGTGGAAATTACACTGAAACTTGAGTCGCGCATACATGTCCGTCGTCAAGAGTTGTTGCATTATCTTATCAAGTTTGTTTGTCTTAATTTCTAAGTACCCTTCTTATTCTATGTGAAGAAGTTCAAAACCTATCTGAAAAGCTCAGTTCAATCAATTTACCCGGATCTAATTCTCTTCTGATTGACCTTTCCATTAGACTTCAAAATCCCACTTGATTCTCCTTCTGATGAAGCTTCCACTGACCTGGTGAAATTATTTGAAAGATCAGCATAAAGATCAACCACCCTTCTAATGTTATTGTTAAGCTCTCGAATCAACCCCACATTCCGAGACAGGTTATCGGGGATCTTCGATTCATGGTTCTGATTTATTTCATTGATTAGCAGCCTGTTTTGATCTAGAATGTCTTGAACTTGCACAAAACTCTTCTCAAAGGTTTGCAAAACCCTGCCATCGGCTTGACTTCCATGGCCTATGCCTGGAAACAAATCCCCTTCCATTTCAATACCCCTTCAATCAATCAACCTCTGCAACAAGAGAAATTGAATTTTATAACAGGGCCAGAAACAAGCTATTACACAACAAGAAAGCAATAATTAACTTGAGATTTCAAAGAGAAACTAGCACTGAACAATTAAGATTATGCTCTGGCATTTTCCAAAAAAAAAGATTATGCTCTGGTGCAGGCAGAACCAAGGAGGAAATGCCAGAAACATGTCAAAACTAGCTTTCCAGAAATCTGGGACCATAATATCTAAAACCATCTATCCACTTAAGTCTTAAGAGCCCACTCCAATAATTGATGTCATTTGATGTGATTACTCTCTTAACACTTGATGCTTTTCTCTTTCCCTCGGAACCAAAGTATGATCACACAAACAGGTATAGAGAAACAACACGATGTGTGCAGTTTCAAGGATAAAAAGAAAAAGAGCAGCTCCTTTTCACGAAAGGGGAACCTTTTTCTTCGAAAACCCAATTCCAAGCCAAATATTTTGGTGGAGATTCTGGAGGAGAATACAATTTTCATGAAGACCCTCAAAAAGTAAAAAGTCAATGCCAGAGAAGAAAAGCTCTGCAGAAGAGAACTGAAACAGAAGAGAATTGACCCCAACAAAAATGGATAAAAAACAGATAACTTTAAGACATTCTGCAACTAGATATATGGGATTGTTCCAAAAGTTATAGAGACCTACAACGTTGTTTAAGGTCCAAAAATACAAGGTTCCATGATAGGTTTAACCAGAAACAGAAGAATAATGCTCAAAACACTAAACTTTAAGCAACAACTAAACCCAAAAAAAAAAAAAAGAACAGAACTCCCATCTTAAAAATGAAGCCATAGGAAAAAGAAAACAACTCACACAAATAAACACATCAAAAACTGCCCAAGAAGACTTACAAAGCATCAAGAGGAAGAAAGCTTGAAACTTTGCCACAAGTTCCCAAAGTTCTTACCTTATAACATATTGGGCATCGAGCACTACAACTGGGATACTAAAGAAGAAAGTAAACACAGTTTTCTGCAGAAACCAGTTGGAAGAAAACAGAAAACAGTGACGAAGTTCTAATCTTTTAACAGTTTGATGAAACCCCAGAGTCAGAAACCTAAAGAGAGACAAGAAACAAGAAGAAAATCTATCATCTCGGTGCCTCTCTCTAGTCTCGGTGACTCTCTCTATTTATGTTGATGTATCTCTCTCAGCTCCTCCAAGTTCTGTGCTCCTCGTTTACTTCACCTGCCCAATAGGATCCATCGAGTTTCTCATGCTTTTACTTTTCATTTTGTATTGAAGTCACCGAACTTCTAATTAATTGTAGACTAGTCCTTTCAAATTTCAAAATTACAAAAAGTCTAAATTTAATAAGTACAATAATTTATGAATTAACAATTTAAAATTAAATAAAATTAATTTAATTGACATTTATAGTTTATTATATCTTCACCAATGAAATAATTTTATTAAGTAAAAATAATTTGAATTGTAATTCAAATATAAAATATTGAATTTATAAATAAATAAAAATTAAATTATTCACTTAAATTAATGATTTCGTTACATATTATCATCAAGTTAATCCCATACTTTTATGTAATTTTATTTAATTAATTTATAATTAACTAGTAATTCTATTTAATTAATTTTTAGTTACATTTATGCAATTTAATTTACAATTAGTACTAGTAATTATGTTTAGTTGATTTCAAAAAAGAAAGAATTATGTCAAAGTTCTGTGGCAAAATTTTAAATAGTTGAAGGAGAAAGGACGATTTAGCAATTTGATGTTTTCAGAAGAACTTGCCTTATCAAAACGACGTCGTTATTATGCGCTGTCTTTTATTTTCCTCTCACTACTTCTTCTTCTACCCTTCCTCCGCCGCGTCCAATTTTTCCCGAGAGAAAGTTAAATTTTCCGACTAACCAAACACTGCTCATTGTCCTCTTTATGCCTCCATGGACACACTCATCGCCTCGGCTCTCGAAGAAATCTGTTCTCGAGGCCCCGGCGGCCTCACGCTGACCTCACTCTGGTCGGTTCTCACTCCGACGCCGTTTCTTCCTCTTAAGTCCGCTCTCTGGTCCAATCTGCTCTCGGTTCCTTCCCTCCAGTTCACTCTCCCTGGAAAAGACACGCCTTTGAGCCCAACCGATGTCACAATCCGGCGCTTTGAAGACGCGGAGAGGCTGTGCTTGAAGATTGCCGCTAAAGAGCAGCTTAGGGATTGCTTTGTCGGTCTCTACGATACTCCGTCCTCCGGCATCTCGGCTCCTCAGCTCCGCTCTCTGGAACGGCTCGCCTCCGCCAGGTTACAAATTTCTAACTTATATGTATAGGTGTATGCATATGTTAGTGAGGTTTCTGAAAACGTTGAGACTTTCATTGTTTGGAAAATTTGTAGAACGGATGGAATTGCACAGAATCAGTTGGCTAAGGAGTTTGGGATTGAAGGAAAGAACTTGTTTTATATAGTACGGAATCTTGAGAGCAGGGGGTTGATTGTGAGGCAACCGGCGGTGGTTAAAACGACGGAAGCTGGTGGTGAGGGGGAGGGGAAGAACAGCTGGAGTGTGACGACGAATTTGATGTATTTGTATCGCTATGCAAAGCATTTAGGGATTCAGCAAAGGTTTGAGATTAATAAGGAAGGAAGGAGCTTGGAGAATGTGGGAGATGAGGAGGAATATGGTGGTGAGGTTGGTGGAGATGGTTTGAGAGATGAGGTGCTTGTGATGGATTATTTGCCTGCATTGAAGGCTATTTGTGATAAACTTGATGAAGTGAATGAGAAGGTAGTGTCTTTTTGTTGGAGGGAATGTGTGTTGAACGAGTTATATTTTGTGTTTTGTTCTGATGGTTTGTGATTGAAGGTGCTTGTTATGTCAGACGTTAAGCGGGATCTTGGTTACACCGGAACTCGAGGGCATAGGTCTTGGAGAAATGTAAACTTTTTTCTTTGTATTTGAATTTGACATTGTTTGAACTTGGGTTGTTTTCATTGTAATTCGTACTAGTTGGTGATTATGGAAGGTATGTCGGAGGTTGAAAGATGCTGGTCTTGTTGAGGAGTTTGAAGCTAAAGTGAATGGAAAGGTTTGTCTTGTGTTATTTTCCAAGGATTGCTCCATTTTGGCCATGTAATCTGAAGTCCTTCACCTAGGCATAGCTTCTTTTAATGCTGTATTGTGGCAGGTTGAACGTTGCCTACGCTTGTTGAAAAAATTTTCTCCAAGGGAGTTTGAGAGCAAAACCCTTGGATGTGGAGAAAATTGTGACAGAGAACAAATGATAAAGTTCGGAAGGATATCTCAACCAACTGAACAGCTGGTAGAACTTCCTATTGACCATCAGATTTATGACATGATTGATGCTGAAGGGAGTGAAGGAGCTACTGTTATGGAGGTAGGTATTGATGCATGTCTTTGCTGTGTTAATTCTAGTGCCCTTTGATCTGTAATTCTGTTTCTATTATTTCTATGTTTGGAATGGTGCTTTCTCTTGGATAATCTCACATTCAACAGGAGAG
>JAOQMM010000005.1:3661521-3673038 GCA_027563515.1 Erythroxylum platyclados
ATCTGTAATTCTGTTTCTATTATTTCTATGTTTGGAATGGTGCTTTCTCTTGGATAATCTCACATTCAACAGGAGAGTTCTTGTCTTTTGTGGATTACTGGTACATTTTATTTGCTCATATTATTATCAAATATGGTTTTCTGGGAGCTTGGGATGTTTCCACTATTGTCTAGTTAGTTATGCTGATTATAGGTTTTTGTGAAAGTTATGATGATTATAGGTTATTTGTGCATTACTTGTATTAAGGCCTTCCTTCCCTTTCCCTATATGCTTCTTCAGAATGTGGCTTAACATTCTGCACCATTGCAAGGATCTTATGTTCTGGCTGCTTATCTTTTGCAACTTCATACCTTCTCATGACTAGGTATGTGGGAGACTTGGGCTTGATAAGAAAAGAAATTATCCTCGATTTCAGAACATGGTCTCAAGGTTTGGCATGCATTTACAGGCAGAAAACCATAAGAGAACAGTTGCATTTCGAGTTTGGACTTCTAGGACTCGTAATTCTGAAGCATCAAATGTATTGCAGAGTAAATCCAAGATCACCTACAGTGACAACAACTTAGATTTGGATGTTGGCAGTCCTCATGTTTCTGGCACGTTGATTGAAAACTTTGTACAAAATGATTATTCAACTTCCAAAGTTGATAATGTTATTCCTGAAGACCCAGATATTGAAGAAAGTGAGCCCAATTTTTATGAAGGCTCTCAAAAAGATGTTATGGCCGATGATTTGGCCCACTGTCCTGGTAAAGTAACTGAGCCCAATGAGCCGACAGGTGCTACTTCCAGTCCAGGACTTGATTTAGTTAACATGGACGTAGGAACCCATGATACTTCATCTCAGATAACTCCTACTTTGTCAAATGTACCCATCTCTGTATCACATCAGATGTATCCATACATGCCGTTAACTTCTGATGGTGCCTTGAGAGAACAGAGGATACTTCAACGTTTAGAGGTACTTTTCATCATTGACTTTAAAGAAGGGTTATATCAAGGTTCATTTTGTTGTATTTATGGCTTACGAACCCACTTGTAACATTGTTATTCTGTAGGATGAGAAATTCATTTTGAGATCGGAGCTACATAGGTGGCTTGTCAGTTTTGAGAAAGACAAATGCACAACAATGGACAGGAAGACCATTGACCGAATTCTGAACAAACTTCAGCAGCAGGGCCATTGCAGATGCATACATATTAATGTTCCTGTTGTGACAAACTGTGGCCGTAGTCGTATCACTATGGTGATTCTGCATCCATCCATTCAAGGTTTTCCACAGGAGTTAATGGGTGAAATTCATGATAGACTGAGGTCTTTTGAGAAAGAAGTCCGACGCCAGGGGTCCTCTTGGAGGAAGAATAATGAATCAGTTCCGGTGTTGAATGAAGTAGTGAGATCTCAGATGTATGCAGGTTCAGATGAAAATGCTGCTAAATCAGAAGCCATGCGCACCAACGGGTTTGTGTTGGCAAAAATGGTTCGTGCAAAGCTGCTTCATAGGTTTATTTGGGACTATGTCCGTTCCATCACTGGGTGGGATGATGTTCTATCATCTGGAAAAGATACATGCACTTACAAACTCTTTGCACTTGAAGAAGCTATGAAGGCCATCCCAGTTGAACTGTTCTTACAGGTTGCAGGGTCTACTAATAAATTCGATGACATGCTTGAAAAGTGCCAGAAAAGCCTGCGTCTTTGTGATCTTCCTGTTGAAGAATATAAGAGCCTTATGGATACTCGAGCAACTGGGAGATTGTCAGTGATAGTGGATATCCTGAGGCGTTTAAAGGTATACTTCAGTTTTTGATGCCATGTGGAATAAAATGGATGGGAATTATTAGATTGAAAATTTAGTTTTGTCTCCACTAAGGTACCGGTCTTGAAACAGAAATATGAAAATAATTTTTTTTAATCCCTGCATCATAGAGTTGGAGCAGTGTTTTCTCTGATTCATAATTGTTTAAGGAATATTTCTAGTGCCATACTTTTATTATATCAGGCCTTAAAACTGGTTCTGTAATGTAGCTAATACGGCTGGTACATGGTGGACATTCAGAGGAGGGATCCAAGGTTCCACATGCAAAATGTACACATGCAATTGAGCTTAAACCTTACTTGGAGGAGCCATTGTCTGTATATTCAACATTTAACTTGAGATCTTCTGATCTTCGCCCAAGAATAAGACATGACTTTATCCTATCAGAAGGAGTAGCTGTTGATGAATATTGGAAAATTCTGGAGTATTGTTATGCTGCTACTGATCCAAAAGCTGCTTTACATGCTTTCCCCGGATCGGCTGTTCCTGAGGTTTGTGCTTGGTGCTTTCTTTGCCAGGTTGTTTTAGTAATTCATTTGTGCCAAATTTTCACTAGTATATTCTTTTTGTTATATTATCAAATTCGGGAGTGCTAAATGGTAAGGAATCTGTACTTTGTTCATTTGTCAATTCACCTTAAATTGCCACCAGACTTGTTCTGCAACTTTTCATTTTCCTCCCATTTTTTTCTGGTATGATAAATATATGTCCAAATATTTCTCTTAGCGAATGCATTCTCACAGGTTTTCCTACAAAAGTCTTGGACCTCTCTTCGAGTCATGTCAGCAGACCAGCGTGCTGAGCTCCTAAAACGTGTAGCAAAGGATCATATGCACAGAAAGATTTCATATAAAGATTGTGAAAAGATAGCAAAGGATCTTAATCTTAGTTTGCAGCAGGTATCCTGGTCTGGTTTGCTTTTGTCTCTCTGCTTATGGTTTATCCTTTTCTGTTCGTGATAGTTTTATTTGTTAGCTTTCCATCTTGTTGACAGAATGATGTTTTTTCTAATTTGAAATAATCTCTTTCTTCCACCCCTTTCTTGTAAATAAGTAGATTATCATCTCTTGGCAGGTACTTCGTGTCTATTATGATAAGTATCAGCAGCGTCTTAGTGGATTCCAGAGTGTTGTAGATACCAATAGAGAGGATTTTCTACCATCTATTAGGAAGGGCTCTGCATCTTCCAAGAAAAGGAAGAAGTACATGCAACCAAGCTCAGTAAATTGCAGCAGCCTTGATAGTGCAAATGAAGAGGTGGTTGAGCTTGAGCACCATAAGTTACCTGGTAGTGGTGAGCAGTTTGAGGAAGGAGATCTTTATACATCAGGAGATCATACTGATCATTTCCCAATGTATAAGGAGGATGTTCAGCCAAACATTGTGGGAGAACAAGAACCAAATGATGATGGGGAATGCTACTCTGTAATTAGTCAATATGCAAATTCAAAAATGAAGCCTAGCCGAAAAGGCAGGTTTTCATGGACTGATGAAGCGGACAGGTTATGACAATTCCCTCTTTTAACCATAACAATAATATATCAATGTACTGTGATGTAATCAATCAGATATGACAATGTATGCATACTGTAGGTTGTAAACTACTAGGCTCTGTTGGATATCTGCTATAAGGAATTGTCAATCAGGCTATAAACCTTAGTGATATTTTTAGGTATAATGTAGTGATGAACCTTTTCAATGTTTAAAACTACCTAAAAGGTATTTTTCAATGCAGATGATTCTTGTTCATTTTTCTGAGTTTATTTTGAATCTTTCATGAAAGAAGGGTATATATTTGTGTATGTAGCACCCTGATCTATCAGTTTTTAACAAATACTTCATCTTTCTGCAGGCAACTGGTGATCCAGTATGCAAGACATCGTGCAGCTCTTGGAGCGAAGTTCCACCGAATAGATTGGAATAGTCTTCCCAACCTACCAGCACCTCCAAAAAACTGTGCTAGAAGAATGGCTTCTTTGAATCGCAACATGAAATTTCGGAAAGCTGTAATGAAACTATGTACCATGCTTAGTGAACGTTTTGTGAAGTACCTGGAGAAAGGCCAGAATATGCCTTCTAATGAGGATGGGTGCAGAGTTCTTGTATCCTCGGTGGAAGAAGGTCCTTATGGAAGGTTTTCTGGCACAAAGGAGTGTGTTGAAGGAGCAGATTTCACAAAAGAAAAGTGGGATGATTTCAACCAGGAAAATATTAAGAAAGCCTTTGAGGATGTTCTTCTTTGGAAGCGAATGGCTAAATTGGATGCCTCTAAGAGATTTGAATCTTCAACTGGCGAATGGTCCAATTTAAACACAAATGGTGAAGGATATGTATGTTCCCAAAACTTCTACAGTCTGTCTTTGGTTCTAGCTACAGTTTAGGGTTTGTATGTTCCCAAAACTTCTACAGTCTGTCTTTGGTTCTAGCTACAGTTTAGGGTTTAAAGTACTATAGTTAAAAATCATTGTTGTTATGAATAAAATTCAAAGATATAAAATTCAAAATTAATTTCAAGTATATACAAAAATTTAAGAATCATTAATCATTACCGCCATCTCAATTTCTGATTAGTGAATGGAATAATTAAGAGTCTGATGAACTTTAGTGTGCATGCATCTGACTGTCTCTTTGTATTTGTCTCTATGCCCATACATTTCAATTAGCAACACCTCTAAACTATTCAGTAGATATTTAGATTTCAACACAATCTTGGCTAAGATGTTTTTGCTTTGTTGCAGAATCCTGGTGAATCTGAATCGGTGCCAAGAGCTAATCTTAATGAGGACACCCAATACCTTGGACGAGGAAGACATAAAGATTCTGTGGGAAGATCAAGATTCCAGCGCCTTCATGAGAAATTTACCAAGCTTTTGAGTGAAGGAACTAATATTAGTAGACAAGTTCACAGATCTGTGGCTGTTTCAAATGCAGTAGAGTTGTTAAAGCTTGTTTTCTTGAGCACCTCAACAGCACCAGAATTGCAAAATCTATTATCAGAAACCTTACTCCGTTATTCAGAGCGTGATCTTTTTACTGCTTTTAGCTATCTCAGAGAGAAGAGAATCATGGTAGGACATCCTCTTCTGTTTCGAACACTTTTTGATTTTAAAATTCCACAATTTTTGCATGTTAAGTGTGGGCCAATATGGCCCTTGCTCATATAATTTGGGAGATGACTCTAAAGTCATTGCCGCATCTTTTGAAGTGCGGGACTTCTTTACATATGGTTCATCCATCTTGATAACTTCACCTTATGATGGTTATAGCATTATAGCCCTTTAAAATCATGTTAAATATAACTCACTCCTGAGTTCAACTACAGCTTAGCTAACACATTAGTTTGATTTGTAAATTCTTTAATTTATACTAATTGAGATCAGATCCCTTATTGACAAAAATTAGCACATGTATAAACAGTTGGTTCATTCCGTATCTTTCCCAAGCTGGTCTTCTCAATATGTCAATGTGGTCAGTGTTGATGATTGTTACGTCCTTTAACTCGTGGCCAGGACCCAGGGGTATTGTGCTTCTTTCAATGCTTTTAGCGTATTGGAGTATAGTTAATTATTCCTTTCCCTTTATTATTGAAATGGCTGCTAAGTAATTACATTGCTTAGTTATCTGTTGCTCCCTTTTTTCTGCCCACACAAAGCACAGGTTTACTCATGCAAGGGCTGAACTTTTCTAAAATTCATAATTTCCTGGCTACTGAATGCTTAAGAGGTTGGCTAGAATGCAGGCTGTGAAGTTATAAACTAAAGGTCAATTAATTTATGGACTGTGTTCAAAATTTCTCTAGTGTATTCTTTTTCACTTGCTTGGAAGTCTTCTCAACGTCAATGTCCCTCATTGTATACAATATGACCCTTCATTTTTTGTTTAGTTACAGTCCATTTCACTTATTACTGTTTTGTATGCATTTGGCAGATTGGAGGCGATGGTGGCCAACCATTTTTGCTATCTCAACAGTTCTTGCATAGTGTTTCCAAATCTCAGTTCCCGGTTAACACTGGAAAGAGAGCTGCAAACTTTTCCAATTGGCTTCATGAAAGACATAAAGACCTTACAGAAGTGGGAATCAGTCTTTATGCAAATTTGCACTGTGGGGATATTTTTCAACTATTTGCACTAGTTTCTTCTGGTGAATTATCCATTTTCCCGTGTCTGCCAGATGATGGTGTGGGTGAGGCTGAAGATTTTAGAAATTTGAAACGTAAAGCTGACGATGATGATTTAAGTGATGATAACAGGGTTAAAAAGCTAAAATCTTTAGCGGATGGTGAACTTATTTCTCGCCGAGAGAAGGGCTTCCCTGGTATTAGTGTATCTGTGCAACGTGCAACAATCTCAACCATTGATACTGTTGAATTGTTCAAAGATGGGGATACCATTGTTGGTGAACTCCACTGGAATGATATTTTGGGGGAGAAAATTGTCTCTTGTTCATCTAATTGTGATCGGACAGAGGAAGTGCCTAATCTTGATAGCATCATTCCTGCAGCAGAATGGTCAAGCAAGTCTCCTTGGGAAGCTATGGCTGACTATGCAGAATATCAAGTGCCTGGGACAAAACAAGTTCATGGCTTAAATCCTGAGGTGTTCAAAGCTATTTATGCTGCTATTCAGATGGCTGGTGACCAAGGTTTGAGCACAGAAGAAGTTTCTCAAGCCATGGGGCCAGGTTTTATAGCCTTTCTCTTTTCCTCTATCGTCACATTGTTCATATTTAGACTTTATGTGGACAATTCTTAAATTTTTGTCAGCGTTCCTCTCAGGAGTAAATGTGCATGAATCTGCCATTGATATACTCCAAGTATTTGGATGGGTATTGAAGGTCAGTTCTACTCTTGATTTAACATTTCGGAGATGCTTGTCTTGTCTTCATTTTGGTGTAGCCATTAAATACGCAAGTGACTCGATTAGTACAATTTAGTTCAGCAGAATGTATTAATAAAATAATTCAAAATTTGAACAGTTTTATTTGGTAATTTAGATACTATGATTCTGCAATATTTTTGTTAGTTAATATCCAAAAAAAAATATTTTTCTTAGTTCCTGCTGCATATGCTGATATTAGCAATTACTTTATTTCCTTTTTTCGGTTGTGGAAGGTGAAGTTATTTCTTTTTACTTAACTAAAGATTGTTTCTTCTACATGTTGTTCACATATGATGCTGAGGCTACCTTAGATGGTTTTAGCTTCAATTTTGGGATTTGGAAAAATTCTGACATTCATACTTCTCTGTAGGTTAATGCCTTCAACTCTGTTCGCATTGTTGATTCTTTATATCGTTCCAAATACTTTTTGACCTCGTCAGTTGGTTTCCATCAAGAACTTAAGCAACATCCGGTTAAAAATTCCTTATGCAAAAATAATGATCACCGTCCAATATCTCAGCCTCTGAATCTTGACGTAGTCAGTGGTAGTTCTCAAGAAACCATCTTGAGTGATAACAATGTCCACAAAGTTACAATTCTTAATCTTCCTGAAGATGCTTTAGCCTTAGATGGGAACCAAAGTTGCAGCACAAATGAATGTGGTTTGCTTGTTAAAAATTCAAGAGGATGCAATGATGAGAGGGAAACTCTTAATTGCTCTTCTGGTGGATTTAGTGTGCCAATATTGCCATGGATAAATGGAGATGGGACCATCAACAGGGTTATTTACGATGGGCTTGTGCGCCGTGTTTTCGGTATTGTGATGCAAAATCCTGGAATGCTAGAGGTATATTCCTGTTTCTAAAATTGTATTTTGGGTATCTACAGTGATTATTCTGGACGAGGATAGAAAAACTGTTGAGTTTCTGTGCTGCTTTTGTGGGCAGGATGATATTATACTCAGGTTGGATGTACTGAATCCCCAGGTAAGTTTACTTTTATCTATCAATCACCATCTCATCAAGTCTTCATTAAACTTGGTATCATCAGATTATGCCTGAAACTGCACAATTTGTGTTTGTGGTTGTGATTATAGAGTTGTAGAAGTCTGTTGGAGTTGATGATTTTGGACAAGCACCTCATTGTGAGAAAGATGATTCAATCTACTTCAAATGGACCCCCTCCTCTTCTTGGAACACTCCTTGGAAGAAACTATAAAGAATCTAATTTGGTGTATCGAAAGCATTTCTTTGTCAATCCCATGAGACCATCTTTGCTTTGATGCTCCCCTCTCTATATCGTATAGTTTTTGATGAGGATGAAGCCTGTAAATGTGTAATGATGCCTGTAAATGTATAATGATGCTATGTACAGGGCAGGGATCCAACTTCTGTTGGAATTTTAATTATAATAATAAAATGATGAAATTGGAATTATGATTAATGGAGTCTCAATATGCTTATGTATTTCCATGTGGTTTTGAAAAATTATTTGCTTGAAATTAAAACTCGTTACCTTGTGACGAGAATCCAAAACTTATATTTTAAAGTTATTTTGATTCAATTTTTATAAAAAATATTTGAAATTTTAACTCATTAATTCAAGTTGAAATTGTAGAAAAATAATTATAAGATAAAAGTTATTAACTTTTGACTATTAATTTTTAGAAATTGTCTTATTTTTCTCTTTTATCGTAAAAATGATTTTGATAATTCTCTTTTTAGTTTTTAATTAATCAATTAATTAAATTTGAACACTAAAGAGAGACTCTCTTCTTCCTGAAATGGCATGAAGCCACGTGAACTTGAACTAGTCGTTTGACTTCAGTCTCCTCTGCTCTCAACCATCGATTCCTGACCCCACCTTCCATCTTGCTTACGTGTACGGCGGTGATCTAATCTCCTTCTCTAATTGTCTTGTGTCTCTTCTCTCCTACCCTCTCTCTCTCTCTCTCTGAAAATTTCTGCAAAAGCTTACACGGAAACACCAAAAGGAGCGGTAGTGAGAGAAAACCAGCAAAACAATTCCACCATAATCAAACCTCAAAAAAGATATGAGCTTTTGATGTTACAGACATAATCGAAGAAAACCCAATTCTCGAAATTTTTTCTTCCTTTGTTTCAATGGCAGAAAGTGCAGCTTCTTCGCCAAAGCCCCTTCCTACAACAATGGCCCCATCACCATCGCCACCTCCACAAACACCGCAATTTCAGTCCCAAACCCAACAACAACAACAGCAGCAGCAGACAGCCCTGACAAATATGAACCCAACAACCTTAACATCAACACCTCAACAACAACAACAAGTTCAGACGCCAACTCCTAACTTATCTAATTTGCCTCAGAACCCACAAATCTCCTCTCCTTCTATTGACCCGCAAATCTCTTCCTCGCCTTCTCTACAACAACAACAACAGACAATTCTACAACGACAACAACAACCTTCACAACAGCAACAACAACAACAGCTTCAACAACAGAATGTGGCTTCTATGTCTGGATATCAAATCCAGCAAAACCTTCAAAGATCTCCCTCTATGTCTCCTTTGAGCCAAATTGGGCAGCAACACCAGAACCAGTATGGCGGGGTGTTGAGGCAACAGCTGCAGCAGCAGCAGCAGCAACAACAACAGGGGCTTTATGGACAAGTTAATTTTGGTGGGTCGGGGTCAATTCAACAGAATTTGCAGCAGAATTCACAGAATCAGCAGATTGGTGGTACCAACTTGTCAAGATCAGCTCTTCTCGGGCAGGGTGGTCACCTCCCTATGCTGACCGGGGCAGCAGCTGCCGCTGCCGCTGCTCAGTTGAACTTGCAACCCCAGTTGTTAGGTTCGGTATGGATTTGATTGGCCTATTTTTATTTAGTTTCCGTTTGTTATACAAGTTTCTACTTTTGTTTGTTTCTTTAAGTGTTGAAAGAAGCTGTAAATCATGATTTGTTGCGTGATTGAATGATTTGGTTGATGCGTCAGTTGTGTGATTTGCAAGAAGGTGATAATAGAGACTCCAGATTATTGTTGCGTTCTGTGTTTTTATGGGGATTAGTTTTGGTTTTAAAAGTTCAAGTGAAGTTGGCTGTGCTTCTATAACTGATAAGGGTACTTTTCCAACACCATTTTGGCGCTTTTGTATCGTCATTGTTGGTTGGGTAAAACTTGGATCCCAGACTGAGATTCTGCTCTAGCTTTTTAAAGATATAGGTTGACTTTTCTGATTCAAAAGCAATGATTGATCAATCATTAGTTCTATTGGGTGTTTTGTGGCTTTTGGACCTGAAAAGCTGGACTTGGGTCGTCCTATTTGTTAACAAGAATATGAATCTATGATTGTCTAACTGAAACTTCATCAAGGAAAGCGAAATTGTTGCAACTTTATCAATGAAATGTGCTTCGTACTTCTAAGAATTCACTAATTGGACCTTGATCCACTAGACATGGTGACATTTCTAAGAGTTGTGTTTGACCTTAATCACGGCATGTAGACATTTATTGTTTGAGTTTATGCAGAATGTTCGATTTCAGGATTAGAGTTGGTGGACTATAAGTGGATTGATTTTTTTTTTTCCTTTTAATGATTGATAGTTGCTTCAAGTTTTGATATTGTATGTGTAAATAGTAAAGTCTTCCAAAAGTAGAGTGCTGCTTGTTCTCTAGGTGGGACATGTTTATCCAAAAGTTTTGATTTCTGACATTGTTTAATTATATGGAAGAAACGGATGTCGAGGTGGCATCTTTCTCCTCAGTTAACAAGTACTTAATCTTCAATTGGTTTTACCATACTGTTAACTTTATTGATGCAATTCTTAGTTAAGTTACGTGAATTGTTTTGAGTTAGCAAGATAATTTTGAACGTTACAATGAAAACAAGAATCTTCTCAGACTAGTTTTGCATGTAGCCAAGGCAGAAACCAGGGTTGGTGCAAGGCTCCCAGTTCCATCCTAGCAACACTTCCGGCCAACCTTTGCAGGGAATGCAAGCAATGGGAATGATGGGAACACTTAACTTGAACTCACAACTAAGGCCTAATAGTGCTCTTACTTATGCTCAACAGCGGATGAATATGGGGCAAATGAGACAGCAATTAGCGCAACAAAATCCAATCTCTTCTCAGGTAGCTACTCCTCTACTAATATGAAATGATTATCGTTTGGTCAGTTCTTTTTTATGTGTGTATATCTGTGGACTACAATTTTCGGTACATGTTCTTTGATTTATCTTCCCACTTAATTCTGGTGGATAATCTGAAGTTCTCTTTCTTCCATTTCTCCACTCTTTCAAGATACAACTTAGACAAGATCTTTTGATAAAACTTATAACCGGAAGTACTACATTTGCAAGCTGATATACTACCATCTTTAGCAATCAATAATGTATGTAACATATTTGACATTCAATTGCATTGCAGGTTCAAAGCCTACCAAGATCATCATCACTTGCATTTATGAACCCTCAGTTGACTGGACTGCCTCAGAATGCGCAGTCAGCGATGATGTCAAATTCTTTGTCACAACAGCAGTGGTTGAAGCAAATGCCAGCAATGTCTGGCCCTGCGTCAACTTCATTACGCCTTCAACAGCATAGGCAGTCACAAGCTCTCTTACAGCAGCAATTAGCTTCATCTCTAGTTACTTTAAATCTGGAATTTCAGCAATCAATTCTATACATTCACTTCACTAAACTTTTCCAGCAACATATATTCATACATTTACTCAATTCTCATTCTTAATTACCCCATGTTCTTCAATTCTCATTCATCCATACCTTATACACATTACTCATGTCCTTAAGATCATGTTTGCATTAAAAGAACTCATTT
>JAOQMM010000005.1:3677593-3692193 GCA_027563515.1 Erythroxylum platyclados
AGAGACCGAAATCAGGTATTTTTCGCATTTCTTCGTTTCTTGCCCTTTCACGTTCGATCTGGGGTACGTAACTAAAGTCCCGTTACGTATTACATTTGAAACTGGTCATTTTTCTACTTTCAGAAGGCTTACAATCTATTCGTGTTAAAGGAAAACTAAGGCTTAAGTTAGGGTTAGCAAATCAAGGAGGTTCAAACTAATCTGAGCTAGTAAAAAAGTTTTGAGTTAAACAAATTTTAGGTCAGATTCGAGTTGGTGAGAATTGACCCAATTCGATATGAATAACTAGACATTAATTTAACTAATTTTATAAAATGATATCATTTTGATCTAAAATTTGATCAAATTTTAGATATTTTGATTATTTAAGTTGAATTTAATTTCGATTCGAATTCAACTAGATCTATCTTCATCCCTAATTTGAATTCAAATTCATATAACAAAAATTGAGTTGAAGTTGAAAATATGATTTGTTGTAAATTTGCAATAGCATCACCTGGTTACTTACTTTATTTACATGCAGCATGGAATATATTCACATGCATGTCACATATATAAATTAACCATAAGATATATATATAAATATAAATGAGTTAATAACAAACAAAGTCATTTGTCCTTTATAGTTGAATGGTAGCAGCCGCCGAGCTATGAATTACGATAATGCCTAAGTAGATAGGTTATGGTAATCAAACTAATTTGGTAGAATTCTTAAAATGAGTCAATATACATTGGAATGTTTTATTTTTTTTTAAATTTTATATTATTTTATATAATTTATTTGCATTTTTCTACCATTTAAATTATAATTACTATACAAAACTTAATTTAATTTAAATGATTAAAGCTTAACTATCTTAATTTTAGTTCATTGAATCAATTTACTAAACAATTCAGACCCTGAAGAACAATCGAAAAGCTGCCCTAGAGGCGGCTGTTCTATTATCTTGACCATTAGAGTGTAAAAGCCAACCCCGTCAGCCAGTCAAATCACATCAAATTACCTTTTGTGAATCCAAATTTTGAGGAACATAGATACTGTTTTTGATTTTAAATGAAAGATGGATTCTTTATTAGTTGGTTGGTTCGAACATTGTCTTATTTGTGACAGAAACAAGCTGCATTATTGAATGGCTTTATTACCAACAAAAGTTTTCATGCTCCAAATCTTCAGAGAACAATTCACAAGGAGATGGATTTGTAATTGAGATAAATATATATTTTTAGTTATTAATTATTCAAATTTAAATTCAATATTTGAACTTTACTAATTACTTTATATTAAAGCTCTCATTAATATTTTTCATGAAAATTTTATGCGATATTATCAAAATTTAGCAAAGTTTGAAGTTAAAATTAAAAAGATTGATAATTAAAGAACTCAAATAAGAAACAATGTTAAAGTAAAAGATATTATATTTTGTCAACTTACCATTTGCATGTTTTATTAATTTAAAGGTCTCTTTATTAATTAAGAATAACGCTATGTACTATTAAATCTCTTCAGATTTTGCATACCAGCAAGATTTATAAAAAATGTTGTTATCTATTATTTAGAAAGTACTTCTCATATTGGTGACTTGAAGAATAGCAAATTGAGAGTAGAAATAAGTTAAAATTATAAATATTAATAAGATTAATTTTACAATTTAACTTTAAGCTATTGATTTATTAAATATTTTATCTTATTTAACGTACATTCCATAGTTTATACATTATTAAAAAGAAACGAGATATTTTATTTTATAAAAATGACATAAATTTAATAATGATTATTAAAATTTCCCTTGTTGGAATCTCAATATCTCATGTTTGTGGTCAGGAAAAATAATCTTGGGACCAGCTGGATTCATCCCCTCCAAGAAGATGGCAAAGACGAGTTGTCAAAAAATCAGTGAGCTCAGTGGATAGTCCAATGGACTCTGCACCAAACATGTGTCAAATTCCTCTGCAACTTGACAGGAAAACGTCAAACCATCACGGATGGAGACGTCAGGGCTTGTAGTCTAATTGGTGCCTTTGGGTTGTCAACAAACTTTCTAAGAGGAGCATGCAAGAACGTTAGCTTCGGGGGAAGATAGATAGCCGACATGACATCATTGAAGGGCAGGTGAGGTGAATGCATCTAGGTCACTCTACTGTTCTTCTTTTTCTACTCCCTTCTTTTCTTTCTTTAATCTTTTGCATACATTTTTCATTTATATTTTATATTATTCAGATGTACACTAAATAAATTGTCGATAATTTATAAGTTTTGTGAATTGAATAAATTAATAATTTATAATAAATTATATGGGTTATTTGAAAATAACATCTCGACTAATTAAGAGTAAGATTGCGTACTACTAAAACTCTTCAAATTTTACGTCTTAGTAGATTTCTATCAAGTATTGTTGTTGTTATTGTTGTTGTTATTGTTGTTGAATAAATTAATAATTTAGAATTAATTGATAAATTTATCTATATTCTTCAATTATGATAAACTAGTTACACCTCTTAACACACATTTTCTCTTGTTTCAAGTGTAGGCTAAAGAGTACAAGATGGGTGGACTTGTCACCTTCTTGTAGGCTTGTGGAAGCCATTGTAGACGATTATAAATGAATTTCTTCCGTATGTTATCTTTTTTTTTTGCTTCTCTTTCCCATGTTTTTGTCACTGTAATTAATATTCCTGCTATCTTTAACGCAAAAAAGATGGTCACCTAGTGCAAAGGTGACCAAACCCAAATTCGCATAGTTTTACTGAATGTGAAATTGTTGGTGATTTGAAACATGTTGGGAAATAAAAGTGGGTGGGGACCCTTTTAGGAGATTCTTGGCCACCAGCTTGACTATATAATATGGAACAACCACGCAATCAATTATTTGTGACAACCAGAAGATAGTTTGAGAGTTCTGACTGTTCTCACTCTCTATTTCTGCTCCTTGTCCGGTATCTTGCACGTTCTGAAACTATAGAATCACTGAAATAATTGTCCAGTAACATGGGTAGGAGCCCTTGTTGTGCAAAGGAAGGGTTGAATAGAGGGGCGTGGACAGCCATTGAAGACAGGATAATGATTGATTACATTAAGATCCATGGTGAAGGGAACTGGAGAAATCTACCCAAGAATGCAGGTTTTTTGGATCATTACACAACGAACCAAACTCTTGTAAGGCTTTTCATTAAAGAAAATCTCATCGTAAGTTGCTGTCTGATCAGGTCTGAAGAGATGTGGCAAGAGTTGCAGACTCAGATGGCTCAACTATTTAAAACCTGACATCAAGAGAGGAAATATAACAGACGATGAAGAGGAACTCATTGTCAGGCTTCACAAGCTCCTGGGAAACAGGTGCGTGTTGTTTTCCTTCTCTTTCTGATACTTCTTCCTTCTGATGAATTTTCAAGTCCAGATCGAAAAAACTTGTCAACATTGATCATCTACCCTTATTGAATCCTGTTGTACTTGATTGATTTTAGGTGGTCCTTAATAGCAGGGAGGCTTCCAGGGCGAACAGACAATGAAATCAAGAACTACTGGAACACCAAAATCGGCAAGAAACAGAAAACTCAACAATGTCAGAAGAACTCGACACCTTTAGCTCAAGCTCCAGAGAAGTCGAACCCCCAGGCCCTGGAATCCACAGGCCAACCTTCGAAAATGAATGTTAATGCGAGTCCCATCAGGACCAAAGCTTCAAGGTGCCGGAAAGTTGTGATCCCACCTGAATTACAGGACTACGACGATCAGCAGCATAAGCCAGCAACAGTTGCACCAGCATTGTTGGAGGGATCATCGTCACATCCAAAGCAGGATCTTTCGACTGATTTCACGTTGGATTTTCAGATGGACGAACAGCTTCTGTCAGATTTACTCAACATGGACTTTTCACAACTTCATGGTTTGGATACTGAAGCAGCTATCGACGACAGTAACACATGCAATGATCATGGCTTTTTATCTTCAAGTTCTACCCAAACCGATATGCTTTCAGACGACAGAATTACAGACTCAGAATTTCTATCAATTTCCGCAGTAAACGAGTGTGAATTTGATTGGATTCAAGACTGAAAATTAAATACAACGATGGAAATAGTTCACTGAATGTGTCGTCACACCCGACTTCTGTTCATGCCTGCTGGTTGCATTTCATTTTCACCGTGTATAGACGTGTATGACAATAATGAATGTTGTCTTTTTTTGCTCTGAGTTTCCTGAATTATTCTACACATAATAACCATTTTCTGTCTCTACCATAGTGTCACATTTGTCACTTAATAACATGAACAACGAAAAGTAATGGGACAAGATATTTGAGTTGAACGCATTAAAAAAGGACAGTGCTTCCGTGGGAAGACTTTTCTCCTCTGGCTGCAAGTTGAGGTAGACAACGGTGGTTTGATGTGAGACACATTTTGTCAAAGACAAAAGGTATAAAAATAAATTAACCGGAAAATTTTTTATTAAAATTAATTACCTTGAGTCTCTTTAATGTACTTTCATAATTTTTATTTTAATTCTTGTATTTTAGAATTTATTTTTAGAAATAACCTCTCTACTAATTAGAAGTAAGACTGTATAACATTTCTACTGCGTATTGTTACTTATTGTTGTTATTTTAGAATTTATTATTTTTCTTTTTATCATATTGTCTAATTATCATATAATTTTTTTTATATTCAATTAATTTTTGTCTATTTAAATTTTAAATAATTTATAATTAGGTACGGTGATAATTTTAAGAACGTGAAAATTAAAATAGAAAAGTCAAATTGTAAAAACAATATTTAGTTCTTTTATTAATAAAAATTGAGAAATAACTAAAAAAGGAAAAATAATTTTATCCATCACAATCAAGGTAAAATTCCAACTTAAAGGAATAAATTCATTGGAATTAGCTTCTTTTTTTTTGGAAAAATTTTGCAATAAAAATAATAATATACTATTATAAAAATGTTAAATTAAGATAATAGAATCAATCATAAAATAAAAAATAATAATGTTACATTGAGACAATGACCCGCTTTTGTCTATTCCAATTTCCAACTAACAAAGTTACACATCATAAATGCTCTTTTGAAATTTTTTTCTGAAGTGGCCGTGTTAATGATGTAAAGCTATGCCTAATATGGCAGAGCATAGCTGACCCACGGGCACATGGTTGATGTTGATGTTACAATAGTATTAAATTTCTCGTTCCCGAGTCCTGGGAAATTCAGCAGGACTCAAACGCCCCCAAATGCTGTCACAGAAAATATATATATATATATAATCATAATTTATAAATTTCAAACAATGATCTTGTCTTTAATCTCTTGAAATGGACTTCTAGTTTTAATAATATTTTAATTAATTCAAACGTGCAAGTAATGTTGGTATATTTAAAGTATAAATTATACATTAAACCAATAATGCTCATTAAATTAGTATATTTTTGTGTCCTATCTATAAATAACTAAGTTAACAGACGACTTAGCTTTCATTATATATCTCACTAATATTTTGTTGCTACTTTATTGATCCGCCTACATCGTCAGATTAAATTGTTGCACATGCTTCCCAAGGCCAAAAGTCATAATATTATTGATAAGATAAATGTGTTAAAAATTGGATTGGATATTGAATCGGTCTAAAAGAAAAGTTTAAGTTTTAAAGGTTCAACGAGTATTAAACTGCTATAAAATCAATAAATAATAATAAGAAGTAAAAAAATTTAATTAATCTATTTTTCGGTTCGATTAAATTACTTTAATAAATAATAACTTTTATTGTTAAAAATAAGGTTATTTATTAATTAATCAATTTATCTTTTTAATATTAAGATTCTGAATATAATATATAAAGATTAATTTTTTAAAGAAGTAAACAATTTTATTGTAATTTAATATTTCTAAAGATTTTAGTATATGAAATTTAAAATGTGTCTATATTTTATTTATTAAATTTTGTAGAGTGTCATCTTTTTCCTATATATATATATATATATATAATTAAAAAAAAGGGGTCAAATCCCGACTTTAGCACATCTCCTGAGACATATCTAATTATTGTTCAGTTCACTTAGAGTTATTATCACCTATCTCACACACAGAGTATCAAAACCTTTTTCTTTGTCAACTACGCCAATTGGGTTTCTTTCCGTTTAGACAAGTATAGTGTAAGCATCCAGAGTTCAGTGCAGACACCTCAAGCTTGATAGTTGTCCTTTTTACATCTCTATATCTCATCTATAGTAGTTATTCCTCTATCCTCTCCGTAATCCACTCTTTCTCGTTTATTTTTTATCTTATAAATTAGCTTTTTACTCATTTTCTCTACACTTTAATGTTAAAAGTAAAAACCGAACTATAAATTAATTTAGTTCGTACTTAACTTTGTCGAACTGATCGATCCAATCTAATTTTTACATCTTTGGATATGATTACTTCTTAATTTTAAAACTATAATATATCTTGAATATTACTGGATGCAAAAGCGAAGATACGTAGACGCAAGCATCACTGCACGAAGGAATAGATAATTAATTACGAGAATTCCCATGCACACGATCACATACAGATCAACCGACAGACAAACCATATAGTGTCTTGCAAGTGGTCTGAAGTTAAGACAGTCCAAATATATCTTGTTCTTGCTAAGTCTAGATTAGTTTCAAGTTTCATTCTTTTAACTTCGCTTTGGTTGACTTTGATGTTCATGTATATATAGCATTCGAAAGGAAAAAGTTACCATTTTCGGAATCTTGTTCTTGTCAAGAAGTTTAATCGACACTTCGCTTTCTGCTTTTGGAAAAATAGGTGCTGAAAATCTTGGAGCATTGTTAATTTAAATTCTTCAAAGTTATGTGGCGTAAAAGATACTCAACAATTATTTGAATCTATTTTATTATTTAATTTATCAACATATTTACAATTATGTTTATTAATTGGCTCTGACCGCATTTCCCCTATTGGTATCAGGGCCAAGTGTCCAGAGAGGCAAAAGATTTAGTATTGAATTTATTTATTGACTTTGTTGAGCCTAAGTAGAGGTGTTTAATTAGCCCATCGATTTAGCATATTCATAATCGAGAGAGTTGATATTTTTAGAAAAATGGATTTCTTTATAAGATGAGTTAATTACTAAAAAAATCTCAAACTTTCATTAATGTTTTAATTATAGTTCCAACTTTAAAAGGTAGCAATAAAATGTCCAAATTTTCAATTTTTTTCAATTCTGATTCAAACTTTAAAAAGTGATAATAAAATGCTCAAACTTTCAATTTTTTTCAAATCTAACCCGACGTTATCTGTTGTTTCCTAATACCCTCAGCTATTTGTTTTTTGTTTGTTCTTCTGATGCTCCAAAATACTTTCACATTACAGCTTACTGCACCAGTAAGTTCTTCGTTTTTAGTTCGTTCTCTTAATGCCCTTGTTGTGAGGGCATCGGGACTGCATAATCTGAAAATGGAAAGGTGAGGGCGTCGAGAGAACAAACTGAAAACGAAAGAAAATACTGAAATCAAAGCTTAAGGTTATCGGGGTTTCGTAATCTGATTTAGGTCATTTTTTAATAAAGACGTCGTTTCATTAACCTTTATTTGTTGTGTTAATTTTGACTGACGCGTATTAATGACTAAGGTTTCTGAAACATGTGGCAAGTCATGTTAAAAAACTTAACGGAAATATTAATATTGAGCCAGAATTGAAAAAAAATTGAAAATTTGAACATTTTATTGCTATTTTTTGAAGTTAAGGCTAGAATTGAAAAAAATTGAAAATTTAGACATTTTATTGCTACTTTTTAAAATTCGGGTTATAATTGAAAAATTGACAAAAATTTGGACTTTATTTTTGTAATTAACCCTTATAAGATCTAAGTCTATCTCTATGGTGCATCCACTTCTAGTATCAACAATAAGATTGTGGACAATGATGAGGTAATAATAGAAAACTTTGAAAAGTTTATAGATAATTGGAAGATTTCTAAAATAAAAGAGTATCAAATCTATCAACAATCAAAGTTCAAAATTTTTCAAAAAATGAATTACGCCATAAAAACTTAAGAACGTGATATTCATTGGTCAAAGTCCATTAAAACGATCCCCTTGTTGACCAAAGTTCAATGAATAAATACAAACAAAAATGTTTTAATTACATCCACATAAGATTAGTGCAAAGGGGAGTGAAGCTTCTTACAAAAGGAAGATTAAACAATTCCATTCTTACGGTTTTGAGAGACCTAAGTTTTACGACTTTGAAGATTTCCTGTTAAGTTTTGTAGAATCTAATCTTTGCACTGCTCCAACGTCATTTGATTGCTATCCAAACCTGACCGTCTCTCTTAGAGACAAAAACAATGTTGATTAATTAAGACAATAGACCCACTTTTGTCTATTCCAACTATCAAAAGTTACACACCATTACCAAATTTGTGCAATAAAACAAATGCTTTTTCGAAACTTTTTTGTGATGGACCCGTTAATTATGTAAAATTATGCCTAATATGGACTTCTAATTTTAGTAACTTTAACATCATAATGATAGTTTAAATACTTCAAACGTGCAAGTAAAGTTGGTATATTTAAACTATAAATTGTATATTAAACCAATAATGCTCATTAAGTTAGTCTATTTTTGTGTCCTATGTATAAATAACTAAGTTAAAAGACGATTTAGCTTTCATAATCTCTCACTAATGTTTTGTTGCTACTTTAATGATGCTCCTATCGTCAGATTAAATAGCTTAATTTTAAAATTATAATTTATCTTGAATATTATTGGATGCAAAACAGGAGACACATAGACGCAAACAGCACTACTGCATGAAGGAATAGATAATTAATTACGAGAATTCCCATGCACACGACCACATGCAGATCAACCAACAGACTACCATATTGAGATAAACAGTGTCTTGCAAAAGATACTCAACAAGTATTTGAATCTATTTTATTATTTAATTTATGAATCTATTTACAATTATGTTTATTAATTGGCTCTGACCGCATTTCCCCTGTTGGTATCAGGGTCAAGTGCTCCGAAAAGAGTAAAGATTGAGTATTGAATCTATTGATTTAATATTATTAACTTCTGTTCATTAAGTATAGATGGTTTCGACAGTTGAGCCTAAGTAGAGACTTGTAATTAGTCCATTGATTTAGCATATTCATAATCCAGAGAGTCAATATTCTTAAAAAATTGGATTTCTTTATAAGAACTAAGTCTATTTCTAGTGTGTCCAACTCTAGTACCAATGATAGGATTGTGAACATTGATGAGGTAATAATAAAAAACTTTGAAAATTTTATAGATAATTGGGAAATTCTTAAAATACAAAAGATCAAATTTACCAACCTTCAAAGTTCAAACTTTTTCAAATAATGAATTATGCCATAAAAACTGAAGAACGTGATATTCCTTTGTCAGAGTCCTTTGAAACGATCCACTTATTGACCAAAGCTCAATGAATAAATACAAAGAAAATTGTTTTAATTACATCCATATAAGATTAGTGTAAACGAGAGTGAAGCCCCTTATAAAAGAAAGATTAAACACTTCCATTCTTGCAATTTTTAGAGACCTAAGTTTTACGACTTTCAAGATTTCTTGTTAAGTTTTATAGAATCTAGTCTTTGCATAAGTCAATATCATTTGATTGCTATCCAAATTTTACCATCTCCCTTAAAAGACAAAAACATTTTAGATGTTTTCGTTTTGCAAATTAAAACCCATAACTATAAGACTAACATAGGATTCATCCTTGTAGTTTTTATTTACAAAATCCATTATAAAGCCATAACCACCACATTTGCATCCAAATCCATAGTCAAAAAGGTGAAACTCTGTTCTTATAAACAGATCTAACAAAAACCAACTTTGTTGTTCTAAAATTCATCAAGTGGAAAGACATCAACTTGTCTAAAGAATGGATACTTGAAGGTGCAACGGATCCAAAGTCCACATCATAATAACTATTTAATTAATTTAAATTTGTAAATAATGTTTGTATATTTAAAGTATAAACTATATATTAACTTCAATAATGTTCATTAAAGTAGTTTAGTATGTCTTCTTTATTCTGTCTATAAAAAACATAGTTAAAAGATGATTTCGCTTTCAAGAATCTTTAATCAATAATATTTTGTTGATACTTTATTGATTTGCTCATTTGTCAGATTCAATCATCCCATGTACCCCCAAATGCCAAATCCATATCTTACAATAAATATACTTTGATTCCATGATCCAGATTCATATAGTTAATTAGGGAACGAACATCGATAACAATTCAGTCAAAAGCATTCCAACAAACTTGCTAAACACATGATGCCTACCTAACATACGTTTTACGATTATCAATGTTTTGTCGACGACATGGTATGACCGTACTGTCTAGTTAGGTAGGGTTGGAGTCAATTTTGTCTCTCTTTGCTTCTTTGGTTACTTCTTAAATGCCATCAAAGACACATACACACAAACATCACTGCATGAGGAAGGAACAGTTAATACGAGAATTCCAATGTACACGTCCACAGACAGATCAACTTACAGACAACCAAATAAAGAGAGATAAACACTGTCATGCAAGATTTGTCATAGTAGTGGTCTGAAATTAAGATGGTCCGAATCTGTCTAACAATAAGGAGAGTACATATCTAGATTATTTTCAAGTTTCATTCATTATCTTCACTTGGGTTGAGTTTGATGTCCATATATAGCATTTGAAAGGCAAAAGTTACAAATTTTCAGACTCTTGCTAACGTTGTTGAAGAAAATTATGCAAAGTTATGCTGTGAAATATGGACTTGCAAGTAATGCCCATGAATGATAAGAGGTGATCCAACTTGTTACTAGGTTAACCCTTCCAAAATATTGGAAATCTTTTATTCGACTTCTCGAGAGTATGTGAGGTTCTTAATACTCGAAAAATGTGTGTATTGTGTAATTGAATTCAACAATTATTATTTGAGTTGAATTTATTGAATTATCAAATGAATTATTTATAATTTATTTTCAAATTTTTGTTTTAATTATATTTAAATAATAATAATTGAAAGTTCTCAAATCATACAAAAAATTAAATTGTAAAGTCACAAATATAAAATTTAATTGTTAAACCTAATATAAGATTGGTTTCATTAATTTTAATATCAACTAAGGATTTAGTAATTGAAGTGGAATTTTTAATTTTAAAAAGTGATAATAATTTTTTATTCTTCTCTTTTATTTTTCTTAAGTTAATATCTTCATTTTTATTATTTGATTCCTCTAATTTTTTAATTTATAAATTAAAGTCCTTCTGATTAAAAAAATAAAAGGATTTAATGGATTATGTATGATTTATGAATTAAAATTTACATTAGACTTTTATATATACTTTTCCATTTTAAGATAATAAAAAAACTTTATATTTCTCTTTTGAAAATTTTAATATCATAATTACGGTTTACTTAATTCAAAATATTGATTCCAGTGACTTTATTATAAAGCGAAGATGTAACAGGTGTAGTGATCTTCTAATATTCAAAACTTTAACATTATAATGATATTTTAATTAATTCAAACGTGTGACATATTTGAAGTATAAACTATATATATACTAACCGAATAATGCTCGTCCAGTCTGTCTTTTTCGTCTTATGTATAAAAAAGCTAGTTAAAAGATGATTTAGCTTTCAGGAATCTCTAATTAATATTAATTCGTTGTTAATTTATTGATTTGCCGATTGTCAGACTCAATTATCCTATATATAAACCTCCAAAGGCCAAAGGCCATATAGTTTATAGGAACGAACATCGATAACAAGTCACTCAAAAACATTCTAATAAACTAGCTGAACACATGCTGCCTGCAACGTTTTGAGATTAGCAATGTTGATTTATTCCACAGTTTAATTAATCCTATAGTTACAATGAAAATTTGTTGTAAATCTAATCTTTACTTAAAAACTGGAAAAAGGCATAATATCAACTTGGAATTTAATAGGGTGGTTCACTGTTTATTTCAATATTTGTCATTAATTAACTAATCATAATAGTTAATAATCATGTATACATTTGCAAGTGAGAGAAGTTACTCTTCAATATTATTTATAAATTTAATAGAGTGGATTATATTAAATAGATCATTGTTAAAATAATACTGACAGTTTTAAAGATTCGATTTGCGTTACTTTTTCATTCAGCTCTCTTTCCAATCGTTTAGTTTTCTAATTAAATTTGTCGTTTGAAAGGGGTCTAATATGTAACAAGAACAAGAATCTAACCAACCTCCCTAATTGTAATTAAAAATAATTTAAAAATTCAACCAATTCGGTCAGTTTAATCATAACAATTTTGAACACTCTTTTAGTTTGATTTTTAACTTTTCAGTTTGATTAACTTTAATAACTCTTTTTTGTTAATTAATCAGAATTTTTTATAAATTAATAAATTTTTATAAACTAAAATAAATAAATAAATTTTTATTTCAAAATCTCTTTTTAATTAAAATTCAAATTCTTTAATAGGTAAACAATTATATTTTAAATTCTTTAATTTATTTAATCTTTAGTCAGTTTTATGACAGAATAATACCGGTTGAACTTTTTAAACCTTAAACATTTTATCTTACTAGTTTATTTTTTGATCCGATTTTTAAAATATTGCTAATTAACATTAGAATAATAGCCAAGTTCCACTTAATTTCAATCTATTACCTAAATTTAGATGGCTAGATATAGCCCAAAAAAAAAATCTTTGAACTTAAAACAAATATATATTAAAAATTCTAAATATTTATTTTTGATTGAAAAGCAGATTTTTTTATGTCTTTCGTTTACTTTGTGAATCTAAGTTCAAATAATAGAAAACAATGTTATATGTTGATGCCTCCCGAATGAATTACGATGACAATTAATTGAAATTAAATATTTAAAAAGGTGGAGTAGATACTAAATTGAAATTCATTAACAGCACATATTTATTATTTTTAAACATTCATTTCATTGTAGACAAATAGTAGTTTTTAAATTTTAAAAACATTTCTTAAGAAATAGAGAATTCTATTTCTATCCCTTTATTTTAACTAAGGATTAAAATAAATAATATTTATCTTAACTAATAACTACTTTAATTGTTTAAATGAATTATTCAAAATTAGAGAAATTTTCAATTTAATGATGATATTATAAGTTTATTCTTACATTTAAATATTATTTCTTCTATTTTTATTTATAGTATTAGGAATTTTTTTATAATTATGGGATCACAATTGTTGCCTTTAATACACATATTAGGTAAACGATTAAATGCATGCAATAATCTATATAAATCACGTAGTCTTTGATTTGGTGGGCTAGTAATTCAGAATTTAGTGACTGACTCGATTCAATAGATATAACAATCTTAATACATCTTCACACCCGACCTATCACACTTATCTTATCTGCTGTAACAATCTTATCTTATTTGTTGTAACAATCAGTAAGTCTTCACCTAGTCAGTTCCTACTTTACCTCCTTGATCTTTGGGTTTGTTATATAACATAATGTTTGTTAGTCTCAAAGTCCTTGTTGTAGATGAACTATTTTACAGCTGATGTAAAGTCTCTGTACAAAAAAACACTGATACAGGGAACAAATTCATTCAGCTCCCACCAAAACTTCATTCCCTTTATAGAGCCCTCAGGACTAACATCAATGGCAACCTCAAATACAACCCTTCTCCTTGCTGCCTCAAACACATAAGGGACTCACCTCTTCTCCCTCAGTTACTGTCAAACTGGACAGAGACAACTACTTCCTATAGAGTAGTAGCATACAATCTGCACTACAAGCCTTTGAACTAGATGGTTTTATTACTAGTGCAGTCACGACTCCACCGGTTCAACTTTATGATGTAGTTGAAGGCCAAACCTCGACTCCTAGACCAAATCCAGAATATCAAGTATGGAGAAAGAAGGAGATAGCTAGTTCTTCTAGGGCTCAAGAGCTTCATCAGTAAATGCATTTTCAGTACTATGCGGGCCTCGACCGCAAGAGATGCTTGGGTGACTAATCACCTAACAGCTACTAATCACCTAACAGCTACTAATCACCTAGCACTGTGGTTGATCCGTCATAGTATGTGGATTTGGGGGCTACTAATCACCTAACGTCTAATCTCAATAATTTGTCTGTACACTCAAAATTCAGTAGTGATGATCATATTATAGTTAGCAATGGTACGAGACTAGTCATCTCTCATATTGGACATCCATCTCTTAATAGTCCTAGTGATTCATTTCTTCTTAAAAATATACTTTGTGCTCCTAAATCTCAAAAAAAATTCTTGTAAGTGTTTCTTAATTTACTCAGATAATAATGTTTCCATAAAATTCTTTCCTAATGTTTGTGTTGTCAAAGATGTTAATGGAAGAGTAGTGTCGCAGAGGAAATTAAACTTAATGATGATAATGGATTATACAGATTGATTGGTTGTGGTTCTTCCACTACGATCCCTCATAAAAATTGTCTTCTTTGTATGCTCTAATTGGTGAAAGGACTTCACTCAAAGGCCTTATAATAAAAATAAGTACTACAATTATGGAAAAAAAAAGGGCATTATCTGACTGCAGATCCATCAAAAAGCAAAAAGGAAACAATGTTCCTAAT
>JAOQMM010000005.1:3692293-3715189 GCA_027563515.1 Erythroxylum platyclados
GACTTAGATTTTATCATTCGTACACTGGGTTCGCTTCAACTTGTTCTGGTCTGAGAAAACATGATGTAAACTGGACTCCGACCCGCGGCCCACCTAACCTGGGCCAAACACGGGTCGGGCCGCAGGCCAACTTCCAATCCTACATAAGGCCTACATGTAATAGGATATATTGTTAGGCATATTGTATTTGACGAAGAAAAGTTTCCATATACCTTTTTTTAATAATATTAGTGAAATCTCAATTGAATATAATCTAAAAGAATAATTAATAATACGAAAATAATAATAAATAGAGGATGATACTATATAAATATATTATGTAATATTATTCAATCTTATTAATATAAATCTATAATAAATATTATTATCTCTATTAGTCTAAGATATAGAACTCGATAATTATAAAGATAATACTTTATTTTGTATATGACCACAAATTTTTATTAATGTGATAATTTTACTATGCAATAATTTATTTTTAAAATAGATAAAATATTTATTATGAGTTGTAATAGAAATTAAATTTTAAGTATATAATGTCAACTTACTCTATGCATAAAGTTACTCATTTTGCGGAGATTTAGGTAGAATGATGTTGTACACAGCGTTAGCCTTATCATGCACGTAACTAGTGTCCTTAAACGCAACGTTTGTACAGATATTTGTACTTTAATCCTGACCGTTGAACCCGTGAAACTTTGACAAACATTCCAGCCAATATAAGCCGTCAGATCTCACACGCCTCCGTAAGCTCCTCCGCAACTTCAGCCACCGTCTCACCGGCTTCGCGTCTTGCTGCTCCTTTAAAACATAATCGCTGATCTCTGCTGCCAACTATCTGATCAATCAGGCGCTTGAATTGGGTTCTCTTTTTTCCTTGTTAATTTTTGGTTGAGTTGATAATGGCTACTGAGTCTCCGAATTCTGTTCGTAAAGGTAACAATTTTGGTTCTTTTTAGCGAATTAAGCTGACAATCTAATTGGGTATTTCTAATTGATGTTGGGTTTATCGTTATTGAGTTTCTTTTTTCTTTTCCGTGAAGTGGTTGTTCAACTGAAGGCCACCGCTGATGCTCCTATACTCAAGCAAAACAAATTCAAGGTGCGATCTTTTTCGTTTTTTGTGCCAAAAATTCAGGAATTTTGAGTTCTTTGCTTTGCGTTGGTAATGAGAATTCTCTGGGTCTTTGAAGAGTGTACTTATGCTGTTTGGTTTGTTCTTAAAAATCAGTTAGCTAAGAATTATAAAAGGTCAGTTATACTGATCAAAAGTTTGAAATAAAGAAACTTATTTGCCAAAAAAAAAAAAACTTGAGTCTTCCTTAAATGGCTGTTGAGATTCTTGTTGGAATCATGCGCTGAAACATAGTACCACCTATATGTTATGAGCTGCTGGAGATTGATGATTGATTGTCTTGTGGGTTGTGGAGGAGAACTGTAAGGGATCGTTTTAATGTCATAGTTCTTGCCTTCTTTAAGAAAATTAAGGGACGTTTTTGTGTGCTTTCAACAGACAAGCGCATGAAGTCGAATTTTCTATCAGAGTAGCATTATTGGAGATTTACTTTCCTACTGGAGATTGATGATTGATTGTCTTGTGGGTTGTGGAGGAGAACTGTAAGGGATCGTTTTAATGTCATAGTTCTTGCCTTCTTTAAGAAAATTAAGGGACGTTTTTGTGTGCTTTCAACAGACAGGTGCATGAAGTCGAATTTTCTGTTAGAGAAGCATTATTGGAGATTTATTTTCCTTGTTTGTGAGTTTGTTTTTTCTTGAGACTGGAATCTTTCTACCGAAAGCCCCTTGCGTTCTGGTAGATTTTAAACGGTTCACGCTTATACATTGACCATAATTCATTGCAGATACCTGGAAATGATAAATTTGTTAAGGTTATTGACTTCTTGAGACGGCAACTTCACAGGGAGACAGTGGTAAATTACTTATGATTTTTGTTTTCTGTCCTGGTTAATAATGTAAGACTTCTGGACCTGCTAATACTCTATCCTTCATTTTTTTGCTAGTTTGTGTACATCAACAGTGCATTCTCACCAAACCCTGATGAGTTGATAATTGATCTATTCAATGTAAGTGTTGATTCTGCTGATTGTTGGTTTAGCAAGTTTTCCATTTACTTGAAAGATTTTACATCCTTACCCATTTGGCTTGTTGTGTTGATAAATGTTCTTCACGTAAAGTTAGATTCTTCCTGACTTTTTCAGTTGCATCCATCTTTCATCTCCTTTTCATTCTTACAATTTTAGTAAGAATACTTGTCTCCAGCACCATTAAAGGTGAATATGCACATCCGATTGAGGTTTAAGAATCAATCAGATCCAGAACTGATTGAAAAATGATTGATTTTACATGCTAGCAAGGATCCCCTTACTATTCTGAATTTTCTCTCTGGTTTTCCCTGAACCTTGAAACAGAATTTAAGTTGGATAAAGGAGGCTTTTACATAATTTAAGTTGGATAAAGGAGGTTTTTAACTGCTAAGACTCTCCTGGCTTCTATAAATACTAAGATGCATCTTGTTAATTTGTTATGTTATATTAGTCTGACTACCTGCTTTTGACTTTATTTCTCCAACTTGCTATAACTTCTACCTTGATATTGCAGAATTTTGGTGTTGATGGTAAATTGCTGGTAAATTATGCTTGTTCCGTGGCATGGGGTTAACCTTTTCTGATGGATGTGCTGATGGAGTTATTGTTCAGATGCTAAGAATCTCGTGCTAGTGCTTTCATTTGTAACCCACTTTGGCATTTTCTTTGATTAATGTATGATAAGTGATGATCATTGCAGCCGCTTCATGCTAGTTCCCATCCTGTTCTTTTCTTCCGTCACTTCCCTTTCTAATTTCTGTCAGTGCTTCTCATATGGAGCCTTTGCTTGCCAGGCAATGCTCATTTATTTTTGGATAGATGTAAAGATTCTGATTGTCGAGATGCCGATTGAAAGCAGAAATTTCACATGCGGTTAATAGGTTTCACTTTTTAGGTATTCTTTTTCACTTTTGTTATTTGTTTTCTTCCTTGGGGAGGCTCATACTTTCTATCTGTAATGAATTTTACGTGCCAGCTTTCTGGTACTGCATTTCATGGAATTCACTCGAATATGATTTGACTGGACAACACTTGTACGCCATCACATGTTCAAGGAAATGATATTATTATTGAGAATCAATTCAGGAAAAGTAGATTTCCAAACTTGGGTTAAGAAGTTGGTCTCCAGACTATTGCAATGTTGGCCATTATGTTGGACTTGCTTAATTAGCCACATTTTACCTTTCATCAATTGAATCTTCGACTTGAGCAGCTCTAGACGACTCAAACTTCCTCATGAGTTTTTAAGTACTAATTTTGCAGGCAAATCTTAGAAATTTTCTGTTGGGAATGTAAATCTCAACATCTCTCGTTGGAATGTAATTTCTTTTCCAAAGCAGACAGTTGAGATCTGAATTTTGTCAATAAAAAGTATGAGAAATCTGTTGAGCGGAAATTGATGTTTTTGGAGTTCTCTCTGCAGCATAATGCTTTTCTCACCCGTTTGCAGTGTCCTGCAGTAAAGATAGGAGTGCATTTAAGCTTGTGGGAACTGTCTGAGATGCTATTTTGCACTGAAATTAGCTTGGGTTGGTGAATTCATTAACATCCGTCTTGATTTTTTTATAGTCACGTCACTTTTGCGATTTGTACTGTACAAGAAAGTAGAAGACTATATCAAGGTATTGAACAGCAAACTTGGAAGGAAGCATAAACTATTTTTGTTATACATTACAGGTCAAGACAATTAGAGATGTGTAGTATCATTATTCCACCGAAAGGTCTGTGACAGATTGGACAGGTTGAGTTTCATGAGGTGAACAGGAGATGAAGATTGTACTAGTCTTCTCCGCTCAATCGGGTTCGACCCTCAAGGCATGAAAGTTTTAACAATGTACTATCAATCTTCTTTATTGTGGTCTGTCGGTCAGGTTTCTCACAGCCTTGCTGGGAATAAGCTTATAAGCTGCTTTAGTTTAAAACAAAGTTCTTTTGTTTTACTCTGGACTCAAATGCAAACTTATGTTAGTACGCTACTTAACGAAGTCATGGCTTAAAATCAAGTATTAGACGTTGACTGTTATTGAAGGATTTATGATCGGTTGAAGCTGCCTCCTGGACACTCAAGCGGCCTTCCAGTGTCTAAATTGAGGTAGAAAAGAGTGTTTATGCAGTGTAACTTGAAGCTTGTTAATGGCTTGAGCTGAAACAGAGAAGTACCTGTGGATGTTCCAACAAAAAGTTTGTGTTCCAATTTTCGAAAAAAAAAAAAAAGAAGTTTGTGTTCCAAGTGCAAGTAACTGTGGCTGACGTACTGAACAGTTGTATTTGGTTGGTAGCGATTTGAAGCTCAATAAAACAAAATGTCAGATTGAAAGCCAATGCAGACTGGGTTGGTGTCTTTGGTTATTTATTCTAATCATCATTCTGTGGATTCATTTGCATAATTTCTCAAAAACAACACCCTCCAAATGTCTGCACCAAAGGTTTCACCTTTGATTGTAGGTGTCGTAAAATATGGTCAGAAGTTCTGAAGTGTAGCCATGGAGTCCGTGAACGAGGCTAGGTGTTTCTTGGTTCAAGGGAATTCATATTCTTCCTACTCGTACAACTCCCATTATTGCACTGATTACCGTAATTTCTTGTATTGTCTGCAGTATCTATGTCAAGTGATTGATAAAAGCATCCACACAGACTCAATGTTGTTGCAAATGATCTCATTCACGTTGCCTTAACTGTGAAAAACAGAAAAGGTCGATTTTTTTTTTCTAAAGTTACAATTTCTTGCAAATTTTCGACTCCCATCTGTAACATCCGATAGTCTGATGAGTCATATAGCTATGAAACTAGACCTTTTCTTTTCTTTTTCCCTTGATTAAGACGGTTGCCCTGTATATTGCCCATTAACGTCTGGCGTATCAATGTCTATATGATAAGGGCCTACTTAGGTCGAATGAGATCGGCAATGGTAGCTTTTCTTCTTGCCTGCCATAAATGCAAAAGATAGGAAATAATGGTTTGTACTTACAAGAAAAGAGAAAAGAGAAGGCAAGAGAAACCAAGTTGGTCTGAAACAAAAATAAACTAAGGATCGAACTTTTTTGAATGATTAAGTCCGTTTAAGTCAAATAATTAGACTTTCAATCTGTAATCAGTGAGATAATTGAAAAAAAAGTTTTTCTTAATGTGAGATATCATGTGGATCTACAAGTCCTACAGACAGCTCTTTTCTCACTTCTATTATATGGTCTGGTGTCTTCTTGCATCACCAAAGAATCTCTACAACGCTCTGATAACTAGAGTCCAAAACTGCAGTATTCAAACACTTTTCTCTTTACATCCTACTATGACCATCATGCTGGCTTCCATGATCACCTTTTTTTCTCATTTTATTTTTGGATTTTGGCTTAGATGGTATCTAATGATTAATGGGAAGAAATATAAAGGACTGCTAAAGATTGCAACTAAGAAAATTGATTAGAGCACCAGTTACAAAGGTCATGACTTATCGGTGTTTTAGATATAAATATAAATATATATATATATATATAATGTTTTTTTAGTCTATAAATGGCAGAGACACAAACATGAATCCTACCTAACTCAAATATGTAACACAGGTTACTGGCTAGAATTTTCAGATACAAGATGATTAAAATCCCACAACCTGACTGGAAAATAAGGAAGAGTATTGCTTTCCTCTTTTATGGCAGTCAGCTTAAACCATCCCCCATTTCAAGAAACTGGCTTATCCACTGCAAGTTCAAAGGATCTTCATTGGAGAAATCAAAGAAATCGTCCACATTAAAGGTGTCTTCACCTCCACTACTACTAGATGGGTTAATATTATTTTCCCTCTTCTCAACATGAACCTTCTCTACTGTCATTTTTTCAGCTTTGGAGCTTTCTCTGGTTGAAGCTCCATTTTGTTTCTCTTTTTTGTTTATTTTCTTGCTCAAATGAGAATTCCAGTAGTTCTTGATCTCGTTGTCTGTTCTTCCAGGTAATCTTCCAGCGATCAAGGACCACCTATAACAGGAAAATCAAACAGAATTTATACCAGAACTATTCAAGAACAAAAAGTTGCAGATTGCAGACACTAACACTGAATAAAACCGGCACAGATGTACTCAGGACTAGAGAGCTGATGCAATCCAACTGATCAGTACCTGTTGCCAAGTAACTTGTGGAGCCTTAGTATCAAATCCTCTTCTTGGTCTGAGATATTGCCCCTCTTGATATTTGGTCTCAAGTAATTTAACCATCTTAGTCTGCAACTCTTACCACATCTGTTCAGACCTGCAAGAACGAACATGTACACTCTATTAAGACTTAAGATCCAAATATATTCAGTCTAGCTCGATCAAAAAGTGATGTTTGTTGTCTCATTGCGCAGCAGACTATGATCCAAAAACACATACCTGCTTTCGCTGCAACAACTTTCCACCTTTTTGCACCATGAACAGCAATAACTTCAGCCAATTTTCTGTCTTCTTCTGCTGTCCATGCTCCTTTGTTGATTTCCTTCTTGGTGGGCATAATTGCCATGCCTTCCACTGGCTTCACTTCTCTTTTCACTACTTGGTGCGTCATGGAAAGCATTGCTCCTTTTCTGTAATTTGTATGTATGTCTGAGAGAGATAGAGAGAGAGAGATGATGTTGATGATGTTATTTCTTTACTTAAACTTGCTGTTGCTTTAGACTACTGTGACATCTAACCTTCTTGGTGGGAGTGAAAGAGCTCAACCACCACTTATATATACCATGAGACTGAGAGATATAAGAGAATAATAATAAAAAAAAGGTACATGTCACCACATGAAGACATTGATCATGGGGTTGATGATTGAGAAATTGAGAGTCCAGAAAGTTTGTCCAAAGTTTACAATGCCATATTTGATATTACTTCAAAGGCTGCTCAGAAGGACTGATTTTTCTAATCCTTCGTCTGCTCGGGACAAAAAAGGAGAACAGGATATACAGTAAAAAGTGCCAAAAACTATGAGGGTAAAACAAAAAACACAAAGAGAACGGTATAAAGGTGTAGAAGTGATGAAATTTCATGTTTAATGCATAGATGATTTCATTTTTGTATCCAATTTACGAATTGATATTTTTGAAATCATCATAAACATTTAGTTGAAGTCCCGTTAAGACATAGGGTCTGAAGAAATTGACATATTTAAAATATTTTTTAATAATTTGAATTTTTGTCAAACCTATAAGCTTATTTAGAAAGATCATCATAAATAATTATTTTAAAATTTTTTTACTTTATTTCCCTCTCGTAAGCATAGCTTTTGCTTTTTATTTTTGTCTTTTCTAGTAAATAACCTTAGGTTTTATTGTATTGCATGTTCAAAAAATTATGATTGAGGCAAGAAGATTGGTCCTAAAAGCTTTAGTGACAAAAGGGCATTGCCTATAGAAAGAGACAATGAGATGATTGTTGTAATGTTAGTGGGATTAAAATAATAGTTTAATTTTGTCTGCAAAAGGTAATCTTTTCAGTGCCATGAAAAGAAGAAGAATAAAATTATGATTGATTTGAATATCTCTTCCTCATGTATTGAATAAAGTGATTCCCTTTCTTTTTTTTTTTGGTCTCTTTTTTTTTCAGATTAAAGAATCATTATGAACTCATTACTTATCAAATGTAATTTCACACGACAGAACAGTAATGCTAAATTAGTACACTTCAAATGTTCACTACAACTATTTAACTTTTGAGATAGAAAAATTGAACACTATACTTGATTTCCTAATTTTAATTAAGATGTTGCTCACCTATTATTAGACTATGCATGTTTTGCAAAGGCATTAAACTCCACAGGTATATGAACAAATTTGACTACCAACTGCTACATTGTTTGCAAGCTGTTGAAATGAGTGAGAGTTGTGATTACTGCAATGGTTAAAAAGGAATATGTTTTTAAAATTGAGTAATATACCATGTGTTTAATTTTTGACTGAAAACCAAAATATAATAAAAGGGTTTATTGCAAAAGTGGGAATTAGGTTTTAATTCTTGGTTTACTTTAAGGGTTAGGTAAATGTAACTGACAACTCATTGGTGATCCTTAGCATGAACAAAGTAGAGCATATTCAGAGGCATGCATGCCATTCTTGGTTTGTTTCTTTGGAGCAGCTTATGATTTGGAATGACATATCATAAAAGTTTATGTTGCTTATCTCTATGCATGTCTACCCATTTCATTATGGCCATTGGATTGGATTATTCATAATCTCTAGTGGGTCAGCCTTATGATCTAGATTGATTAAGTGGGGAATGGAATATTATATAAGGATAGATTTTGGTGAAACAATCAATGGCACTGAACCAGAGAGAGTGACTGTATAAGTTAAATCAAATTCAGTGCTCCAATTAAATAGCAGATCCTATTTAGATCAAGGAAATATAGAAAGCAAACTGAGTTGCCTTCAATTTAATTTAATTAATTTATGGAAATATTAATCTAAATATCCAAAATTTATGATGAGCTCAATCTCTTAATATCTCTTAAACAAATAAAGAGAATAAATTACAAGATCTTGAAACAATGAAACTATATATATTGATATTTGATTGGATATCTTGTGATGGCTACTGCTTAGAAGATTTATATATAGTACTTAGAATACAATCCTTCAGTGATCTCCTAAAGCTCAATACATTAATAATTGAATTTGTTGAACTATATATTCAGTACACGTACCAAGACACGAGATTTTAGTGTCAAGGGTCAAGATAACACAAGATGCACACTTCAATATAAATATATAATAAACTAGCACTAAGGTTCTATATTTAATTTGTTTATTATTATTATTTGATTGGTCAGCCAAGAAGTGATACATGTTGTCATGATTTGCATGGATACTAATTTTTTTAATTGAATTTTGTGTTTGGGACCTTAGATCCTTAACAAATGACAAAGAATTAGATTTATCATCATTTCAGGGTTTCATGATCAATAAAAAAATTTCTATTGTGGATAAGGACTATTAGAATTGCCAAGTTGTCATGATACAATAGATTGTTGTTTAAAATGGAAAAGAAGTACTTATTCAATGGTCAATTTTTTGTCTGGGTTTGATTAGGAATTAGGGTAGGTGTTAATCTAGGATTATGGGGGTGTATCATTGAGCTTAAATTTAAGATTTTCTAGGACTGTCATGGTTATGGGGAGCCTGTGGAAAGTAGGAGAAAAGAGAATGCAAAAGGTTTATGGAGAAGTTAACCAGATAAACATTGGATTGACCATGCACAATAGCTTCTTCGACCTTTTCAAGGCTTTCTAGGGTTAGCTTGGAATGGATTATACAGAGTAGGGTTTTGAAACAGATTTAGAGCTAACAATGTTTAACATGTGAAAGTATAATTAGGGCTTTTTGATTCATTTGAAAAGAGCCCTTCAGTGCCTTCTTACGATGAGTAACAGTAGGGACATAGGGGCAGATAGTACAGGGCTAAATTTGAATGAAATTTTGAACTCAACAACTAAGAAGGAGAACGTGATTGATGCTGTTCAAGGGATAGTGAAATTTGCACAGGAATTTTTGGACCTAATTGATGCAGCAGATGCCACTGCACAAGCTGATATTGCTCGTGAAGCTCTGAAGAGGTTGGCTACTGCAGGTTCTGTGAAGGGAGCTTTACAGGGACATGAGTTGAGAGGACTTGCTCTCCGTCTTGCAAATCATGGAGAGTTGACACGATTGACTGTACGTAGCCACAATTACCAGAAAATAATTTGGTAGAGCTTAAAAGCACATCTTAAACTACTCTTTTCTTGCATGATCATGACTTGAAGAGGTTCATGAGTTCTTGTATCAAGTTCATGTTCTAGAAATGTACCCATGATGCATCTGGATCATGCACCTTTATGAACACAATGGTAATCATAATTAAATGACAAGTATAAGCCTGGCAGACCAATCAATTATAAAATTACAAGGAATTGTGTTAAGACCAAAATCAACTTATGTGCTGGTCAACTAGAATCTGCTGCTCACTTAGGTGGAGCATGATTGGTCTTGAATCAGTCTAACGTAGCTTAACCCCTAGTGCAAATCTTTACTCCGTTAACATTTTTCTCAAAGAACTTGTTTCTTGGAGCATGAGCAATATGGATTAGGATTAAAGGTAGTGGATTCTTTTTACACTCTATATGCTAATTGAGCTTGCTGGTGGATTGTTTTCTACTTGGTTGCAATAGAGTATCTGATCCCGCATGACTGCTAATATATACCATCTTAAGTAAGCCGTAGAATAGAGGAGAATATGTTCCATAGTACCTTGTTGGACGGACCATGACTCATATGGGTTTAATTCATACTGAGGTTGTTTTTGTGGGGCAAAACTGTATGGCATGAGGTCAATACTACTGTTGGGCCAGAATATTACAATTTTATCCATGCACAAATTTGCTTTGATTGGTCATCTGTGTAATAAAGTCGGGTGTCCCTTGATTTCAATTATCTTTGTAGGGTTATTGCTCTTCCATTCTGAAATTGTTGAGCATGTTTTTGTGTGTAGGGTCTGGTGAACAATCTGATTTCAGTTGGCTTGGGACGTGAAGCTGCATTTTCAGCTGCAGTTTTGGGAGATAATGCTCTCATGGAAAAGGCATGGCAGGATACTGGAATGCTGGCTGAGGCTGTACTTCATGCCCATGTATGAATTGTTTACTTAGAAGGTTGTTTTAAACCCAAAAGTAGTATCTCTAACTAGCTATATGCATATTTTCAGGCCCATGGTCGACCAACACTTAAAAACTTGGTTGAGGCATGGAATAAAGTGCTGCAAAAAGAGGTTGAACACACTCCCTTAACAAAGACGGATGCTGCTGCTGCATTTTTGGCTTCCCTTGAAGAACCCAAACTAACAAGTCTGGCTGAAGCAGGGAAGAAACCTCCAATTGAAATTCTTCCTCCGGGGATGCCATCTCTTTCTTCTTTGATTACTAGCCAGAGGAAACCCACTCCTAGTGGACAGATTTCACAGCAGCAATCAGGCAAACCATTACAGTTAGAAGCACCTCCAGCAGCTACCCCCGAGTCAGTAACTGCACCTCCTACTTCCACGACACCCACTGCAACAGCTCCAGAAAATACGGCACCAACTAGTAGCCAGGAAGAAGTGAATACTGCACTGTCATCAGAATCAGGCCAACCTGTTATTGACGATTCAGTGTCTAATTCATCCTTGGTGAACAAAACTGATGTAGTTGCTTCAGGTGAGAGTATTACGGTACTAACTACAAGAGATCATACATCACCTGAGATACCACCCCAACCAACTGATAGCCGAGAAGATGTTCCAACTACATTGCCTCAGTGATCAACGTTCTTGGACAAATAGGAATTTGAGTGCAACTAGACATTAGAAATCGCTGGAGCATTGTTTCCTTCCAGGGGAATTGTGGAATCCCTTGAAAGTTTGACAGTAGCAGGTTGTATTAATTTCTGTATATTTTCCTGTTCTTTTTGACGAGTGGGATTCGGGTTGTTTGTTGTGGCGTGCCCTTCTTTAATTCAGGCCAATTCTGAACTGACTGCATTTCCAAGTTGGGCATATGAGTAGGTTCTCCTCGTCTTATTGAATAGTAATTTTTGACGTTCATATTAAGTACAAGATGAAAAGGATCATATTACATACGATATTACCAGATGTTTCCTCGCTCCTTAGTGCCGGTCGACACCATTTTCTCCCTTTAAGATACCGAGAGTTCTTTTCCTATTTAGTATCTTGTGTTTCCATAAATATGTATCCATTCTGTGTTAGGTTGGCGGTAATCCATCATAGACTTTTTATTCTTGCCTCAAGTAGTTGATGCTCAAAAAATAAATCTAGTACACACTAGAAAATGTCAAAGAAAAGAAAAGGTCAAATTCGGAAGGATATCGGAAAGGGGCGGTAACATGGGGTCCACGCGGAAATTTATGTTAAGTGGGTCGAGTATCTGTATTCTGAGACCTGAGAAGGTAGAGTCAAGTCGTATTGATTTAAAATTCAACACACAAATACGGAAATTGAGTTGTAGATAAATTGTATAATAATTTAAAACTAGATGTATGCTATAGTTTCCAAAATTTGGATAATAACTTAATACGACTCACACAGTGACTTCATTATTAATTTAATTATACCTTTGATAGATTTTTTTTTTTTGGTTTTTGTTCGGGTATGTCTAATGGATTTGGTAAACGCCTTCTCCGCTCCCTTCCCATAACTTTTCTCTGCCTTTTTTCGTTAATTTCTTTTGGAGACACGCACCTCTGCTGATTTCTTACCTTACTTTGATCATTCATTTCTCAACACCACACAGAAAAGTTGAAAAGAAACAGAAAGAAGAAGAAGACTCGATATTACTTCTTTGTGTTCTTGTGTATAGTATTAGTACTAGTACTGTTTGTGGCTTCACGTCTGCAGGCCGGACAGCTTTCATGAATTTTGGATTTTGATTCTTACTATTCAACAAAGGGAAGAAGAAGAAGAAAGGAGTTGCTGCTGTTTTCCTGTTACTGTGTTTTGTTTTAATTCAGCCTCCTCTATTGTTATTATTAATCTGTACAAGATAGGTTTTGATATATGTTCTGGTAAATTTTTGGTTTTGGGGGAATTGGTTAAATAAAAAATGAGTAGGCACTCCTCGGTAGCAAGTGCTTCTCGCAACCCCCGACGCAACTCCTTCTTCGACAAGATCAAGGTCAGGTTTCCTTTTCCTGTTTTCTTTTTGCTTTCTTACTGTTTTGCTTTGTACTCACTTAGCTCTTGCAAATCATTTTCTTTCTTCTTTGATTGACAATGTTCTTTTTCTTCCTTTCTCTCTTTTTTTAATGGAATTTCGATTTTGATTCATTTGCTCCTGGTTTGTGTGATTACTCCTCATGATTTTATGTCAAATTCTACTCTCTGGATCTTTGTTTAGTTTTCCTCATGATTGTGATCCTTGTCCCTGTTTCTGTTTGTATTTTTTCATCTTTCCATTCTAGTACTTCAGGTTACAAGTTTTGAATCTACATGTAATGTTATAAATTTCATAAAACATACATAAGCTTTACATGGGATGTGTAGAAGAGATCAACTGCGTCTTTTCAAGTGACTTGCTATTATTGTTATTTTCTTTTGGAGTAATGCATGCTATTCGTTTAATCAAATTGCATTATATGTATATGTGTATTTGTAGACCGCTGCATGCCTGAATTCATCTTCCCCTGACTCCGGGAAAGGGAGAAGTAAATCATCAGGTAAAAAAATGTTCCACGGTTTCCACTTGGTGGAAGGCAAATCTGGACATGACATGGAGGACTACCATGTTGCTGAATATCGCAAGACAAAGAATCATGAACTTGGATTATTTGCCATCTTTGATGGTCATCTAGGGGATAGTGTCCCCAGTTATCTGAAAGACAACCTTTTCAACAATATACTTGAAGAGGTATTTTTACGACTATTCCACTTCGACTACCTATAAAAACACATCTCACACTCGCATAGCCAAAAAAAGAAAAGGGGGAAATTATTGTTCTTGTATTTCACATCCATCTTGTTGTGTTTTACAGCCAAATTTCTGGAAAGATCCTGCATCAGCAATAACCAATGCATACTGCTCCACGGATAAGTTTATATTGGAAAACTCTATGCAGTTGGGGCCTGGTGGCTCTACTGCTGTGACGGCAATTGTCATTGATGGAAAAGACCTCTGGGTGGCAAATGTTGGTGATTCTAGAGCTGTTGTATGTGAAAGAGGATGTGCCAATCAACTTACTGAGGACCATGAGCCTCACACTGAACGAAAAAGGATTGAAGAACAGGGTGGTTTTGTCACAACTCTCCCCGGTAAGATGTAGATGTATGCGCACATATATATTTGCATTATAAGTTATCTATTCATCCTTCTTTCTTTTTAAACTGTGAATGGACACATGTTTGCCTTTGGAATTCCTTCAGGTTACTACTTGAATTTGTAAATTTTATGCCAACTTGAATCTTGATTTTTGAGTGGGGGTTTTAGCTGCAGTGTTTTGTTTGTTTTTTTGAAAATCTGATAACCATTTCAGGAGATGTGCCTAGGGTTAATGGTCAACTTGCAGTTGCACGGGCATTTGGAGATCAAAGCCTTAAAGCGCATTTAAGTTCAGAACCCTTCGTAAGACATGTACCTATAGACTCAACTATGGAATTTGTTATACTAGCAAGCGATGGCTTATGGAAGGTCAGTTGTTATTGTGCCTTGGTAACTCGTCTCAATTTACAGTTTCATTCAACTATTTTTGTTAAAGTTGTTCAATATTGAGCCAGTAGCTCCTCTTAAATTCTCAGAGCATTGCAGCTTTGTTCTTTAGATTTTGCATTTTTATTGAATAACAGAGCCCCTTCTGGTTGCATCTCGATGTGTAATGATGGAAACATGATCTTTAGTCAAATGTTTTAAACTGCCAATAGTGGAACTGATTTACTTCTGTTTTTCCTAAAAGGCTTGCTATTTCACTTCCTTATGACACAGAAAACTGAGCATAGTTCCTTTTTCGTTTGAACAATATGTCTCCTTATGATTAGCATAATTTCTGTTTGCCTTTTACAACATGATATCTCATTAGGATGTCAACAAGCTGAGCTGATTTTTAGGTTGCTCCTTTTTGGTTAGTCACTTTTTAAATGATCTTGAGCTTAAGGTGAGCATGAAAGTTGGGTTCTATGTCTTGCAAGCTCTTGTTTTCTTTGAAATTCTGTTTCTTATTTTATGTTCCGTAATCATCTTCTAATGAAATTGTTATTAAGCCTTATTACACATAGATGTTTAAATGTGAGGGAGAATCAAATTGTAGTTACTAAGTTATATATTAGTTTAGTAGCTCCTGATTTCATATGCTTATGCTAACTTTAAGCAAGATTAAGGTTTTTTTTTTTCAGATTACAATTCATTCTAATTGATGAAATTTCCACAAAGTTGTCATACATAAAGATTAAATCGGTGGATAGATGTGGCTGTGCTTGTGAACTTATTATGATGTCATTATTGTGGGTCCTTCTTTGGGTTCTTACGAAATAAGATAAAAGCCAGCTTAGAGTCTTTCACGAGTCACAAAGAGCATAAATGTGTTTTATTTTCTATTTCTTGCCAAAAAAGCTGCAAAAGTGAATTCAGGCTGTATGAATAAGTACTGGTAAAAGATATTTTATGAACTTTAGGCCTACGAAATGGACTTTCTGGAATCCGAGACAATCTCTGACAGGAACAACTGGATACCTCTATCATTTTCTAATCTTGCTGAAAAAGTGACTTTGAAACTTAAGATATGACATATTTATGACTTTGCTAAAAATCTGTGATGAGTAGATTTTGTCAAACAATATGACTTCTATTTAGGTGGCAGTGTCTTTAATTAATCGAGAAAGCCTTTAAGCAATGGAAGTTATTCTGGTACTTGGATGATTATGATCCTTGCTAAGCTAGCTGTGATTTATCCATTTCTAAAGGCTGAATCAATCTTGTTACGATTTTGGATTTGACTTGTCATTCAAGTGAAAGAAATATGTGCCTCTTTTCTTGACTTCTTCCTCAAGTAAAAGAACTGTGTGCTTCCTTTCTTTAACTTCCTCTTTCGTTCCTTATTGAATCTTTGCGAGTGACATCACCCCTTCCATTGAAATTATTCCCTTTTAACCTGAATACAAGTTTATAACTTTTGTATTATCCTGCTAGAATGATTATTTTTTCCACTCTATAAAGACCATATACCACTATGTAATTAAAGGCATATATACTTCTAGAGTTTGTTTTTTCAGGTAGGGAAAGAATGTCAAGAATTTGGCTATAGGGACTACATGCTTGTGATTTACATTTTACATGCCTGAAAGTATCACACCAAGAAATCAGACATGTTTTTCATTATGACGTGGTAATTGCAGTAATCAGCTTGATGAGGCCAAGGTTGCAAGATGTTGCATTGATCTGTTTGTACGCTTGGAAAATGATACATGCATCTCAAATCAGCATCATTGTTTCTTTGAACATCATTCTTTTTTTCTTACTGTAAAACAGTACTTTTGGGGGTAGATTTGTGCACTGATTACAGGGTCGTATAAGAAGGATCCTTGTATCAAACTTTAACACATGAAATAAACTTCACGTAGAATGGGTACATTGCTGAAATTATTCATTCTCTAGTGGCGGCTTGTGCTTGCTGCTATGCAAGTGTCTGATTACCTGCATATAACAAGTGTAGAGCAGAATGCAAATGCTTTAAATATCATTTGTGATGCTTGGTATAGTTAAGATGCTAAAATGTTGCAATAATATACTACTGATGGTTTACTTGTCTGCAGGTCATGAAGAATCAAGAGGCTATCAACTTGGTGAAACCAATCAAAGATCCTCAAGCAGCAGCTAAGCGTTTAACGACTGAGGCATTGGCAAGAAATAGTAGAGACGATATATCCTGCATAGTTATCAGATTTGGGTGATTGGTGGAAATTGTCACGTCGTCAATGTCCAAGTCACCTACTTTTGCTACTATTTCCTTGGTTGGTCGAATGGAAAACAGGTGCTAGATTTGGGTCTGAGGTATTTGCTTGTGGTTTTATTTCTCTCTACTGGGCTGGTCATATTAGACGTTGGTGAGCTGAAAGTTTGATGCTTTTTTTCAGAAAAGAAATTTACCGAGGATAGGGATCGCCTTACCGATCCTGCTATCGTAATATACAAAGGTGTTCATATTGATCATTGATAGGTGTGTTGCATCTTAATGGGGTGTTTATTAGGGAACTGATATTTAAGGAAAAGGAAAGGGTTGGACTTTAGCTCTGTATATGCTTGTGGACATAAAAATGTTTCTGTTGGGAACAAGTAATGTAATTTACGTGTTAGGTTTTTGGACAATTTATTGTAAATCTATAGAAATACATTGTGGCTTGCCTTCATCACAAACAAATGCAGCAGTTGTAGATTTGGCTTCTGGTTCCGTTTGAGATGGTCGTTTGCCCTGGCTAATTTGGTATAAGGGGATGTCGTTCAATGATTTTGAAAGATAAATTTATGGTAATTATAGAGAGAAGGCTGTGGTCTTCCCTCAACTCCAGCATTGGAAATGTGACTGTTTAAGCGTATAAATTGAGCAATTGTGGTGACATTAGCATATGCCTGCTTCCACATTAATATCAAGACTTGCTTTCCAACAAATTCTTGTTAAACGTTCCAAGATAAGAAAACTAAACTCGGTCCAAAAAATGGAAGTACCAACGTAACTGTGAATTACTCTTAATACTTGAAAAATCGAAAGGGGAAGTAGTTTTGTAAACTTTCCGATTCATTTCTAGCAAAGACAAAAATCAGAAAAATTAAATATACCAAAAATAAACGAGACCGAGATTTGTTAACGCAGTTTGGCATAATTTGCTTACGTTTGCAAGGCTCTCACCTAGCTTAATTCTTTCACTAACGACAATAGTTTTATACAAGATTTTACTGAGTCGATACCACTCAACCCTTGACACTATTCTTCGTTCTCACAACATGTGAAAGAATTTCACATCCAATAACACAACCGACTCGTGTTAACTTCAACAGAGAATTTTTCTCAATAATCTTTTAACGAAATAACAATAAATAAATAACTCAAGTGATTAAATAACTAAGAACAAAAACATAATGCACGTGAGACCAAAAAAAGAACAACTTCTCAATAGGTTCAGCTCTTCCGAAATTGATCTGAAAGTTGTTGTAACAAACTATGGACTGATTTTCACAAATTCCAGTATCAACTCACATAAACTTCACACAGCCAAAATTAATTAACGATTAAACCCAGCTGCATATATACAAAGATGATGCACATAAAACTTTCACAGCTGCACAAATGTTAGCCCCACAACTTATGTTGCGTGATTTTTACCGGAGACACATTGAACAATTGTTCCCACTTCATATAGACGTCATCCCTCACATGCACATGTTCTGGATTATGCACACATACACTTCTACCCACACCACCAATCAACACACATACGGCTCAAGACACATTCAATACACCCAGATCAACCCAGCCGTATCTCACACTCAGAACCACTCTCACAATTCAGCTTTTCACCCAAGAGATTAATTAACACATGTTCTCAGAAATTCCAGCAATACCCCCTTTTGCCACACACACGTAATCCATACCATATCTTGCCAAGATACACATCAATTAGAGATAGAACTCTATCGCAACTAGAAGATTATTCCCAATAGCTTTTTGAATCTAATTCATTGTCTAATTAATATCTTATAGGTCCAATTAATAAATAAAATGTTAAAACAAAATAAAAAGACATATACCATATCTTAACAATTTCTCCCTTTTTAGCATTATTTGTCACAAGTAAGAAACTCCCCTTGAATAAAATAATTGGACATATAAGTCTCAAATTCACAATTCATATAAACTCCCCTTTAATCAAGCATCAAGTTCCAAATAACATCAACATCCAAAGAAGCAATAATCCCAGATAAACCCTTGTCTAATCATCCAAATTTTTCCCCCTTGGGACAAAAGGTTCCAAAAAGCAAGACAAATAGTCACACATATACCTTGAAATCTCCCCCTGAATGTGACAGTCACCAAAAAACAATCTGATGTCTCCCCCTTGGGACAAAACAATTTCAAAACAAAGAATGCCTTCAACACAATCAATCTCAGCGAATAAAGATGCATAAAAATCAACAATAAGTGCAGCGAAAGAATCATAAGCATGCCAAGATAACAATTTACCACCAGTCAATACATATGCTAACATATCATTACTTACTTCAATTCCATCTTCATAAGACTAATCAAATTCATAAACTCAAGCAAATAAAGATGAGTGTTTCCAGTTTAGTGAGAGAGAGAGAGATACTTGAGAGATAAGTCCAAAATGATGCCCGATTTATGAAAGAGCTGAAACTTGATGAGGATGAGAATGGATCTTGGGTGGAGACAAATATAAGCCAAAATGCAAACTACTAAAAAGATGGGACGACAGTGACAATATAAAAAAAACTAAAGAAGAAAATCCCCTTTTTTTTCTTATGTTTCGTTTTTGTTAACAACAAGGAAAATATATTTCAAAAATGTAAAGCATACAGTCCCTGTGCCTCTTAAAAAAATTCAAACCTGGTGTTATTCCTCGTCATATTATCTCTGTCATTAGTTTCTTCTTCTGAAGTAACTGACTTATCCTCTATCTGACGAGTTTCTTTAAAAGCAGTAACTAACTGTCAATCTGTACAATTTCTTCTTTTTACTTCACTACGTCTTTGTGCTTATAATTAACCCTTTCGAATCCAAGTGTGCTTCAGTACCATAGGTTGCTGCTGGAAATTTAATAGAGAGTGTCTAGATTTTCGGTTTTGACCCATTTGAAACATCATTTGTAACAACTTGTAACATTTCGGCCTTATATGCCCGATAAACATGTAGGTATAAACCTCCGATTCTTCCTCGAGGTTTCTTCATGGACAGATCTGGATACATCGTTTATCTTATCATTCACCTTAGAGCATTCACCTTTGTAGTCAATGCTTTGAAGATCCCCTTTTACCTTACCGATTTCCATCAACTTTTCTAACTTTTTTGTGCCTCCATTTAACTTCCTCAATCCCTTCTCGATATTGACCAATTTCGATCTTGTTTGACCAAGCTCGTCCATTGTAGACATCAATTTCTCCTTTAAATCACGAATAATGTTCTTCATGGAGAAGCTTTCTTCCTTTAGCCTTTCATTATTTTTACATGTTTGCACCCAGTTTGCATATATTAATTCATAAGCCTCGTAAATATTATCCTCTTTATTATCTGGACCATTGTCATCACTATCATAATCTAAGATTAAGCTTTGAGCTGATTCGTCTGTGTTTTTCTTGGAATTTTCTGATTTACTCACTTTTTTGTCTTCAGTTACTTTCTTCTCGGTTATTGTTAAACAAGTAACTGGACTTTTGCTGTACAAAGTAACTAACGCAACACTATTCATAACTTCTTCTTCACTGCCATATTCACTTCCGGATTCATTCTCACTCCAAGTGTTCGTATAGGATTTCCCTTTTCTCTTCTTCAACTTGTTAACACACTCCGCTTGAACATGTCTGAAACCGTAACACTAATGGCATTGAATTCTCTTCACCTTTCTTTCTCCCTTTTAAGTTTTGACTTGTTATTTGAAGTTGTTATTTGATGAGCTCTCGCCGTTTTACCTAAACTCGAGTCTGTCCTTTTTCATTCTCTTTAGCTACTTACTGAACTTTCGTGTTAATAGCTCCATGTCTTCATTCTCGTCAGATTCGTCTTCTACATCATTCATACCTTTTCCAATTTCAGCTTGTAGTGCCAATTCTTTGCTCGTTTCTTGTTTATCCCTTAACAGATTCATCTTAAAATTAGTCAGGATTTTAATTACCTTATCCAATGACAAATCATTAATGTCATGAATTTTCTCGATTGCTGCAATTCTCGGAATGAACCTCGAAGGTAGTGATCTCAGCGTCTTCTTGACCAGTTTCATATTAGAGTATTTCTTCCCAAGTTGATGAGCTTAGTTTGCTATAACCCGCAATCTCTCATAGAAATCTTCAATAGTTTCATTCTCATCCATCTTCAGCTCTTCAAATCTTACAGCTAACATCTGAAGTTTCGAGGCTATCGTAGATTTCAATCCCTAATGTATAGTTTGCAAAGTGTCCCGCGCTTTTTTCGCAGATTCACAAGCTGATATCATTGAAAAGCGACCTTCATCAACAGCACTAAAGATGGTGTGCAAGGCTTGAGAATTTCCAAGCGCTCTCTATTCTTCAACCTTTGTCTACTCAGATATATCTTTAAGCACTGTTTCTCTCTTTTCATTAGTCGTTATTGGATGTGGCCAGCCATTTAAAACTGAGTTCCATGTTCTTGTTCCTTGTGCCTGAATGAATACTTTCATCCATGATTTCCACGCAGGATAATTGAAACCATCCAACAACGGTAGCTTGGTAATTGATGCTTCTTCTCTTGTAGCCATATTTACGAAACAAGGATCTGCACTCACTTGCTGTACCAAGTTTTGATTCGGCGACCTTGCTCTGATACTAATTGAAAAACCGAGGGGGTAGTAGTTTCGCAAAATTCCCGATTTGTTTCTAGCAAACACAAAAATCAAAAAATTAAAAGCACCAAAAACAAACGAAACCGAGATTTATTAATGCAGTTTGGCACACCTTGTCTACATCTGCGAGGCCCTTACCTAGTTTAATTCTTTCACTAACGACAATAGTTTTATATAATGCTTTACTAAGCCGACACCACTCAGCCCTTGATACTATCCCTCGTCCTCACAACCTATGAAAAAATTTCACATTCAATAACACAATCGACTCGTGTTAACCTCAACAGAGGATTTTTTTCAACAATCTTTTAACAAAATAACAATAAATAAATAATTCAAGTGATTAAATAACTAAGAATAAAAACAGAATACAATTGAGACAACAACAACAAAAAACTTCCTAATAGGTTCAGCTTCTCCGAAATAGATCTGAAAGTTGTTGCAACAAACTATGGACTAATCTCCACAAACTCCAATATCAACTCACTTAAACTTCACATTGCCAAAATCAATTAACGATTAAACCCAGCCGCATACATACAAAGATGACGCACAAAAAACTTGCACAGCTGCACACACGTTAGCCCCACTAACTTCTGTTACATGATTTTTATCAGACACATTGAACAATTGTTCCCACTTCACATAGATGCCATCCCTCACATGCACATTATGCACACATACACTTCTACCCACACCACCAATCAACACACACACGGCTCCAGACACATTCAGCACATCCAGATCAACCCAGCCGTATCTAACACACAAAGAACCACTCTCACAATTCAGCTTTTCACCCAAGAGATTAATTAACGCATGTTCTCAGAAATTCGAACAATACCCCCTTTTGCCACACACACGTAATACACACCACATCTTGCCAAGATAGACATCAATTAGACATAGAACTCTATCACAACTAGAAGATTATTCCCAGTAGCTTTTTGAATCAAGTCATTGTTCAATTAATATCTTATAAGTCTAATTAATAAATAAAATGCCCAAACAAAATAAAAAGATATATACCATATCTTAACAAACTTTTTAATACAGAAATATTTACCATATCTTCACTTTTTGATAACGTGCACCAAGTGTATGTAATATTAGTTTTGCTGGGAAGTCGATAACTACATATGTGAAGCGAATTCAACTTCGCATCTTTTTAAGCCTTCAAGATACCAACAGACATTACAAGTTCTCCCATAATCGGCATCGCTTAGCTTTCAAACTAAAAGAGAGCATTTTTTCAAAGATGATTGGATCTAATTTTGCTATCTTTACCACAAGTCTCACATGTATAATAAAATGGAATAACTGAAGACAATATATAATTAATACGGAATGAATGTTACAATTCAGAAGCAACTTAGTAATACATCAACATTAACTCTTAGGCAACTTTCACACATTAAGCTCAATTTGTCGTCCTCTTTTTTCTTTTTGCGCTCAGATCATGATCTTGAAACCAATGAAAGTAATGGAAGCGGATGATACCATGAGTGTCTAGTAGTAGGGAATTAGCGGGGGAGGTGGAGATGCATATGATGCTCCTATAATTGGCGGAAGTGGAATATTACTAATATCCACAGGGGGTGGCGGTGGAGGTGGCGGCGGCGGTGGAGATGAATATGGGTGTTGAGATGGTGGTGGATAATGCCATTGTTGTTGTTGAGGGGCTCCAGGAGTTGTTCGTGGTGCAAAAAAACTAGGCAATTGCCTTCTTCTCTTCCTCACAT
>JAOQMM010000005.1:3725040-3737766 GCA_027563515.1 Erythroxylum platyclados
ACGATATTATAATCACAAATCAACAACTTTATATATATATATATATTATATTTTTAGATATATTTATATCTTTCTTTAATTAGTCAGTCAAAATGTATTAGAATTGATAAATGATAAAATTTTATACATTTAAACGTTTCGATATCAAAATTTTTTAACTTTAGTATTTTAATCCTAATTTTAGTATTTTTATTAGTTAGAGCTAGGACTGCCTATTACTAAATCTTTTTATACTTAGGTGTCAACGAAATTTCTAATAATATTGTTGTTATTGTTGTTGTTGTTAATTCTAACTTAACTTAAAATTAATAGGTATAATTTACGTTGTTTGATTTTAAATTAAATACATACATGAATTAAAAAAAATTAAGTTATTTAAAATTCCCAAATCCAACTCACTCTTTAATTGATAAAGACAGTTAAGTCGTGATACCGTAACATGTACATATTGAGTTGTCATGCAAGACAGCCAGGCTTTCAAGCAAGTCAAGCCAAAGAAGAGGACTGTAGACCTGAATACCGTTGAAACACAACTCAACCCATCTAGTAGATATAAAAGATATTCAATATGCCTTTGGTAAATTCCTTTAGAAGTTATTTATAAATTAATAATTAATTTTAATATTTATTAATTTTTTATGAAAATCTTAAATAGATTAGTAATTTTTAGCCTTTTATAATATCAATTTATATTGAAATAATTAGGTAAAATATTACTTTAAATCACAAAATATGTTAAAAATAAATAAAGATCATACCAATTCCATTTCCATAGTGAATGATGAAACGAGTAAACGTATGAAGGCAATGGTGGGCTAAGTGATCTAAGGCGATGAAATGGGCCATCAAGAAGTTTGACCGAATGCCATTCCATATCATCAGATTCAGATGCTTACCAAAACAACTCAGGGCCCACTTGATCCCATGAGATGTTTAGTTTCCATTTCATAGGCATCTAATCTAAGCCAAGCCAAATCTCTCTGGTTCTTTCTTGCATTTAACATAATTAACAGCTAACAGCTTGCTCCCAAGATTCTCTTTCTAGGCAATCAATCACACAAATGTTGCTGTCACAACCCTTTGAAGCCCACCTGGACTTATCTCCTCTGTTCCTCTCTGTCCCTCAACAAACCTTTACCTGCATCCGAGAGAAAAAGAGAGAAAACACAACAAGAATGAGTGAATGACCTCTTTCTAATCCTTAATAATAGAAAGTTTTAACCTTTCTTTGTTAGTCACTCCCTTCATTTGCCATTTTTATCTACCCTTTTCGTTTGACCCTTCTTTTTAAGATATTAAGATTCAATACCTCAGATTCCCCCAAAATCCCAATTTAAGAAAACCTACCAAACGTTCCAACTTTGTGTCCCAAATCCATCGTTTGGGACCAACCCAATTTCACGTTTCTCTTGATTCCTTGCAAGAAACAGCAAATCAGGTGTTTCTTTGAGATTTTTTCCTTGGTAATTAGAGATATCCAGATTCTGGAAATGACATCTTATATGATCAGAGCCCCAGTTCTGTGATGGTCAATAAAAGAGCCAAAAGCCAAAAGCCAAATTCTTGAGTTTGAAGCCTGATATTAGAAATTCAAGAATTTGGGTCGATACCCAGATGCAGAAACCTGTTGTATCTGATCAAAGTTTCGGTTTTTATTGAGTTCTCATTTTCATGGAAACCCCTGTTTCTGCTCTGACCTATGTGATTTTAGGCCTTGTGTTCACCTTCTATGTTCTTCATGTGGAGTCAAAATCTCAAAATAAATCTGCATCAACCTCTAATGTAACGCCGCCATCGCCATCGCCGTCGCCGTCGCCGCCACCTCCGCCTCCGCCTCCTCCTCCGTCTCTGTCGCCACCTCCACTTCCACCATTAAAATCACATCCTCCAACACCTCCTAAGAACAGAGGATCAAAGTCACCGCCACCGCCACCGCGGCCACCGAGACATAGGGTTGATTTCCATGGTTCAGACTGGAAAGAAAATGAGAAGAATAGGCATCCACCACCAGTTAGCACAGGTAACAAGATGAACACGGGCAAAAAGGTTGGAGTTTTGTTTGTGGTTATTGCATCAATATTGCAGATTGGGGTTGTTGGCTTCTTGGTTTTCAAAAGAAGGCAGCTTTTGGAGATCAAAGACAGATACGAGACTTGTTCTTGAAAATTTTTCTGATGTCAAGTTCGTAAAAAGGATTGATGCGCTGAATTGGGTTTCTTGGATTGAATTACTTGTTTTGAGATCATTTGGTGGCTTCTTTGTTCTGAGTATACAAATCACATGCTGACTATTGCAAATTGAGGGCAGGTTGAGCTTTGTAAGGATTGTGAGATTGGGAAATGTTTCGTGAATTGATTCTTCCATCTTGGGGGTTCCTTGAGGTTTCTCTGTAAATGGTAAATCCGGCGTTTTCTTAGTCTTTCTAATTTTCGTCACTTGTAGTTTTTTCTACATATTTCAAAGAAGAGGGAAGTGGACTTTTTCTTTGTTGTCACAGATTCTTGGCTAACCTTTATGTGAAAAAACAATGTTGTAGATTATGGAAATTGGAAAATCTGTAGATAACATTCTTTTATTTGAGTTGACATGTACTTGAATCAAGTTCCTTCTCAATGCTTTAATTCATTGATCATCCTGGCTTAAGCCCTTCATTTCAAATGGGTGGCTTGGAATTTAGATTTTCTGAAAGTACCTTGTAGAGGAAGTTTAGTTCAGTATTAGACATTGTGAACTCATGAGTTTCAACAGAATTCTGGTCAGTTTTAAGTGCTGAGAATCTGAGCTTTAGCATTATTATAAGCTTATGCTCATCTAATAACAACCCTTCACGCCCTTCCTAACATTCCTTTTTGTGAGTTTTAGCCGTTTGCTTGAGCCTTTTTTTTTTTTTAGTTTTTCATGGTGGATAGATCGATTCTTGTTCTTTGGTGCTTTTGGTGTAGAAGATGGAGATTGAAAGAGAGGGCCTAATCTTACATCGAATTTGCTTAACTAAGAAGTTGGAGGTGAATTGGTGAATGGCTCCTTTTTGTCCTGTGAGTTCATATGTTACAGGATTAGTTGCTTTTCTTTCCCAAGGAAGTGATACGAGTTGTGAGTTCTGTTGTTGTCTTCTTACACATGTACTCGATCTCCTACATCTCATATTCCATTCCAAAGAAAGAGATGGGAACTAACAACATAGATTACTAGTTCCCAAATTTCATCTTACAAAACTAGTGGCTGAGGGTGTTCTACACCTCCTATTCCCTTGGAAGTGGAACATCCTCCTTGAAAGGTGAAGTTAAATTATGGCATACGCCTATGATTAGTGATTCTACAAGATAAAGTAACCATCATCGCAGTTTTCTCCCACTCTTTGTTATTTTAATACAAGAGGTATGGGACAATTCTTTAATAAAAATGTAGGCTACTATTGAAAGTTGAAGACATAAAGATTAAAGCTTTGACGCTGAAGTCTAGCCAAACTAGAGTTATATAATAAAACTTGTCATTTTCACAATTGCCATGTACTTGGTTTGTAGAAGCAAATTGACAGACAACTAAAGAATTACAAGATGTCACCTAATTATGGAATTTATAATTAATTCCAAAATTTGTCCTTAATTTTATATAATGAGATAATAATGGTCCACTAGTGAACTGCTCTTATGGGAAAAATTTGTCATTGATCTAATAGTATATGGGAAAATTAAAAAATAATGAATTCCATGGCACTAAAAGGGAAGTTTCCAAGAGCCTAAATTTACATTTAGTCACTAAGGGTCTGTTTTTTATTTTTAAGTTTAGTGAAAACATTATTTGTTTCAATTTTTAATTTTGTTTTTAGTTTTGATTTTTCAAGTTTTTAAAATTTATGAAAATAATAAAATTCAATTTTTTTGTTTCATTTTTTGTCATAATTTGACGTATCATCAATTAAATATATTATTTAGTTATTCAATATTAATTACTAATAATAATTATGATTAATATAATTAAAATTTTTATTTTATTTTATTTTTATAATCACTTTAATTTTTATTTTTTCAAAATTTTCAATTTAATAAATACTTTAAAATATCTTAAAATGTACAAAATTTAAATTAAATTTATTTCAATAATTAAAATATATAATAAAATTAATATTATTTGAATAAAATGTAGTTGATCTTTCACTAATAGTTGTTAATAAATATTATGTACAATATATTAAAATAATATTATTTACTTAAGTAATTTATATAATTAATTAAATTTAAAATTTATCTAATATTTAATTATTATCAGTAATAAAAATATAAAATATTAACCACTCAACAAAATTTTATTTTTATTTAAAAAATAAAAACTAAAAACAACAGAGGTAAAACTAAACTACTCTTAATCTTATCTTATTAATGTTATTTAGTCCTTAAATAATTTATATCCTAGGAATCAACACTCTACTCTAGATTTTGGCTACTCAAGAACCTGATTCTACTACCAAAAAAAAAAACGAAAATTGCAAGGGCTACAGCTATGTGATGAGAGACAGCATTCATTTGAGACTTAGCTATGGCATGTTCAATATCTAAATAATTCCTTGCTGGAATCACCTAAAGCTTGCCTACCATTACCACGTTTATCCATCTTGGTCTTCGTTAAAGGAGAACAGGAAAGCAGAGAACCCTAGAATGTTTCTCGTTAACATTTCCTGTCAGGAAAGATGTAATGAGGAACAGGAAAGTCAAAGCACTTCCAGAAGAGATGCGCTGAGACATCAGAAGTCTCTATAACTCGTGATTGACGGGCTCATTATTGATGTTCTAAGTCGACCAAACTTTGAGTAGAAGCAGAAGAACAAGTGCATGTCCTCTTATCATTACTTAATCAATAGGATTATAATGAATTCACATGCACGTATGCAAATGGTCAACTGAAACTTCGAGCTCAAGAGAAACAAACTATTGTAGGCTCTCAATAACCTCTCTTAAAGCACAAATTACAGAAACATAAACAAGTTGTAGAGGACTGGACATATTGGTAGCCACCCCTTCCCAACATCTGGTGCTGTTAAAATAGTCAAATCCTACATCACCATACATCTATCACAAAAGAAGATTTATTATTAGACGGGTTTTTGGAGTTAACTCACATGGCCCTTTATTCGGATTATATGACTTATTTGACAGATTAATGAATTAATTTTAATATTTTTCTTTTTATAATAACAAGAAAAAAGAAGACTTATTATCTTCACATATAATAAATACGACAAGTGTGTACAACTACTCCCTCAAGTATTTATCTTCTTAGGTGTTCTTGATAAGGTTGTGTTTTGAGTGCTCATGAATGGTACTGTGTCACATCATATCCTTTTTGGTTATCATCATCTTTTTTTTCTAAGCAAAAGATTTCATGATCACAGTTTGATGCTAAATCACGACGTAACCATCTGGAGAATATGTTTTTTCTTTTTGTAGTTGTAAATGATAATACCTGCCTTGCCTGTGACAGGGGCAGAAATGCAGGCGTGCTTTCTACCAAGAACTAAGAATATATATAGATAAGGTGGTCATTTGGTCAATACGGTTTTTGGTCATTTGATGGGACGTACCAAGTTGGTCTCACTTCAGCTTGAAAGGTTCAGGAGAACAAGAAGCTGCTAAGTAGGGCAAGCAAGCTATGAAAAGTACAAAGATTCCAATTTGTTTATAACATAAAAGTCAAGCTATTTATTTATGCAGAAGATAGCTTTTATAGACCAGTGTTTAGAATGATAAAAGCAGTGACTTTGTCCTTTTTTTTTTTTTTCTGAAATGTTACCAAAAGGTTTCTCAACCACATACGTAAGCTCTTGATCTCCAAAACTGGACCACCTTATTCCATATGATGGTTGACAGGTGTGCTCCAATGGTGGAACAGTTAGCTAATGTATGTACTATGCAGCAGCGGCAGCAGCAACAGCAGAAGCCAAAAGAAACAATTGCTAATAAAGTTCTACTAATATATAGCCTACAAACACTATTCCAGTTGCTTCTGATCAAACAAACAAAGTCTATAAATCCCAAACATGTTTCTTGAAGGGGAAGAGGAAGTAAAACGATGAAGAAAAGCAACAGACAGAAATCTTCTTGTGGCCCTACCCTACATTATTGATCCATAATCTTAATATCCGAGGCAAGTATTGACCCACCAAGCAGTATTCTTTGGCCTTTTAACATAAAGATCCGTTCGTCATACGTCCAAGTCTTCAATTATCTGCATAAACACCATGTTGAAGTAGACAAAAGCATGAAAAGAGATCTAGTACAAGAAACATGAATGAAGAGAACAAGAAAGGGTTTTTTTAAGAAAAGAAGAAACTTGAAAAGCCATGAAATGAGATATTACCAGTGTGAAGCCTTGAATTGGATGCAAGATCGAGCCAAGAGTCTGGACTCTTGGATTGCCAGTCACCAAAGAACTGGTGCAATGGTTTCTGAGTTTCAGCTGTTTCTTTCTCCAACTTCATTGGCCTTCCAGATGATGACTTGAAATCAGTTCCCAAGACAAAGCAGTGCTGCTGTTCTTGTTGTTTTGAAGAATCAGCAAACCCTTGAAACCCTGAATCTGGGTAGCTTCTGTATGAACTCATTGTCAACTCCTGGTAAGTGTCCTGTAAGTTTCTACGAGTCCCCGAAGTTTCTGGGAAGAGAACTCCCTCGTCCAGGCCCTCCCTTATCCCATGAAAGTACCTTAGCACAACAAACAAACAGTTGGAACAATAAAAGAAACAAATAAAAACTTAAGCACTAACACGTATAGCCTCTCTAGAATTTACACAAACCTGTAATTTTTATCAACATGAGAAGAAGTTCCAGCATCAGAAAATAGATTGTTTGTCGGGTTATTTTGAGCAGAAAAACCACAACCAGCCCCAGGAGTTTCAGAAGATGAAGAATGATGAGGATAAAGGAAGGGATTAAAAACTGAGCTACTGGTGGGGCTTGGATGAGCATGTGCTTGAAGTTTGGAAAAAGAAGAAAGTGGAGGTAGGCTTCTGTTGACTAATGAAGAAGGATTTGTTATTGATGTATTAGTAGCAGTAGCAGTAGTTGCAGCTGATGATGAAGCAAGTTCCACAGGCTTTCTTGAACGGTTTCTGCCTCTGTGCATATGTCTCTCACAGTATTTGGAGTCCGGATATGCTTCCTTTGAGCACCTCCATTTCTTCCCATCTGTTCTTCTGCACCTACCTGGCTCTGGGTCTGTTTTTCTGCCAAAACCCATCTGATAACAAGCCCACCCAACTGCAAAACCCCAGAGTTTTGAAGTCTAGTCTAGATCAAACTCATTAAAAATGAAAAGAAAAGAGATTTCTTTTTTCCAAAGTAATAATATATATTCATACAACTTACCAGGTTGGTGAGGGAAGAATCCTGAGGCCAAAGAAGATTCTAAACTTCTTTTGACAGAATAGAGAAGTTCAGGTGGTATAGGGACACCTGAGACCATGTACTTAAATATGAGAGCCTGATGTTCAAGCTCTTGTCTTTGTGTTGGAGTAAAGGGAGACCTGTTTCTTGTATTCCCAGCACTCATCATCCTTAAAGAAGTACACATATAATAAAACTAAGAAGAGCTTCCGGGGAAGAAGGGTTTGTTCTAGGTGGGAAAGTGTTTAATCAGTATTCATGGCTTTGCGGATTCTTCGTCTTCCTCTGTACATGGATGAATCTAAAAGCTTCTGATTAAAAAAAAAAACTGCTCTTCTGCTTTTGTATTGACTAAGTGAAAACAAAATAGCAAAACGAAAAAAAAGGAGAAATAATGACTGCAACTCTGCTGCTGTTGTTACAGTGTTACTGCCTTCCTTTGTTGCTGCTCTTGTCTCTGACAAATTGCATAAACCCATAAACAAAATGTACAATTCCAGTAGAAAAAAAAAATCCCAAAATCCATTTAATACAGAAACTTTTTTTTTTTGAAAAATAATACAGAAACATCAGGGTTAGTCTACTGTGCGCCTTTGGTTTTGCTGTCTTCACATTATGAACATGGAAGTGTGTGCCAATGTCATAATGGGAACCTGCTCATACATAGACTTACAAGAGATGAGTTAATATTTTTTTTTTTTCCGTTGGCTGTTTTATGTTTAGTCCTGTAGATTAGGAGCTTCTCAATCTTTTACAAGTGCAAAACCTTCGGGGGAAAAAATGGTTTAGTTCTAACTAAATAAACATGGAGGTCTGTTTCTTATTATATTAGGAATATCATTGTCCACAGTAACCTTGATTCAGTATCCACTTATAAAAGACAAAAATGCTACTGTTTCAGTAAAGTGTGTATGAAGTGTCACCACTTTCAGCTTCTGGTGGACTGGTGAAAAAAGCTTGGAAGTGATTTTTTTTTTCACTAAAACTTAAGTTCAGGTGAAAAGAAGGATATGATATTTTGTAATGACTTTCTTAAAAAAAGAGATAGTGAGAGTGTGGGAGCTGCAAAAATTGATAAGATTCATTGAAGATTGCCATAATAATACAAGTAAGAGACTATTGGTTGCAGGGAGGTTTAGACTTGTTTGGTAGCAATTAAAAGTCCCTCCCAACTTTTCTTTTTTCTCTAAAACTTTCTTGAATGTTGGCAGAGCAGCAAGTGTCAGGAAAGTGCACTCTGAGGAAGAGGAGGAGAGGAGGGGGAGGAGAAAGAGGTGATGAGCTAAGACTACACTACTCTCTTCTGTGATTTCTGCTGCAAAACACATGCCTTTCTCTCCTTAACTTGCAAGTATTCAATTTAACTGAGACCAGCTTTCTTATTCACGAACACCAATGCATTTTCATTTTCTTCCAAACTTATGACTCCCTTTCCAGTTTCCATGTTAGTCATTGTTTGTTTCTTGATGGGGTCATTTCAGTTTTCACAGATTTATAGGTGTTTAAGACAGAACTCACTCACCTGGGATGGTTTTGACTGGTGAAACTGAGTCAGCTACATGCCCGGAATAGAACAGTATAGTGTACACACAGTTTTGATCTTTTTGAAGCCTTTTGAAACTCATTCAGCCAACAACACAACCTCATTACTAGTTCCTACTGTTACTATCACCTGACAAAATCCTGTCTTCTTTACTTTCTGATTATTAACTCAATCCATTCTTTTCTTCTTTCTGCTGCCTTTTGATTCTTCTTAATTTCCATGTGACGATAAAAAAATTTGTATATCAGAGAAGGATGAGTGGAGGGCTCAAAACACAAGCTTTTCTCAGTGGACTCTTACAAGAAGCAAGGCTGGGCTTGTAGGCTCTGATCAGACACAAGTAGAACTTGAAACTTTTCAGATAAACTGAGTTGGACCACATGATGCCTTGTAAGAAGTGTATGCTTCAATACCTAATATAGTATTCCTACAAAATGAAGTGGATCTTCCATTTGTTGGCCCTTTTTAATTTAGTGAATAATTATAATAGATCTTGATGATTTATGATCACCGATTAACACCTCATGCCATGACAAGAAAATATTAGTTTTGCTAATTACAAGAAATTAAGACAAAATTTCCATATTTTAAATTAAGAATTAAATGAAAAAAGATTTCATTCTAGTTAAAAATACCGTAATTTTTAGATATAACTATTCATTCAATGTCAAAATTTTTAGAATTTTTATGTCAATATTGAAAATTAATTATAATCAAAATCAAAATATATAATTTATCAAAAATTTTATTTTAACTAAAGTGATGTGATAGACAAAAAAAAATCACATATTCTCCTATTTAATTTACACATCATCGTCTTTTTTAATAATTATAAAACCCTTCCGATTTGGTCGGTTCAATCGTAAAAATCTTGAATTGTCCAACTTTTAAGTTTGGTGTTCAACTTTTTTATTCGATTTATTTTTAATAACTCTTGCTTTTAAAAACCGATCAATTTTTTAATTAATTGATCAAATTTCATAAATTAATAAGTTTTTATAAATCAAAATAAACCATTCAATTTTTATTTAACAATTTTTAATTAAACTCAAATTTTTCGATTGATAAGGATAATCTCTTTCAATTATATTTAAAATTCTTTAATTTTGTTTAATCTTTATTTAGTTTTGTACCGGTTTAATACCAGTTGAAACTTTTTAACTTTAAACATTTTGTCTTACTGATTTAACTTTCGGTCCAGTTTTTAAAACATGAATATTTTTAATAGAATCATATTTTATGCTATTAAATTATATTTTAAAAATGTCTAAAACATGATTGAAAAGTTTAAAACTTAACCCTAGCGTAGAAGGAATTTAAAAAAAACAATTGAATAAATTAATAACTCTATATTTTTAATTATGAGATGATGAGGTACTCCTTTTTTCCTTAACAATAACCAAACTCTTAGGGGTATCCATCAATGCTTTGGTTTCATGATTCGTGGTTAGACTATGGACAACAATAAATAGTTCCAAGTCAAAGATAGATAAAATATGAGATATTCATAACATCTTTTTGTTCATTCCACCAACTGATCTGGAGTGCCAAATTTTTATTTAAAAAATTATATTTTTTACTATTTATTGATACTAATAATTATTCATCAGGATGTGTGACTAGATTTCCTAGTACACACGCTTAGAACAGCAGAAGTTATACTGTTTGCCACACAATGTTTCAATTTGCAGCACAGCCAAGCTGCCCCTGAATTGTGTTTTGGGGCATTTAGCTGTCAAATGTTGTCTTTTTACAACTCCCTTTCATTCTTCCCATGTGCTACTACTGGACCACTCAAGTTTCTTTTTTCTTTCTTTCTTATCATTCCCCAATGATTTCTTCACTTTTACAACTGTTAATTTCTGCAGCAGTACAAGATATGTCATGTACAAGCTCTGTAAGAGAATTGAGGAGTCGTTGATCAAAACCTGTAAATTGAAGCATTATCCCAACTTGCATGTTGTGGTCCAAACCTGTAAATTTTCTGTTGGACTTGCTTATATAATGTAACCATCAAGAACCTTATCCAGGACACCACACCTCGCCAACTAGCGATAGCAGCAAAAGAATGCAACTCCAAAATTCCCTCTTCTTCTTTTTCGTCATCTTACTATCCTCATCATCCTACTCCCATGGAGCTGATTTCTGTGTTGCAAAGCTAAAGGGTGCATTAACCCCATCAGGGTTTGCATGCAGAAATCCTGCAATAGTCACAGTTGATGATTTTGTGTTCGAAGGACTTGGCACTGCAGGTAACACCACAAACATCATAAATGCTGCTGTGACTCCAGCTTTTGTGCAGCAATTTCCTGGTGTTAATGGCCTTGGCATATCCATTGCACGACTAGACCTCGCACCGAAAGGTGTTGTCCCTATGCACACCCATCCAGCTGCAACGGAGATACTCTACGTTGTGCACGGACATATTACTGCCGGTTTCATCTCCTCCGCAAATAAGCCCTACGTCAAGTCTCTTAAGAAGGGTGATGTTATGGTGTTCCCTAAAGGGTTGCTTCATTTCCAAGTGAATGCTGGTAAGCAACCCTCAATTGCTATTGTTAGCTTCAGCGACCCTGATCCTGGTCTTCAGATTCTTGACTTTGCGTTGTTTGGAAATGAATTGTCGTCTGCTTTGGTGGAGGCGACCACATTTCTTGATGATGCTCAAGTCAAGAAGCTCAAGGGTGTTCTTGGTGGTACTGGCTAGGCTCGTTCTTACTAACTTAACGTTGTTGGTGTCAGTCATTCCGTAACTTGTTCTGATTCATTTTGTCTGCTTATGTTTGATCCACCAATAAGTAATTGTTTGAATTGTTCAGTCACCAAGTCATGTAACGTTATATTTGTGTTTTATGCATGAAATGTTTGTATGCTTTACATTACCAAAATTCTGAGCACAAAGTAAGCTATATAACAAAGAAAAATGTAAAGCATCTGGTTCTTGTGAGAGATAGCATAAGTGTTCATGTGCGTGAATTAAATAGCAGGTGAGGATGATAATCTTATCCATTCTTTTGTAGTTGATATTCTCTCTTATGATTTTATTAGTTATAATATTTTTATTATTTTAAATATTTCATATTTTTAAAAATACTAAAACAGAGTGATAATGCCTATACTTAACCTGGTGGAGACCCTTTGAGGTAATCTTTGATGTGACTACAGTCAAAAACATTAACAAGGAAACAATGGAAGCGAAGAGAGCTAGTCCATCTGATATGCAAAGATCATAAAAGATGGCTTGTTCAAGAAATTCATACTACTAATTACTTAAGGCCATTTAATGTTAAAATACAGAGAAGACATTAATTTTGAATAATTAATAAAAGTCATATATAACAAAAAATTCATTAATCTATCTTTATTTTATCATTATTTTCTAAATAATTTTTTAAATCCAGAATACAGCTTTAAAACAACTTTTAAATCAGATAAAAAAATTAATATTCAATCATTCTTTCAAAATTAAGGTAAAATTGTAAAAGGAATAAATTTACAAGAACTACTAGAAATAAATTTGGATTACCATGAAGCATTGCATATCCCTTTGCATTTGGAAGGCTGGAACAAGATTGGAATTGTCTGGCCCCAGACGTGCAGCCACATGCAAGATGTTGTTGCCTCGAGAATCTGACGACTGCAGGAGAGCATATCCGGACTCATTGGGCAGAGAAGATTGAAAACCCTTATCTGCGGTGTAAAATAGGCAGGTGAAATATGTTCCTACTGTTGTGGGAACTCGGGTTAATTCCACCAATAATAACAAATTCACCTCGAGCACTATTGCACAGGTGAATAGAGTGT
>JAOQMM010000005.1:3757907-3775069 GCA_027563515.1 Erythroxylum platyclados
AATTAAATATAATTAACACATATATAATATAATTAATTAGTTAATTAAAATATAATTAAATGATTAATTAAAATATTTAACGAAATACTAAAATACATATTTTAATTAATTAGTTAATTAAAATATAATTAATTAGTTAATTAAAATCTAAAGTCTTATAAAAATATTCAACGAAATACTAAGATATATAATATTCATGTCCTTATAATTTTTTAAAGTCATGTCCTTATAAGTCATTTTACACATAAACAACTAAAACTAAACAGTTAATTTTACCAAACATCTTTAATAAACAGTTAATGTTATCAGTTGATCAAATCAGTTAATAGAATCAGCTATCAACTAACAGCTGATAGAATCAGCTAACAGTTAATACAATCAGCTCATCGCCAAACAGGCCTAAATCTCTAATATAGTTTTGAGGATTAGTTGTCTCAAGTCATTATCTTCTGGCTTCGATTAGGATGATGGTTGTGGGAAGACAAGTAGACAAAACAAGACACTTTCTCCTTTGCCTTAGAAACGACAAGAACTCGAATCTTGTCAACTTTAGGATACTACTTTTGGTAATGAAATTTGTATCGGTTCCTGCAACTACTTCTTTGTGGCAGCTTATGTAATTGGTCCTTCCTCAAACAAATTCTTTTATTCCCTTCTAATGAAAGAGTTCAAGCAATCATTCGCTACGGTATATCAATGAATCTTACCGTGCAAATATTCATATCTGCTGGGCTTCAAAGAGGTGTTCCAACTGGTTGAGCTAATCTTTCATAAGCTTATTAATTTAAAGATAGAGAGATTACAAATAGTGTTTTGTAAATTTGATTGAAGCTATAGTTTATACTTAATAGCAGGTAGGTGGTACTAAAAAATTTCAAATTATTTCCTTTTTACTTTTTTCTGAAATTAAATTGAAGATGATATCATATACATATTAGACTCCTAAGTTTAAATAGCATAATTGCTTAACTATTAGTGAGTTTTAGTCAATACTTAAGCTGCAAATTGATAGAAAAAATTCCATGACATATATAATATAAACTACATGAGAATGTTCAACTTTCCAACCTCGAGGTTCTTGCACCAAGGGCCTGCAACCCTGGCATTAAAATGAGGCAACATAAAGTAGTTTGATTGCTTGCAAGAAAGCAACCTAATTATCATAACTACATTTGACTTAAATTTTCCATGCATCACACCTTTCAGGAGCATTAATTTATCCAAAAAAAATGAAAAAGAAAAACACTGCATGTCGAGGTCAACTATTGCCCACAACATTACTTTGCACTCCAATGCTTATAAAGTCTAACTTTGGAGGTATAAACAAAAGGAAACTTCTCTTTCCTTTCATTTTAAGTTTAACTGATACAGTGTAGGATGAACATAATCTGAGCAGCTACAGCAAGGTTTTGATACAAAATCAAAACACTTTTTCCAAATCAGTTCTAATTCATAATTTTGGATTGATCAAACATAAGCATCATAACCTCCATATGCCAAATTTTGACCCTCTACCAGTGAGGGATGATATTCTCTAATTTGGTATCTGATGTTATCCAGAAAGGGCTATCACAGATGTGAACAATTTAGTGCATTTCAGCCTATAATCCTTAGTCTGAAACTAAAAATTGTCAGTGAATGGCAGCTTAAAATTTTATTAGATCCTTTTAGAATCATTTATTTGGAATTAACTCTTATCACACAAAATTTTGTAAGTTTTGATGGTCATTTAAATCCTCCAAAAATTTATCAATTTCTAAATGTTAAAAGCTTAATTTTATTTATTTTTTAAGATGAACTCGTGAGTCTATCGAGCAACGTATCATTAATGTCTTTAAAAATTTATTCAATACGCTTAAAAGATAATATTATCAGATCGTTATAAGAAATATATAATTTAAAATTTTAATTATTTATTTATCGTTAATAAACAAAATTGAAGTAGAGTAACCAAATAGAAATGTCATTGCAATGTGAGAAACAAATATGGATGTACTGAGATGTAGGTTTTTCTTCTTTCAAGAAGGGTTGGCTTCAGGTTCGTATAGGATCTCAGGTAGTTTAAATTAAGTTTACCTCTCACTAACATTTATGAATCATGTGATAAAGAATTAAACTACCCCAGATAGATTAAGATTTCTAATCCTCCTGTTTAAAAGATCAAAATTAAAAAGAAAACATTTTCTCAATAAGATATCTGGTAAAATTAATCAAGAAATCTTAGTATATGTAACTCTAAATTTAATAAATTTTATATAAATTATAAATATTATAATGATATAAATTTAATAATTAAATTGGATATCAATTAACTCAATTAATAAGTATTAAAATTTATTAATTAACAAAAGTTATTAGGTTGTTCGAATATAAATTATTAGAGGCTATTTCCTTTAAGGGACATATACCTGACAAAGAAATAGGTTCTTGATGGTATGAAATAGTAGTATTTGCTATCCACTGATGATTAATTCACGATAAAAGACCCATATCTCTTGCATAATTTTAAAAAATTTATTTAATTTTTATAATTTTAGTAGAAGTCTTTCTTATTTTCAGTTTTTTAAAAATACTCTTTTTAGATTCGGCAAAAAAAGACAAAAATACATGTAATATTGTAAACATCAAACGTGGACTAATAAAATGTTATTTACATGACTATTCAATCTAACATTTAAACTTAAATCGAACTATTAAATTAGATTTAATAATTTATTATAATTATTTTAAATTATTAATTTAAATCAAATTTAATTTGTTTGAGTTAGATTTAAGAATTACTTCAAATTATCTTAATATGAGACATTTGATTAATTCATGTTTTATATTTATATTGTGTATGTTTCATTGTTATTTCTTAACCAAAGTTTAAGAAAAAGGGTTTTCCTAAAAACTTGAAAACTAAGAAATTTTTTAAAATCAAGGAATTTCTCTAAAATTTCTCAAAATAATAAAGGAGTTTTATATCTTTTATTTAATTTAAGAGGTAACTATTGGATGAAATAGTTTTTTGTATCTTTATGCCACGTTGATGGAACTATCCACTAAAAAATGGATGCATAATGCAACATTATAAAGTGAGAAACACAGGTTTACAAGGGCTGGTTTACTATTATTATTATTATTATTATTATCGAAACTTTTTCTCTTATTAAATGAAGAGATAGTTAAAAGAATAAAACAAGTATAACAAATAATTCTCTTTTTATTATAACTTATTATTAATATCAAAAAGTAGTTCTACGATAACTTTTTCCATTTGTAAATTCTCAATTCATTAAATTGAAATTTTGTTCCATTTTTTATAAAACAAAAAACATAAACTTAGTTGTAAAGAATTATAAAAATTTATAGTCCCTATTTTGACGTGCGTGCTAAATAAATTGTGGAAGAAACATAATAATTTATAAATTATTTGTTGGAATACATTATTGGATAAATTAATATTTTAAAATTAAGTTAAGAATTTGATTCAATTACATTTGTAATTTTATTATGCATTTGATTAAAATTAATGAATTTTAAAACTTCTAAATTGATAAGCAAATAAAGACAAACTCTACCAATTTGACTAATTCTTTAAGAGCATCTTGGCATAGTATTTGCCATTGAATCACATAAAATGTATGTAATTGATCTCTCTTATCAACTTATCATCCTGAAGTGGTCCTACAATTTCATAATAGCACAACAATCATCAATATTCTATGTAGCCTTAAAAGACTCCATTTCTTGATCTTGGTCACCCATGACATATAAGAGAATATAATATTAATAAAAGATATGAGCCATAGACTTTTTCTCCTAATAAATCAACAAAAGAATACTTAAAAATAAAACATCGCATCCTCCAAATGAACATCACACTAGACACTGTACCATATGCTTCCTGCCGTCTCCTTCCAAAACCAAAACCAAAGCCACATCACTGCCCCTTCAGATTATTTAAACTCAATTGCTAAAACAAGTCGAGGAGCTGTCCATCCATCTTCTCTCTGTGGTTTTTGGTCAATGACCAACCACAGAAAATCCCATTTTCCTTTCTCTACTGCTCCTCCTCTTTCTGTCATCACTTAAGTTTCCCGTTTCCTGTCAAGATGAACATTGAAGAACCTGAGACATGTCATGGCTCAGACATGTTGGATTGGCTTGTGGGATCGGTTCCAATCCTACCATCGTTCCTGGATGATCCATATGATGCAGGAGACATCAGTTCATCTAATCCATGGTGGGACAAAAGTCAGGAAATTTGTCAGGAACCTATCAACAACATAGATGCCGGTACAAGTAGCTTAGTAGCACAGAATGATTCTGCCACATCTGATCATCCACAAAAATCGGATTCCAAGAAGAGAAAAACTCTCGATGACCCAGATCCTACAACGTCCCAGAATCATCAGAAAAGGAACCAGAATCGACGCGGAAACTTTGAAGAACAAGATGGTGATCAAGCTGCTGTTGAAGAAGCTGGGTCAGGGAAAAGATCAAGTGGAAACAAGAGAAGTACTAACAAGGTCAATACAAATAACAATGGTAATGGTAACAAAGAAGGAAGATGGGCAGAGCAGCTACTCAACCCTTGTGCATCAGCTATCACAGGAGGAAACTTTTCTCGTGTCCAACACTTCCTCTATGTCCTCCATGAGTTAGCTTCGCCTACCGGAGACGCCAACCACCGGCTAGCCGCTCATGGCCTCCGAGCCCTGACTCAACACCTATCATCCTCAGCGGCCACTTCCTCTTCACCGTCTACAGGGCCTATAAATTTTGCTTCTACTGAACCAAAGTTCTTTCAAAGATCTTTACTCAAATTCTATGAGGTCAGTCCTTGGTTTGCCTTTCCAAATAACATAGCAAATGCTTCTATCCTCCAAATTCTCACTCAGGAAACAGACCACTCGCGCACTCTCCATATTCTTGATATTGGGGTCTCTCATGGTGTGCAATGGCCTACACTTCTTGAGGCTTTGACTCGCCGATCGGGAGGACCTCCTCCACTGGTACGTATCACCGTAATTACTGCACCTGCTGAGAATGTTCAAAACACAGAGACCCCATTTTCAATAGGGCCTCCAGGAGACAATTTTTCCGTTAGACTTCTTAGTTTTGCGAAGTCTATGAACATCAATCTACAAATCGATAGACTTGATAACCATCCATTACAAAACCTCAATACACAAGTCATTAACACCAACCCTGAAGAAACCTTGATAGTTTGTGCACAATTTAGGCTGCATCATTTGAACCACAGCACCCCAGACGAGAGGACCGAGTTCTTGAGATTCTTGAGAAGCCTGGAGCCAAAAGGTGTGATACTTACCGAGAACAACATGGAATGCAGCTGCAACAATTGTGGTGATTTTGCAACAGGATTTTCAAGGAGAGTAGAGTACTTGTGGAGGTTTCTAGACTCAACAAGTTTAGCTTTCAAAGGCCGAGAAAGCGAAGAAAGAAGAGTAATGGAAGGAGAAGCAGCAAAGGCATTAACAAACCGCTATGAGATGAATGAAGGTAAAGAGAAATGGTGTGAGAGGATGAGATGTCTCGGATTCGTCGGTGAAGCGTTCGGAGAAGATGCTACTGATGGTGCCCGAGCCTTATTGAGGAAGTATGACAGTAACTGGGAGATGAGAACAGATGAGAAAGATGGATGCGTCGGACTATGGTGGAAAGGACAGCCTGTTTCGTTTTCTTCACTATGGAAGTTAGACCTCAATAGAAATGACAGTTAAAACAGTTGCAGGTTGCAGATCCACACTTTTCACACCGTTGCTATTTTTTTCCCTTTTTTTGTGTAAACTCAAGCAGTGTATATAAACTGTATCTATGGACACTGATTTTTCTGTCTTTGTTCTTTGTTAAAATTTCTTGATTCTACTTTATCAGTCGCTTCGTGACTCGGTAAAAAAGGACCACAATGAAACCTGAAAATATAGCACTTTCATCAAAAAGAAGAAAAGAAAGATAGCTTTGCAATGGACTTTGATCTGACAGCATCAATTTCCAGTACTCATTGCTGTTTGTTGATCTAGAAAAGTGAACATGTATGTGTTGATTTTCATTTTTTTTTCCCTCCTTGATCCAACTTCATGATAGAGTCTATTTCGCAAGGTTTCAGTAACGGAGCCCAGCAACTGCAGGGAAACAAGTTGCTTCTGTCTGCGGGATTCAACTTGGTGTATCTTACTGTTAGACTTGAACTTACAGGAAACCATCTGTCGTATTACCATTCATTTTGTCCTCAGTATACTAATTTGCCAAGTTCCGTGGCTGCTCAACCACTCTGTTCCTAAAGAAACCTCCCTGACTATTTCTTGTCAGCTTACCTGACAAGTTTGGTAAGCATAGAGACCTATCTACCTTGAGCATAAGGATTTGCTCCACAAGAACAACACCGTCCAAAACTTGGAATGTTATCGTCCAAAAACTTGGAATGTTTTTTTCTTTTTGGCTTTTGAGGATACAAAAGCAAAAATTGACACATCCACAAAGAAATATAGTTTTTCCCATTGTTGTGAAGCAAACTATGAAACCTCCTCCACATATGGAACCTAAATAGTTGTAGTTATGCGAAAATTTGGATGTTATAAATCACAGGGGCATTTTAAACTTCCAAGTTCCTGGAAGCCTCTCTACATTATAAACCACCTGAACGTTATGTCCCATCAGTTCACAAAATAGTAGGTTTTCTATTCTTAAATCACACAACGGCTTGCTGATATGAGTAAAGAGTTCAGCCTGAAGGGGAAAAAAAAAAAACAAAGGGTATGTAACTATATTCTTCAGTTCAAAGTTGGACCACTTTAAACTATGAAGGAACCACAAGTGTTTTAACAAAAAAACTGCACAAAGGACTGTATTTTCACTTAATATATTTACAGAAGCAGTAAAACCCTAGTTAGCTGCTTTCTTTTTTCTTTCAACTGGTAAGAGAAGTCACACTTACCAGTCACACTTGATGCAAAGGCCCTAGACTCCAGGTAGGAAACTTACACCTATATCTTCAACTTGAACTATTAAAACGCTTCTAAGCAACAATTTTAAACATATGTATGCTATGGCACCTTGTTAAATTGGAGCTCCTTGTCAAACAAAAGGTTGAATATGGTCTCAATCATCAAGTGTCAAATATCCTCATAGAACTGCGAACAGCTTGCCGACATAGAGGACATTTAGGTGATCTCTCACGTTCAACTGCTATGACACAGATTTGGCAGCAAACGAGATGCCCACAAGGAATGAATGCGGATCGTCTTCTCCTCATTAAGCAGATCACACATAATTGTCCATCAGGCACATCGCCAACCTCTTCATCTGATTCAATTTGAGATGAATCTCCATCACTGACTTGTTGGGACTGTCTCTGTTGCCTCCACTCTTTCCATCTAGTCCAGTTTCTGAGAACACATTGATATTCAGTGTGCATGGAACCACATTCGATTTTGACACATGAAATAACAAACTATTTGTCTAATGCAATCTACTTATCATAGATCCTGATAAACCAATATTTTTTCCTGATCTAATAACTAACAGCTGAATCAATTTATTTGCAGTAATTTATGGCAAAGCAGTTGTACCTCTTAATAGCGTAGCCAAGGATACCAATGGACACTGAACCAAGAACAATTCCACCCCAGAGCAATACTTTTGTCTTAAAGCCAAGGTCAGCCACCATTTGATCCTTAGTCTTGTCAGACCTGTAAGAACCCAGCAAACAGTATCACAAATCAGAGAAGAATATTCTCCAGTTCAAATTTTGCTCCATGCTCAATAAAATGCTACAATCAAGTTAGAGGAAAGAAAGCCTAGAAACAAATCTAAATTGAATGATCCATTCAGGCCTCATGGAATAAGCTCCAGTACTTTTTGTCAACAGACTGGTAAATTTTCTGCAAATATTAGTCAAGAACTTGTGATATTCCAATTGTGCACTTGGACATAAAGCATTCATGCTGAATGAAAAGGCTGAGGAAACTTTTAGGAGAAAGGCACTTACAGAAAGTAAGGAAGATCCTTGCAAGATTTTATCTCAGGAATTCCATTTTTTGAGTTGCAAATGCCAACAACAGTGATTTCCTTCCCCAGTGGGAGGATTTTCTCCTCATCAAGTACACCAACCTTCAGAACAGAAAAAGTATAATGTCAGAGCTACAGCACATATTATGAAGATCAAGAGCTAAACAAATGCTACTAAAAAATTTGACCCACACATAAATAACCATTTCTTCAATATACTGAAATGAAAAGAAAAAGGAGAACACCAAAAATGAACTGTTTGACACTTACAGGGTATCCATGACCCAAAATGGCATGAAGGAATGTATAGGAAGAAGCATGGACGGGTTGCAACTTATGATAGACTGTCACAAGCGGGAGGGTATGTCTTGAGCCCTCCATGTCCACAATAACATACTCAGATTGTGGCCATTGATCACCATCTACCAGAATAAAAGGAACCTGTAAAATGAATAACCAAAAACCGGAAAGGTATAAAGATAAGTCTGCGTATCATATCTAAAATATAAAGGACACTTAACTCTGTCTGAAGGGAACTTTTCAAAGGGTCCTTCCCAAATGCTGTCATGCCAAAAACATCACGTATTGCAGCAGTCAAAATTTTGAAGACACTGCAATTCTACATGCTTACTTAGATTCGCTTATCTACTTACATGGTCAACCAAAAGCCTAACACCCCACAACATTTATCAGGATGAAGAAATTATACAAGAGAAACATTATCTAAATGGACAAAGAGTAATGAATTCACCGTTCTAATTGAGGTTGATACTTTCTCTCTTCCAGATCCGTCAAAGATAGTCCATATATTATACCATCCAAAAAGGCCTCTCCATTCGTTATATAAGCACTTCAATGACAAATCAAAAATAGAAAATAAATCAGACCTTATTACAGCAAAAAGCTCAACCATAGAAAAGAAAAATAAGCAATTTCATCCCTAAATCAAACCACAAACAATCATCGTGAGGAAAAGGACAACCTTGCTGCTAACAAGCATCCCACAATTTATCAATATCCCGTATTTTCAGCAGCATCAAAACATTTATAAGCCCTATGGAATTTTTTTTTTAACAACATCACCATGATAGTTCCTAGAAAACTCATAACCCTAATAACACACAGAAAATGACCAACATCTTCTGCATACATTCCTCACATATATATGCCATTACGAAAACAGTTATATATTTACAATCTTGAGCATTTCTTATCAATAAAATCAATAATTTAAATTTACAAAACAAGTTGCTGCATAGCAAAAAACAGCCAACTTTCAATCACAAAAATGAGCAACTATGGTTTATCATGTCTTGTGAAAACAACCAATCAACAACTAAAACCTAAACACCCTCAAACAAAGAAAGAATTCTAATTCACGCCAAATCTCAATTCCAAAAGACGATCGCAAAGTTAAATTTTGAGCTCGTAATCAAGTTGTTTCGTAAAAAAAAAAGGAACTTCACTTAACAAAAATGAATGACTAAGATTTTGACTACACATACAGTCTGATTTCTCTGTATAATCACAGCTTTATCTCCTGATTCACGAGATACCAATACTCTAGGCTTCAAGTTCATGAATTTCCCGTCAACTGCCGATTTCGCTTCCACATGGCCTCGCACAATAACGACCCTAGGGCTCTGTTCGTTCTGTTCATGATCAAGGATGGAGCGGAGATCGGAAACCGAGGTCTCCGGAGCATGGAGGATGACGCGCAGGGTCTTGGTGGTGGAGATATACTTGATGAAAGAGCGAACGGCGACACACGCTAAAACGACTCCAAGAGTAGCACCGTCGAAAGAGAGCAAGACTGGGCCGATCAGAGTAGCTAGGGCTTGCTGCCGCGAAGACATTTACACTTTGGCCGCCGGGAACGGCGGTTGTGGCGGTGGTTAAAATTGAGAATGAGAGATAGAACTGAAGATGAACGGTAAATGTACTTCTGTATATCTATGATTATATAGACTCGACCGTAGGTGATTATGTGTTTTATTTTCATTTGTTGTCTTATAAACTAGTGAAAATGGTTTTCAATTTCTAATTAAAAGTAGTTTTATCACGAATCTAAACATTTTTTTAGAAAATGAAAAAAATCAAACTTGTTTAATAATTTTCTCATAATCAATGCAATGCTATGGCAATAAAAATATTGTTTTAAAATAATTTGCAGTTAAATATATCTAACAAATTTTTGTTTCAAAATTAGTATTATTTTAGAAACAGCCTCTGTACTAATTAAAGGTAAAGGTCGTACTAGACTTCCTCAGATCTCGCGTCTTAGCGAGATTTCTACTAAATATTGTTGTTGTTGTTATTATTGTTAGAGAATAATCTTAAATAATTGTTGTCGTTTCAAATTTAAAAGAACTAAAAATATTTAAAGATTTTAATAATTAATGAAACTCAATTTTAAATAATTTAAAAAGCACTTTTCAATTTTAATTTTAAATAATTAATACATTTCTTATAATTTATAATTATTGTTACATTTAATAATTTATTTAGTATATATTGAAAAGATAATAACCATAATTTTTTTCCACTATCATAACAAAATATAATTGTATTGTTAGGAATATGCAAATCATATTAAGTTAATGATAATTAATTTTAATTTAATGTTAGAATTTCTTTCCTAAAAAGTAAAAGTACAAATTTCAATACACAGGAATTCCTATTTTGCTAAAGTCAAGAAAGAGTTATTAATTATATGCAACTTCTCTTTGAATTTTATAAAAAGGTTCATAACTTTCTAGTCACAAAAAAATTGTCCCAAATTTTGGAATAATAATTATGTCAAAAGCTCTATTTTTGTTGAACTACTGTGCTAAGAAAAATATGCCTCCTAGCAAGGTTAATTGACTTAAACTTTCAACCCCAAGACTTACTTGAATTTGTCCGTATACATTTATTATTTGCTTATTTATTTGTTTTAGCATATTAACGAAAATGGCTAAGACTTGTTATTAGGGATGAATATTTTGTACCAACCCAACAATTAGAAGACACAAATTAGATTGAATCTGATTTGGTCTAATATGAAATCAATGAATTAAATTCAATTAAATTAAACAAAAGTTAGATATTTATATTCAATTTAATTAAATCAAAATTAAATATTTAAATTATATCGAATCTTAATTTAATAAATTTTAAAAAAATTAATCAATCATAAAATATTATAGTAATTTAACCTAAAATTAATAAAAAAAATTATGTTTAATTAAACTGAAGTTCAAATTTAAACTCAAACTCGAACTCATACTAAAAATTTTTTCATTCTCAAATTCGAGTACCTTAATGATAACTTTTATTAAAGTTTTAACTTACGCTATTCATTCAATCTTTATTTTCAAGAAAAAAATCTTTATTATGAAAAAAAAAACATATGGTGAATAGTTTATCATAAAGTAGAAGATATTTATCTGAATAGTTTGACATCATATGATAAATATGATCTTATTCTGATATGTTCATTAATAAAAATCCTACTCCTACACGTTTGGATGGTTCCTGCAAATCCCCTATTTTGAATGTTCCAAAAAGTCAAGGTTTGGTGCTTCAGGAATCAGGATTGTCCCAGAACAAATGAAGCTATCAATTCATTCACAGCTTCAGGAGATTCTACATTTGCTGCATGGCCTGTGTCCTTGATTATCTCTATCCTGCATTTTGGTCCCAGGTGCCTGAAATGATCATCAGACATTATCACTTAATTAGACTTCGTGTACAGGATAAAAGAGAACAAAGAAAGATGAAAAGAGCATTACAGAGAGTTTACCTCTGCAACTGATAGGCCAAGGCTATTGGGAAGACATTGTCATGATCGCCCCATATCAGCAGTGTTTCCTGCACCCAACAACACACACTCCCTAGTGCTAATTTACCCACAGAAGTGAATTTTTTAGACTAAAATTAGAGATGACAATGAGTTAGATTGGGTTTGGGTTGACCTAATCCGACTTCTTATATTAAAGACTCATTCAAGAACAAAATGAACTAAAATGATGTTATTTTTTTAAATTAATTAAAACCAGCTTGAAACGAAATAATTTGTCATTTCTAACCAAAACTAAAGAGAAAAAAATCAAAAACATTACTTAGAAGACAATAAATCTAAGAAACCTTTCAAACACATCACACCTGAGTTATAATTGGAAGATTTTTATCTGCCTTTTTTGCCAGCAAGTGATCTACTAGCTCAGATTTCTCGTTTATGTTAGTGTTACCAAGTACCTGTCAAACAACTCTAGCCATTAAACGAACATTTTGAACACAATCTGACATATGTCAAAGACTGAAACTTGTCATGAACATCAATTCATCAGATATCATTGCCAGGAGAAATTGGGAAAAGGAAACTAGTGGCCTAAAAGGAACTCACATTCATGAACTGTTCAAGAACAATATCAGGAAACCACTTTAAGGGATTGCACTTGTACACAGTTAGATCCACCAACTGGCGCAAATCACTTGTCGTTGCAGGTAAAAGCAATTCTTTTGGATCTCTTCCAATTTTCTTAAGCTGCTCTCTTTTCTGCTCTTCACTACACCCCACACCAGTACTCACAATCACAACTTTCTCCACTTCCTTTGGGTACATCTCGGCCATTTCATATGCCACATACCCTCCATAACTAATTGAGTACACTGAGAACCTGTCAACGCCAAGTTTTTTCAACCCTTCAACCACACAACTTGCTTGAAACATATCAGTTCTGTCTGGTCGTTTTGAATAAGACTTGCCAAAAAACAACAAATCCGGCATGTACAAGTTAAACTTTTGTGAAAGACTAGGGACCTGATAGATAAACTGCAGCCTGGTATCACCGCCATAGCCATGAATCATTACTAGATTAGGCTTGTGAAACTGCCTGCGATAAGGGGTCCAAAAGTGCATGGTGGTTTCGTCATCTAAATCAACGGTGAGAGGTGACAAGCCACAAAACTTGTAGTAGGTGGAAACTACCACATTAACCACCAAGGTGAAATAAAATGGTATCCGGAGTGTCTCTAGCAAACCGGCAAGGAGTTGCCGGAGAAAGGCTAAGATGGTAGAGAAATAGGAGGACAAACCATGCAAAAGCTCCACTGAGTCCATGGAGAATACTGGACTGAGATATCGGAACTGAATGATATACATATGATGACATGATCCATCTTACCTATGAGATAACTTGTATGGATAGAATATTTTCTTCTTAATATACGTAATATCAGATATATGTAATAATTTGTAAATTTTATATTTTTATTTTCAACAAATCATCTTCTTAAAGTTTTATTTTGATTACTAAACAAACCAAGTATTTATAAGGTGCCTTTTCATGAGTCGGCTTGTTCACGTTGTCATGTCCAAACCATTAACTAAGGTCCAGTTTGATTCGAGGGTTAGTAATGAAATGGAATAAAACGTAACACACTTTTATCGTTTGTTTGGAAGTTTTATAATGGAATGGGATAGAAGCAGAGATTTTCATGTTACGTTCTATTCCATCATAAATAGTAAAAATAGGAAACTTTCAAATCGAGAGTTTTGTGATGGAACTTAGCGTTATATATATATAATATCTAATATACCCCAAGAATAACATCACCTCCTCCCTCACGAATAACACCGTTGAATAACATCGTCGAATAATATTGCCTCCTCCTTTATCACCACCGCTTGATCTTCGTCCGCCACTGTCTGGTCTTTGTCACTGACAAAGTTACGGTTGTGACTTGCAATGTTTGCAAGAGTCTGCAAATTGCAAAAGAAAATGACTTGCTTATTTGTAAGGGTGTTTAATATATATTTGTTATATAAGTTTATAATAGTTATTTATTATATATTACATTCTATTTCATCCATCTTCTAAATAACATTTCACTACGTTACATTATGAACCCTTCCATCCCTCTCAAACAACGTTTTACTATATTACATTCTATTTCATTACAAACCATTTCGTTCCGTTTCGTTCTGTTTCATTCCGTTACATTAATTAAAGTCCAACTAAACAGGACCTAAGGTAAAATCACGCTCAAATAATAACGTAGAAGTAACATGTTGCCCTTTAAAAGCATTAAGTTGCTTACGTGCAAATCCAAAGCCATTAGCAAGTGATCATACACTTCTGCTCTTCTTCCAGAAAAGAGCAGAAGTGTATGATTTGTAAAATTCAAATCTAAAGTCTAAAAGTAAACAAGAAAAGGGATTTGTAATTCTGAAAAAAAATTAAAAGGAAAATGTGGTCTTCCCATTGTGATGGAGATTTTTCTTGAAGCACAATGAGGCTGCAAGTGATGGTCCCAATAAAGATAGAATATGCTAATGTGAGTGAGTGTCGTGCAAAGAAAATGATATGCTTCATTAATATTTTTGGAGGATGTGACAACGATATCAATCTATGGATCCGCCTTTTTGTTAATATTAATTAATTTTAATTTGTTTTCAAAGTTTTAGTCATCAATAATTTTTTATTTAATAATTTATTTATAGAATATAAAAAAATTTATTTAGGACATCATTCTTGATGTGCACACCTTTTATTATATGAGATAGTGTGATCCAACAACAATAACAATTTAATAAAAATTTTATTGACAAGTGAACTTAAAAAGATTTAGTAATACATAATTTTATTTTTAATTGATAAAAATATTGTTCCTAATATGTAGGACTGTATAAGGATAAATACAATAAATGCAAGCACGAAAGGAAGAGATATTTATATAAAATTATTTTTTATAAAAGCTATTTTTTAACTTGAAAATCTTAAATTATTTCATAATTCCTCCAAGGGCTATGTTACAATTTATCATAATTATAGAGAAACTTTTTTTAATGCACCATAAATTCTTGAATAGATATATATAATATTTTGAAATATCTAAATTTGTTATTGGAGTCCTAATTTTTAACCCTCGTCTAACAATACCAAAAGTCCTATTAAACGAATTACATTGAATGTTACTAAAATATATCTTCTTTTCTGTTGACATTTAGACTTTTCAAAAAAAAAAAAGTCCTATTAAACGACGCCGTTCCACCACTGCCCTTTTCGCCTCTACACTTGCTTCTTAATCTGATACTCCACCTCCTTGTTCCGGATCGCCAGCTTCTCAAACGCTACTCCGTCGATCTTTGAGCGCCGCCGCTGGTTGCCGTTTCCAGGAAACCCTCTACTTCTGATTTATCACGTCTTTTGGGTTAGTTTTTGTTCAATCTTGTTTGAAAACAATTAGCTAGTTGATGAGTTAATTTACTTGGTTAGGCCTTTAGGGTTCAATACCTTGAGGTACTAGGTTGTATAGATCAAAAGCAAAATTCTTGAGCAGCCTACGCAGAGAACCTGAGATGGGCGGTGAAAGAAACATGACAAGAATGACAAAGTTTTGTTCTTTTTAAGCCTTGATGACAAAAAGAACAGAACTTTGTTTAAACTTTCTGTTTTTCTTAGTGATATATGACGAATAACGTTGGTTCACAGGGTTTTGGGAACAGTTTGAACATACCTTCGTTTACTTGTTAGTGTATAACAAGCAATTATGAATTTTTTGTGTTCCACATAATTTGTGGTTGATTAGAATGTCAAGGTCAGGAGATGAACATCAACAGGGTTGCTCAAAATACTGTTTCTCTGTTGCTTCTATTGTTGTTTTACTTGCCTGATTGAATTTTAAGTATTCATTGAACTTACTCTGAGTGGCAAGCAAGTATAGGAGTTATTTGGAAATTTTGGCTTAAAGCTCTAGGACTGAAGTATCGTTGGGTTTCCAACACTGACTGTCGTCTGTAGACTGTAGTATTTGGAGTTTTGATCATAATCCTGTGAACGATCATACAATGGAAGACAACCTGCCATTCTTCAGAATGGCAGGGCATATTTTTGTACACGGGCATATATGGTCTGCATAAGTTTGCTCCTTCTGAATATGATTGTTTACATCTTTCTTGTGTTTGGGTTCCGTATCTAGGATTCCTTGCATCCTACATCCAGGTGAGGGATAACTTCTAATCTGAGATGAAACTCAGTCTTGGATCCGTACCATTTCTGGTCCAAACCCCGAGAAGTCTTACATACATGCTATCAAAAGGCCTGAATGATCTATATTTCAACTTAATTGCATTTCTATTTAAGAAATATCAGGACATATCTATTGCACTTTAGAGATGTCTGACTGTGGTGTTTTATCATGGTTGAAGAAATGGCGGAAGGAGATGAGGACTTGCCAAGGGATGCAAAGATTGTGAAATCACTGCTTAAATCGATGGGGGTTGAAGACTATGAGCCTCGTGTCATCCACCAGTTTCTGGAGTTATGGTATCGATATGTTGTTGATGTGTTGACAGATGCACAAGTTTACTCGGAGCATGCTGGCAAGTCTTCAATTGACTGTGACGATGTGAAGCTTGCCATTCAGTCCAAAGTCAATTTCAGCTTCTCACAACCTCCCCCAAGAGAGGTAATCAACTATCTTTATTACCATATAGATCTTTCTTCAGAATATGAATTTTGGAGTCACATGAGAAAATATGAGCTTTTTAGTGTTAAAATTCTAAATTTTATGTCAAAACAAACTTATTTTTGAGCCCCTTGACTGTTACTTTCTGTGCTCGGTCTTATTTTGCTTTCCAATAAAATTTTATTTGAAATCTGACACAACGCTTCCATTCTTTATTCCTTCTAACAAGGAGTGTTGAGGTTTTCTTTGGAACTAAATTTTTTTGTACTTGCTTGTCTCATTTCGAAGCCAATGTAATGTAAGCATCTTAAAGTTACAATTTATCAGGTTTTATTAGAGATGGCTAGAAACAGGAACAAAATCCCTTTACCAAAAGCGACACCTGGACCTGGTATTCCTCTTCCACCTGAACAGGACACACTGCTTACTCCCAACTACCAACTTGCCATACCAACTAAGCAACCTGCCCAAGCAGTAGAAGAGACTGAAGAGGATGATGAAACTACTGATCCCAATCCTTCCCAAGAGCCTAAGCCCGTTCTACAACAACAAACTCCTCAAAGAGTTTCCTTTCCCCTCAACAAACGCACAAGGTGAAAGCTTCCAACTACACATGTAACTGACCAGCAGGAATAGGGCATGGAGGAATTAGAAGGAAGAACCAAGTCCCGAGGACCAAGTATGAACAT
>JAOQMM010000005.1:3776239-3787358 GCA_027563515.1 Erythroxylum platyclados
TGTCAACGACTTAACAGGTATAGTTGGTGTTAACTCCACCACATCTCCCATCTTCAGCTTGCAGGTGGGATCGTTTACGGCCTCGTGATTCAGCTTCGGCCTCAATGCTTGCTTCCAAGGATACCCGTATGGATACCCCCTTAGGTTTTCATGTTTAGCTCTCTCGAGAAGATCCATAAATGTCGAATTTGCAGGGAACTCTTGCACGGACATCTGCAATCATTCAAGAATGGTCGCACGCAATTAAGTAAAAACATGATCAGGGCAGATGACTGATCATAAACATCAAATTTAACAAGCTCCCAATAAGCTCTCATGCTTGTGACTAATAAAGATTATATTAGTTAAAACAGTATGTGTGAATCTTATTTTTAAGCCATAAACCTCCATCCTATTTTGCTCAAATGTTGGAAAATGAATAAAGTCAGAAACAAGGAACCAAACCTTATCATTTTCAATCACAATGATGAAAATAGGTCCATCTGATAAATGAAGAGGCTTGAAAGAAAATGGACAATCATCAGAGTGCGAAGGGAATGTGCAAGGAGGCTTCATTGGCTTGCTCATCGTCTCACATTGCCAGGAGAGTACCCATCGTGCCCACTCAACCATCTGCAGCACAGAGGAAGGGTGCTCGCGATCACCTTCTTTGTATCTCCAATGGGCCGCAAACCCAAACTCAGCTTGCAAATGCATTTCCTTTGTTCGAATTTGAACTTCAAGTGGCATTGTGCCTTCACCCATTACTACCATATGAAGAGATTTATACCTACAATTACAAATGTGAACCAAAATTAAAAAGATATAAATATAATCATGATTACATGCCACCACTAATAAGCCAAGGCATACCCATTGGGTTTGGGTTCGCATATGTAGTCCTTGAACTTTCCAGGTACTTCAGGCCATATATGACGAACAATCCTCATGGCTTTATAACATTCATCTTCGTTTTGAACAATTAAACGCAGCCCATGAATATCGTGGATCTCATCCATGTTCAGCTTCTTCCTGCATATAATCACCCAAAAGAAGTTAAATTACTTCGGCAAAATAAGAGATCATCGACACAAATACACATATAGAGAAGGTGAAAGGAACATACTTCAACATTTTGTTATAAATGCTATACAAGCTTTTGTGACGTCCACAAAGAACATGGTACAGAATGCCTTCTTTCTCAAGAGCTTGGACCAGTTTCTCTTTGGCAGCAGTGATCATTGCCTCATCAAAACATTCTACAAGTTTAGAATACAACTCTTTATGCTGATCTGGGTTGAGATGCTTAAAACACAGATTCTCTAGCTTCTCTTTCCAAGTAGAAATTCCCAGTCGACAGGCCAAGGGTACAAATATCTCCAAGGTCTCCTTAGCCAATCTCTGCTGCTTGATTAAAGACAATGCATCTAGTGTGATCATGTTGTGCAATCGATCTGCTAATTTAATCAGCACCGCTCTTGCGTCTGTCATGGCAAGGAAAATGGTATGCAGACGATCTGCCTCCACAGTTCTGTTTGCTGTGTTATTCTCACGTGCAAGTTTACTCAAGTGACTAAGCTTAGAGACCTGAGTGGAAATCAGGAATCATCAGATTCAGGGCTTGGGCATGGTCCTAATAACTAATAAGACTTGAGAAATGTTGATGTCCATATTCTTCAAAATTATATATTGACAGAGCATACAAATTAAAGTTAGGAATTAAACTTCCACAATCAATGAATCCAAGGCATTGCTTGACAAAGCTTTATAATATAAGAAACACCATAGTTGGAAAAGCAACTTCCAAGAAACGTGCAAAATCACTCAACCAAAGAGATCATTGTGCAGGAAAAAACATGTCTTGTATATTAAATGACGAACGTTTCAACAAAGTGAATAGAATGATGAATTTTCGGTGTTAAATCAACTGAAGACTTAGAAGCTTCAATGATTCCCTAGTTAAACAAAAAAGTTTGGCTTCATACCCCTTCAACCAAATCAGCCACGTCTGCTCCAAATGACCTTCGTATATAGTCATGGCTTAGAAAAGAGTCGTCAAGAGTGTCGTGCAGAAGCCCTGCAGCAACCACTGTAGAGTTAGCACCAATCTCCGCAAGTAAAACTGCAGTCTCAACACAATGCTGCAAATAAGGATCTCCACTTGCCCGCATCTACAAGAAAACACAACTAACGATTTTAGTAAACGTTTAAAAAACACAACTAATGATTTTAGTAAACGTTTAAAACATAAAACCTTCAAACAAATATCCCATAAAAAATCTTTATTACATCTTTACCTGTCCTCTATGTGCTTTCTCAGCCTCGTAAAATGCTTGGATAATAACGTCTTCATGGAAAATCTTGTGCCTCAGTTGCGCATCGGATAACAATTTCCTAGCATAAGGCTCAAAAACAACCTCCACGCAAGTATCTTCCATAGAAAATGTTAGTTCATCCGCAACAACAGCCACATCACCACCAGCACCTTCAATCTCAGAGCTTGGAGAATCATAATCAACACATGATCCCAATGCACTTCTCACAATCCCGTTAAACAACAAGTTAGCCCCACCACGAAACGAGGAGCCATGAATTGTGCTCTGAAAAACAACATCAGAAACACACCTCTCACGACCAATTCTCATAGGAGGGCTAGTCGAGCACGAGACAGGACCTTGAAACACAGACACGGGACTCTGATCCCTCTTTGAAAAAGATCCACTAAGGAATTTACTGGAGGAATACCAATAAGAGCCACTTAATTCCTTCACTTCCTCCCCTCTATCATGCCACAAAGAACCCAATTCCTCCCTATCACCAGAAAAAGAAGCGTGTTTTACAGTTGGCGACGAGAACAAGCATGAGAGGCCCCCAACAGTGGGCTTCTGACAACAAGACGCACCAGAGGAACCCGTCGACGAAGATCTCGAGTTCAAGTCGAAATCGAAAGTTGCGTGAGCATTAATTTGGCATGTGTGTGCAGTCGAACACACACTACCAGGCGGGCTCGCGTATAAAGCTATAGTTGGAACCTGCATAACTCTCTATAACAAATCAACCCAGATCACGAAACGCTTGCTTCAAGATCGAATCTTTCTGCGTTTTTAATCAAATATCAAATCTTTCTCAAAAACCCAATATTCTTCACCAAAACCCCACAAATTATATGCAGAAATCGGAGGCTTGCGCCAAAGAACAGGAGAAGATCTTTCTCAAGAGACACTCTTGGACGGATGACGGCCACAAACCCTAATGACCCAGATGAGACAAAACGTTTCTAGACACAACAACAATAGAGAAAGTGCAAGAAAGAGAAGAATGAAGCAAATATTTGAGAAGCGTACAACTGTTCCGAGTGAAAAATGGAGAAGGAGCAGAAACTGTAGTTAACAGTAGGAATATAATTATATGAATATAAAGCAATTTTAATGAGAGAAAGTACTAAATTTTAGAATTTTAACCTAAAATTGAGAGAATATACAAGAAATTAATCTTAAATTTCAAAACAAAACAGAGTCAACAAGCCTTTGATTTCGTACACGAATAGATTGAAACTTGCGAGAGACAAGAAACTTCTTCTTCTTTGATTTTGTGTGAGATGAATCTCTCTCCTCTCTCCGGCCTTAGCTTGGCGACCCGGGAAAGTAACAGCGAAAATACAAAAAAGCCCTCAAGGAAAAAAAGGTCTAATTTCTATTTTAAAAATATATCTTGCCCTTTTTTATTTTTCTAAATTTTATTTTGATCATTGAACTTAATCTCCATTTTATACTACAAAAGATGAATGGTTTATTTGTGGTAATTGATGGATTAAATATCCCGAAGAAGGAAGAACCAACAAAATATGTAATCAAATATTCCATAATTTGAGAGAAAGCTTTGACTAACCGGTAAAAATTACTCTTTTGTAATTATGTTTCTTTGTAATTAAAAAGTCACAAGATCGAAACATTTTTGTAAAAATATAAAGGTAAAATTGCGTACATCGATAACCCTTCTTAGATTTTTGTAAAATAAAGGGTTTTGTGTACTGGACATGATGACTTTAATATTCCATAATTACCATTAATATTTTAATTAGAAGGGAAAGTAATGTTGTGAACGAGATTTAGAAGATATTAATTTTAGATTTGTAGACATTCTAGAAACGATATAGATAAGTATATTATGGACATGGTCAAATTGTACTAACTGAAGAAAATGTTAGGGAAGGAATATTAAAAGTATATTATAAGCAAGGTTTTATCCATAATGACTAGGATTTGGTTATATTCTTCATCTATTACCAAACAGCAACATATATAGTTGTTTTTTACTATCATAAATCCTTGCTTGAGAATAATACAAAAATTTGAAAATGAGTGAGGTTGAAGACTATACTATAAAGTATATGATTGATGTATGGACGGCATCATTGTTATAACTTATACTGCTATGAATAGTTAGATAGAACCATCATTTCCTTCCTCATCTTTTTTTCTTGATTTGATAGGGAAAGATGTATGTTATATTGAGTTTTGATAGTTAAAAAAATCTCAAAACATTATAGGTAAGATAGGTTACTTGAAGTTTCTATGTGATGAATTATTCTTCTAATATCAATTTATTTATTGATCTAGTTATTGAAATCTTTGTCTAGTCTCTCCCACTTACCTCTAATTAAAATGGATTTTGAGCTAATGATTGACTTTAGATATTGCTATTTTGTGTGCAATTGGTATGGAAAGAACCAATGAAAGATGGGAAAAGTTCATGATACCCAAAGTCAACAAAGAACTATGTAAGCTTCAACAACTATGTAAACTAATGAAATTGGTTTTGTATTTTTGTGGCCAACTCCAAGTTAAAAATGACTCTTAATCATACTTTAAGCTTTGCCCTTATCCCCTTAAACCCAAATCCAAAGTATACCCCTTTTTCCTAATTGGAAATTATTTTGTGCCTTGTTGGAATGACAATGGCATTGGAACTATAACACAAAGTGGTCTTCCCAAGTGGGATTAGACTTGCTTTTCTCCTGCACGTTCCCAAAATGATGCAATTTAGCTTTTAGGGTTACATCAAGATGGTGAAGAGGGTCCACATGCCTGATATTTCTTCACTTGCTTTCTCTAGCCTCAAGGCAAGAACCATTTTATGGATGAGGAATCATTTGAATATTTCATTCCAAAGAGAAATCAATTATTTTTATATTCAAGAACTTTTTAAAAAATTAAATTGAATGAATTAGGCTATCCACAAAAAGTCACACAAAAGTCACGTATTTTTTTAATTTAAACTTGTAATTTTTTAGTCATAAAAAAAAGTTACTTATTACTTCAAATATTCAAGAATTTGTTATGCCCTATTATGCCAAAAAAATTGATGCACAAAATGCAATTACACTAAATAAAGCTTCAAATTAACATGCAAACTCACCAATTGTTAACTTAAAAGTTTGACTACTTCTAAACATTTATTATAAAAAATAAAGACATCTCTTTTTCTCATAATTTGACTTTATTATTTTAAAAAGTTTCTCACATTATCTTAAATAATTCATACACATTCTTTTAATAAAATTTATCGGATTTTTTATAAAATCGTTATATGACATTATTTGTATTTTTGGCAAAAATTTAAAAAAATATAACTAAAATATTTAATAAATATAATAATTGTTAAATTATGCAAATAATAATAATAATTGATTGGGCAACAAATACAAAAAGGGCAGTATTGAGAATTTAGAAAGAGGGTTCTCTAGATGATAAGGACTAATTCCTTCATCTTTCCTACACTCTTCACCCTCGTTAATCATCTACAATATTCTTTCTTCCTCTTCAAAGTTGTCCTGTTCTGTTCATTCAATCACACCGCCACCACGTGTCTTGCCCCTCACCGCCACATGGTCAACCTGCTCTTCACACAAGTGTCCACTTTGACAGCTGTTAGTTGCGCGTTCTGTTCCGGCGCGGTAACAGGCCTGTCACGCTCACACCACGTGCTTGTAGCTTCCTCCAAGTCTCTGAGTCTGACTTCCCCTTCCACGAATCCTGAGCTCGAGCTCGAGCTCCAGTTTGGACCTCGTGAGCCACTAGATTCTTTGTGTGACCCACGTTGAAATCTTGTGATCGTATGAAAGAATTCTTCACCGTTGATTGCGTGGACTCTGTGTCGGTAACTCAACTAGCTTCAAGAAAGGTCAGAGGAGAACAATTCAGTATATGGACCCAATTACGACTTAGGTACAATTAAAGCAAATATTTTTTTGTAATATATTCACTAATGTCTTTTGAATGTGTATTAAATAATATAAAAATTATTTTATTTTAGGTAAAACTCACAGTTATAATTTTTCATATATCAGAATCTCCTCAAATTTCGCAGTTAACAAAATTTTAACTAAGTATTGATGATGACAATAATATTAAATAAGTAATTATATTATAAATTATATATTTTAAATAAATTATTTAATAAATTAATAACGTATAATATAAATAATAGATTCAATTTAAGTAAAATTTACATATCTTAATATCTTTTTATTTTTAATTATTTGTCCCCTTTTAATTAAATTTGTAAGATTAACTTCACTACTTAATTATAGCGTATGGTCTGAAACGTGGGAAAGTTGGGACACATTCAGTGCACTTGCACATGTAATAATAAGACAGTCAATAACAAAGTAGCGTTATGGAGTTGATGGAGGACGGTTTGTTTGTCCCGAACGTGGAAATTGTTGAAGCGTGCAAGTCAAACAACGTTTTAGGTTTGCATGTGTTGAATTTGGACGTGCACTTTGCGGTTACGCTTCATTTTACATACACCATCACCCTAAGGTTAGGTATAGTTTAAGGGATAGGGTTATTCTATTCTTCAAGGCTCAAACTTCTTTGTATTATGATATTTTTTGTTAATATATCATTTCATGTCGATTTAAATTGATAAAATATTGATCAAAATTGTTAACATTTATACGATGTCGTAATTTGAACTTGAGATAATAAAAGATTAGAGAGATCGGCACTTTTGTTTTTCCACAATTAATGATCATTATTTGTAGGACATAGAAGTAGGTCATTATAGATTTTATGAATAATAGTGGTTGGATTGAGTACGTGAGTGGTGTTGAAGGACTAATAGAATTAGATGATATCAAAGATATATTAACAAACAAAAAGCTCCGTTTTTTTAAACTATTTATTCACAACAGAGATGATAACGGGTCTAGGACTGATGTAGCTCAACCTGGCCTCAAATCAATGAGTGTAATTCTAGTCGATCGGACATCGGGTCTTTTTTTTTTTTTGAAAAAAATTATGTTTCAAATTAGGCTTAAACCCGATCCTTATAAATAAAATGACGTTGTTTTGTATTTTTAGTTTAAAAAAATTTTGGATCAAACTCGACCCTCTGCCTTAGGCTTGATCGAATCTCGAGTTAAGCCTGGGTCCAGCAACAGGAGCTCAAGGCCTAACCGATTGCCATTCTTAAGTTGTATGCTCTCTAATTGGACAGTATAGATAAAAGAAAGAGATTCATTTGTTCCTATTTTAATAAACATTTTTAATTTAAAGTTATTTATTAAATAAATTACAGATTTAAAAGGGTCTAGTTTTAAAAAAATTTTAATTTGATGTTAGACTTTTTAAAGTTTTTAATTTAATAACTAATTTATTTTTGTTGATGCGGTTAATATATAGATATTTTTGTAGTATTTGGCAGATATAATAAATAGGTAAAATTACCATTTTGATTTTCACTAAATTAAAATTTTAAAATTTTTTCTAAAAATTTAATACTAAATTAAAAATTTTCTAAAAATTGAATACTATTTAATTGTCATTCCTTCATTAAAATATGAAAATTAATATCTTTAATTTCTTAACAATTTTTACTAATTATATAAAGGATAATAATTAATATAATTGTTAATTTCAATAACAACTTTGATTAATGAATCTTCAACCTCATTTTTTTAAAACCAAAATTTGATCTGCAAAACATTGTTAAATGTAGTCAGTGAAAATAAAAGACCTTTAATCACTAGTATGACATTATTTGCATTAATCATATTTCTTTAGATTTGCGTTCGATATGTTAAATTTAGACTAGTTTCATTTTAAGGAGATAGTAGCTAAAGTTAGGAATTAATTAATTTTTGGAAAATTAAATTGAGATTTAATTCATCATATAATATAAGTATCAATTGTTTGATTTGAGTGTTGTTTGGTTTTATTGGATCATTTTATTGGGCTTCTTAAAGAATTAATGGGTTTAGACTTCTTGACCATGGTATGAATTTATTTTTATGAATCCAAGTTGATGAGTCCACACAAGACAATTTTCTATATCGAATAAGTTCAAATTATTAGTCTCTGGTTTACAATAAATACATTGGATACAATTTAAATGCTTATTAAAATTTTAAATATCAATAAATTATTATATTAAAAAACTCAACTGGTTCGACTGGTTTAACCATATAAACCTTTAATTTTTGAATTTTTCGGTTCGATTTTTAATTTTACGGTTCGATTTACTTTAATAACTCTTGTTGTTAAAATCAAATCAATTTTTGTAAATTAATGAGTTATTATAAACTAAAATAAATCAATTAATTTTTATTTTACATTCTCTTTTTAATTAAATTTCAATTTTTTAGGCAGATAAAGACAATCTTTTTTAACCATATTATAAATTCTTTAATTTTATTTAATTTTTATTCGATTATATAACTGTTTAATACCAGTTGAATCTTTTAAACCTTAAATCTTTTTGTCTTATCAATTTAACTTCCGTTCCGAATTTTAAATCATTGATCATTAGTTTCCTTTTCCATTTTGAAAGATGAAATTTCATTTTTAGAATACTTCACTTCCTTATGCACCAAATCTTTAATTTGATTTCCATTTTGGAATAGGATATTTAATTTCAACAATTGTTCCCAATTAGTAGGTTGCAATAAACAATTTGATTACGTTTTTTAATCACATTATTCATGATTTTAAATGCCAAATTTCAAATGGAAATTCTTGATTAATAAGGATCATTATTATTAATTACAGGTTGTCATTAAAAAATATTTTAAATCCCATAACCTTAAATCATAAATCTCAAAATAAATACACAACTTTAAGCTTTTTTCTCTCTCCACAAAAACCCTAGACCATAACCCCACATTATAAGAATCTCTCTCTCTCTCTCTCTACCAATCACCAAAGCACAAGGTAAGCTCTCACAAGAGTCAAGCTTTTGAAGTCTAAATACCAAAGACGAAATCTTTAGTGGGATTCCTTCAAATCTCTTCAAACTATCGAGTAAAGCCTGAAGATTGTACTTGGGTTTTGGGGTTTTAGTGGAGTGTAAACAATGGATGATCTTGAAAACGCAATACTTATAAGTTTTGATGAATCGGGTACCATAGATTCTGCGCTAAAATCACGGGCGGTGGACTTTTGTCAGCGAATTAAGGAGTCTCCAACTATATGCAGTGTTTGTATAGAGAAGCTATGGTTTTGCAAGCTTGTTCAGGTTCAGTTTTGGTGCTTGCAGACTTTGCAAGAGGTTATCAGAGTAAAGTATGGAGTTTTGAGTTCAGAAGAGAAGGACTTTGTAAGGAAATCTGTCTTCTCGATGTGCTGCTTTGAGATAATTGAGGATAGCAATGCTGCTACGACTCTAGAGGGTCCTGCATTTATAAAAAACAAACTTGCTCAGGTTTTGGTTACTTTGATTTATTTCGAGTACCCTTTGATTTGGTCCTCCGTTTTTGTTGATTTTTTGTCACATTTAAGCAAAGGAGCAATAGTTATGGATATGTTTTGTCGGGTATTAAATGCCTTAGATGACGAGTTAATTAGTTTAGATTATCCACGAACTCAGGAGGAGTTGGGGGTGGCTGGGAGGGTAAAGGATGCTATGAGAGAGCAATGTGTCGGCCAGATGGTTGGAGCATGGTACGACATTGTGTCCTTGTACATGAATTCTGATCCAGAGCTTTGTACAAGTGTGTTAGATTCGATGAGAAGGTACATTTCATGGATTGATATTGGGTTGGTTGCTAACGATGCTGTTATGGGGTTATTGTTTAAATTGATTTTACTTAATGGAGGGTCTGATCAGCTTCAAGGTGCTGCTGTGGGGTGTGTTTTGGCAGTGGTTTCTAAGCGGATGGACCATCAAACTAAGTTAACAATGTTACAGACTCTTCGAATAAGTAGGGTTTTTGGGTTGGTCACTGGGGATAGCGATTCAGAGTTGGTGTGTAAAGTAGCCGCGCTAATTACTGGGTATGCTGTGGAAGTCTTGGAATGCTACAAAAGGGTAAATACAGGAAATTCCAAAATGGTTTGCCTTGAACTTTTGAATGAAGTACTGCCCTCTGTTTTCTATGTAATTCAGAATTGTGAGGTGGACACAACATTCACTAGTGTGCAATTTCTTTCAAGTTATGTTGCCACAATGAAGAATTCTTCTCCATTGAAGGAGAATCAGCTTCATCATGTGGGTCAGATATTGGAAGTGATTCATTCCCAAATACAATATGATCCTATGTATAGGGATAATCTTGATATGTTGGATAAGATTGGGAGAGAAGAAGAAGACAGAATGGTTGAATTCAGAAAGGACTTATTTGTATTGCTGCGTAGTGTGGGTCGTGTGGCCCCGGAGGTTACTCAAGTATTTATCCGGAATTCTTTAGCTAGTGCCATGGTATCTTCAACTGAAAATAATGTTGAAAAGGTGGAAGCTGCCTTGTCTCTTTTGTATGCACTCGGAGAGTCATTAAGTGATGAGGCTTTGAGAACAGGAAGTGGATTGTTGGGAGAGTTGGTGCCAATGCTTCTTTCAACTCGATTTCCTTGCCATTCTAATAGACTGGTTGCACTTGTGTACTTGGAGACAGTAACTAGGTATATAAAATTCATCCAGGAGAATACACAATATATTCCCATGGTTCTTGCAGCCTTTCTGGATGAGAGAGGAATACATCATTCAAACATACATGTGAGTCAGAGAGCGAGTTATCTATTCATGAGAGTTGTGAAGTTGTTGAAATCAAAGCTTGTGCCTTTGTGACTAGTTTTTTTGCATCACGAACAACTCCTGGAGCTCAACCTTCCATTCGTAGTGCAATGCAATCAAGAGATGC
>JAOQMM010000005.1:3787458-3801358 GCA_027563515.1 Erythroxylum platyclados
TCTAAGCTTGTGCCTTTTATAGAGACGATACTGCAGGTAATATAAAACATCCGACACATTCTGCCATATATCATCTACAAAATTTTTTGGAAGATACAATTGTTTCTTTTAAATTCTGCATCTTCTGAATGCTGTCATGAATTAACAGAGCCTTCAAGATACAGTTACTAGATTTACAAGTATGGATCATACAGAAACTGATGTTTCAGAATCAGACGACGGGAGTCACATTTTTGAGGTACTCTTCCTTCTCTTCCCATGTTGGTTATTTAATAGTTAAAATTCAAAATACCATAGAGTTATGCATGCATGGATAAAGATGTGCCCTTGAAGATATTGTGTAATGGTGCATAAAATAATTGGGGATTCATTCTTGTTCTAACATCTTTGGTGACTATTCACAGGCAATCGGTTTATTGATTGGAATGGAAGATGTGCCGCTTGAAAAGCAATCTGAATATCTCTCTTCATTGCTCAATCCTCTTTGTCATCAGGTTATGATTAGTTTTATAGTTCTTCTGAAATATTTGATTTTTGTGAAACATTTGATCTTTGCTGTTGATTCATTGTTTGTCTACCTGGGCTTTGAATTAATAATGTGCTTTTGTCTGCAAAAAGTGACGTACGAAAATATTTTTTCTGGTTCATATGTGTTCAGTTATGCATTAACATACCGTATTAATTCCAGTGATTGATTTAGTCTTTTCTTCTCTTATCATTTCTTCTTACAGGTTAAGGCATTGCTCCTCAGTGCTGAAGTAATAAATCCAGATGAGTCTCTGGGAAGAGTTTCCAATCTTCAGCATATAATAATGGCAATCAATGCACTCAGCAAGGTTCTTTGCCCATCCTTTTACCTCATAGCATGCTGGAAAAATAATTGTTTCTTTGACCTGCATGAACACACTCATTTTGCATTAAAAGTAATCTGCTTTAACTTGTAAACAGTTGTTCTGAAGCGGTGTATTGAACTATTGAGTATTGCTAGACAAACTCCTTTTACTATAATCATATCTTAATTACTTCATGCCCTTCCATACTTTTGGGAGCATGTTTAGAAGCTAACTATGAATTTGATCACAATTTTGTTCTTCGGTCTAGGGTTTTAGCGAGCGTCTTGTAACTGCCAGTCGCCCTGCAATAGGCCTCATGTTTAAGCAGGTTGGTTTCTATATCCTTTCTTTATTATTCTGTAAGTATGTTAGCTATTCAGTTTCTTTCTAATAATTTGCAATTTCTAAAAAGTGATTGTTTTCTTGATTTCTAATAATCTTATTTCATACAAAGTTTTTTCATTGATTTTGCATTCCTTCCTGTTTTTAAATTTGTTTTCCTCTTTCTGTGCTAGACACTTGATGTTCTTCTCCAAATTCTTGTTGTATTTCCAAGAGTAGAAGCCTTGAGGAGTAAGGTAAGAGGAGTATGGATCCTTGAAATCTTGGCCTTTCTTAGCTTGTTGACTGTGCAGTTCTAAAGCTTGCTTTCATGTTATTCAGGTCACATCCTTCATACATCGAATGGTTGACACTCTGGGAGTATCAGTGTTTCCTTACCTTCCAAAGGCATTGGAACAACTGCTTGCAGAGAGTGAGGTAAAACATATCCCCATTCTATTGGTCCACATGCAATTCTTATTTTAACTTCGTGGCCCCAGGAGATAAGTCACCTTATTACTAGTTTGTTGAGATCCAATGATTACTGTTTATATTTTCCTTTTCTTTGTGTTGAAAGGCAATGATATAGATTTAAGGATCTGCTGCACCTATCTTTTGAAAATTGTGGTTCTTGCCCTAGATAGGAGAAATGCCTCTTACTAGCCAGTATGATGCTTGAAATTGGAGCTTGGTTCTCCTGAAATGCTAAATGTATATTGCTTATGATGAACAGAATTATGGATAAAGACCAATTCAATTTCTGCTCTAAGGACATCTTGTGAGGTTTTTTGTACAATAAGCAACTTTGTTACCATAGCGAAGTGGATGAAACTGAGCAGTTGAATGGAGCATGTTTGATGTGATGATAATTACGTGTTTTTCCTAATATTCTCCATTTCAAGGCTCTTATGTCTAGACTATGATTTAACTGCAGCCAAAGGAAATGGTTGGTTTACTTATACTACTTAATCAGCTTATATGCAAATTCAATGCATCAGTTCGTGACATACTGGAGGAAGTATTTCCAGCTGTTGTTGGTAGAATATTTAATATTATCCCAAAGGATGCATTTCCTTCAGGACCTGGAAGCAATACTGAGGTAAGGAAATAAATAGCAAATGGTCTGTTGTGCGTATTGCGTAGGGATGTCTCTCAATCAAATGTTGCATGAAATGGACATCCAATATAAGTAAAAATAATTTGATTGACAGGGTTTGATGTTTTGGTGCTTGAATTAGAAATTATTTCCTGTCTCTTGACATGAAATGTATTTTGTTGTGTTACTCTGTTTTTATTTATAATTTGTTTAGTTTTATATATTTATTTGGGGTGGGGCATTGGGATAAATTTTCACCGTCCATTTAAACTTTTGACTGTAGTGGAATAACTTATAGGTATAAGAAGCTTATTGAATATCTTAGTCATCATCAGCATTGTCATTACCGTTGTTATTATAATGTAGTTAAAATAGGATTACATGACGCGCATTAGCTAAGACTGCTTTTCATGTTCTCGGTCAGGAAATCCGTGAGCTACAAGAACTTCAAAAAACAATGTACACTTTTCTTCATGTGATCACTACACATGATCTATCTTCAGTCTTCCTTTCACCCAAAAGTAGGGATTACTTGGACCCTATCATGAAATTGCTGCTGCATACAGCTTGTAACCATAAGGATATTCTTGTAAGAAAGGTACTTCTACTGCCATCTGTATTTAATCTGGAAGGATTGGGTCTTCTTGCATATTGGAAAAGGCATGAACTAATTGTAAGATGATACTGGTGGAAATGCAGGCATGTGTTCAGATATTCATTAGATTAATTAAAGATTGGTGTGTGAAACCTCAGAGTCAAGAACGGGTTTGTCACACATCTGGTTTTTCATTTAGCAGTTTTAACTACTGAGGAGTTTCCATTCTCTAATGGAATTTAATCTTTCAGGTACCAGGTTTCCAGAATTTTATAATCGAGGCTTTTGCAACAAACTGTTGTTTGTACAGTGTGCTTGACAAGTCGTTTGAATTCCATGATGCAAATACTGTGAGTGTCGTGCAGTTTTTCTTTATTGTATTACTTGTTCTCTGTTTAGAAGTTATTTCATTTGTAAGGTAGCAGAATAATTTCTGAGGTGTGCCTGGAAACAGCTTCTAGGTGCTCTAATGGGTATTGGGTTGTGGATAAAAGATTACTAAGGACTCTGTACTTGTTTGAGGCATATGGCTCTTTGTTTTCATATTTCTTTTTTCCCGTTTAGCCTCCAACTTGGTAGTTAAATAACATGTATACCACAGATATAGGGGTAAACGTCTTCTGTGATTGACTAATAATTCTATGGAAGAAAAATGGACTAATCATATTGAGTGTTCAATTGCATTCAAATTTAACAAGAAGCTGCCATTAGCCATCTGTGATCGCACTCATAATTGCTTTTGTTTTAGTTTTTGGTCTGTCAGCCTAATTACAGATCAAAACAGTGTTAGTCAATTGTATAGTAATCAATGATGTGACATATGGTCATACTTACTGCAGTAAATACTTTTTGGACCTTTGTTTCAGCTTGTGTTGTTTGGAGAAATTGTACAGGCTCAGAAGGTCATGTATGAAAAGTTTGGTAATGATTTTCTCATTCATTTCGTATCAAGAAGCTTTCTATCTGCGCATTGCCCTCAAAGTTTGGCTGAGCAATACTGCCAAAAGTTACAGGTAACATGATATGTGCCAAATTGTATTCATATAGTTGAGCTGCTTGTTTGGTTTGAACTATTACAGGTAACATGATATGTGCCAAATTGTATTCATATAGTTGAGCTGCTTGTTTGGTTTGAACTATCAGTTTGCAAATTGAAAACTGTAAATCTATTCCAGTTATCTTTTGTTAAACTGCACTAGTTGGCTTCAGTTGCCATGCAAACTGGGGGGTGGAAGTTGGTTTAAATGAATATATTTGACTTGGGGATGTTGTTGGATTAAGTAGGGGGAACCTTCTGCTTTTCTCTGTCGTGCTTTTCTATTTATATCTTTATATACTGTTGAAAATGTGCCATATGAAATTAGATGGACTAAGCTGGTGATCAGGGCTAAGTGGCTTACATTTTGTTGGAAGAGAAGGTTTGGTTCTTTTTGCTCTAACTCATGCTTTATGCATGTTATTTTTGTTCACCCAGGGTAGTGATATTAAGGCATTGAGATCGTTTTACCAGTCCCTTATTGAAAACCTGAGACTTCAGCAGAATGGAAACCTTGTGTTGAGATAGCACATCAGAAAAACAGCAATCTTGTCTTTTAGCAGATGGACAATATTGCTGTGGCTAAATGTTCTTTTGTTGATTTCTATCTTCAACAGAATCTAGTTTCTGTTTTTCCATAGGTATGTTATCAAACTTCTGCACGCTTCTTAGTAGCTTTATCTCCCATCATAATTTTAGACTAATACGGGCAAACATTACAGGCGTTTCTTCTGTAAATAGCAAGTTTTTGTCGATTTCGTGAACGAGGTACTGCCTTGAACTATTCGATAATACCTTTTTCTGATTTGTTCTAAAAACATGATTAATGTAGGATTAACTTGGTTATATATATCTGGTTGCAGTTGTACATTTTCGGCCGGTCGATTTGACAGTTCAAGGAGTTCTTGTTTGAGGGCAGCTATTACTTTTTTATCTCCACCCCTACCTTCAATTACGTTTCCACTCTTTTCTGATACATCTTTGTATCTTTCAATTCCTTTTGTTAATTTTGGCATGTGTGTATGTAATTAAATTCTTTTTATCATACCAAAGAATTGTTTTAGAGGTTGCATATGACATCCAATTGCTAGAATTTTTGTTAATCCATATTAAAGAAGTGAAGAAAGTTAATACAAGTTAGACCTTTGAATTCTTGCTACATTTTGTTATTAGCCATACCTTCCCATGTTTTTTTTAATTCTCCTTGTGTGCAAACAAAGCATGAGACAGAATGTGTGTTTCCTTGTACAATGGTGATTTATTTTCAAAGTGGTGCAATTTAAAATTATAAATTCAATATTTAAAACATTACTTTTGATATGCGACGCATAGACATAAACAAGCCAGCACCTGTCGCAACATTCTCAAATGATCTGTTCTTAGCTAATTAACTTGGGAATCACTATAAAAATTGAGCAAAAAGAAGCATGTCCGAAGTCAGGGAAGAATAGACAAAAGGGTTATGGAATTTGTCACCAAAAGTTACATTACATCAAGAGAAGACTTTGATTAAAACAAGGAAGATGAGATTTTATACTCAAAATATCCAGCACAACTTTGTCATGCAAGAATGTTGAGTCTCGCATGTCACAATCTGCCTTGACCTTCCCGTATTGTCTTCCGTTGTTCATTCTCCAACGCTTCTGGTTTCTACCTTGCTTCTTGTTTACGCAACAGCAGAATTTACCATCCTTACCAAATCATGGAAAAGAAAAGAATAAACTATGAAGAACAATATATTTATGAGCTCATATTGATATGCTTTTAGAAGTATGTTTCTGAAAGCGACTGCTAATCTTGGATTGGTCAGATGGTTTGGAAAGCTGTGGCCAACTTGAAATGCACGGAAAAGAGGACCATATTGGACTGCAACAGCATTTTTTCCAGGTGATGACATTGTGGAGAGTATTAAGTTTAATTGAATAAGGGGTGCTATTGGCGTGGAAAAGACTTTGTTATCTTCCAAAAACACTACATGTATGTGATGACCGTGAAATATACTCAATTTGTCTTTTGTTTTTCTCTGAATCTCCTTGTCACTAACAGGAACCGTCTTAGTGTGAAGAAAACAAATGAAACTTTCTTCCCCGAGTCCGGCAGGTCCAGCTTGTGTAATCTAGAAATACATTGAAAAAACATGCAATTCCAACATCATTTTGTAATCTACACTCAATTCTTAATACATTCGTCAACTTTTGGTATATCTTTGTTGCACGGACCAGCTCATTCCAAATTTGGCTAGAGTGATGACTAGTTCATATCACACAAGACTTGGAATTGAACAAGTGTATTGCTAGGAATCCATATTCTAATGTTCTTTCATTTATTGTTTTGATGGGTCTATAAGAGACATAGATATACTCATCTCACTTATACCAACGTATAATTGTTACACACACCATTCAAAGAATCACATTGCAGAACCATACAGAATCTGGTTCCGGTTGAAATGGAGGAGACACAAGCATACACACTTATATTACATGGATATAATATATATTCTAAACGTGTCCCCACAACGACCAGCGTAGACAGGGTTGCATAGAATTTTTAGTAGCAGAACCAGAAAAAGACACGAAGCTCTAGACTTATACTTCTGTTTTCTTATTCCAACTGGTGATTCTATAGTGAGTGGTCATCAATGAATTATGGACTTCTTTCAAAGCTTTGTTCACAAAAATTCTAACTGGCTGTCACCTTTATATACCTGCTGCTTCCCCATAATTTTCTGCCAAAACTAGAGTAGGAAAAAGGGTGTGTAACTGTTTAGATTTGTATACAACCATTCTCAAAAAAGCTTGTGCTAGAACTCTGGCCTTCCTCATATCTCACAGAGAATGAATTTCCAATGTTCCAGTTGGAAGTCTTTGTTGTCAGGATGTTTCAAGAGTGAGATCCTGTGTTCAGAGCAAAATGATGTAGTTCCGAAACCAAGTTCCTCTCAAAGATTATCCCTTGCAGACTTTAGCAATCCCGGTTCGATAAACTCTGTCCATGAGTTAACAACTAATATCTCCAGCCTGCATATTTTCACCCTCAAAGAGCTGAAGATGGTAACGCACAACCTCTCAAAAAGCGAACTTCTTGGTGAAGGTGGATTTGGAACTGTGTACAAGGGGTTCATTGATCATAAACTGAGGCCTGGCTTAAAGGCTCAGACAGTGGCTGTCAAGGTATTGGACTTGGATGGTTCTCAAGGACACAGAGAGTGGCTGGTAAAGTAAATTCACTTCCATTTGGTTGAACATTTATCATTTCTCAGTAGACAGATCAACACAATAAAGTATTCAACTTTTCAGGCTGAAGTGATCTTCCTGGGGCAATTCAGACACCCGAATCTAGTAAACTTGATCGGCTACTGCTGCGAGGACGAGCATAGGCTTCTAGTTTATGAATATATGGAGAAAGGGAGCTTAGAAAAGCAATTGTTTACCAGTAGGAATTTCTTCTTTCTGTTACTAGTGTTCAACCTCAATTCTGTAAACCAAAACTAAATACATCTGTAGAGAGGTAAGTTGGAGACAGACTTTGGGATGAGAAAACTAAAACAGAAGTTTTAAGTGATAGAATCCACATAATTGATAGGAAACCAAGCTTGGAATTGTCTCTTTAATCCTTTTCTCTGATGTTTTTGCCCTTCTTGACGTGTTTTGACCTCTGATCAATGCAGGATACTCGATGACCTTGCCGTGGTTAACAAGACTGAAAATTGCAGTTGGGGCGGCAAAAGGTCTGGCCTTCCTGCATGAAGAAGAAAAACCAGTCATATACAGAGATTTCAAGGCTTCAAACATCTTGTTAGACTCGGTAATAATTTATCCTTGATTCTTTGTCTTATTTATTGACCAAGAAGACATCTTTTAATGGCCTGCAACACCTTTCCGGTTACAAACTGACAAATGAATGCTTCCCTTCAGGATTATACTGCAAAACTTTCAGATTTTGGCTTAGCAACAGATGGACCTGAAGGAGATAAGACACATGTTACAGCTGAAGTTATGGGCACAGCAGGTTATGCTGCTCCTGAATATATAGCTACTGGTAATTCAAGTTTAAGCTTTTGATGATTAGTGACATTAAGATTAATGATCTGTATATCAACTCAAAAACATGGTCTTTTCCAGGTCACTTAACAACAATGAGTGATGTATTCAGCTTTGGAGTGGTACTTTTAGAGCTACTAACTGGGAGGAGATCAGTAGACAAGACACGTCCAAATAGAGAGAAGATTTTGGTGAGTTGGGCAAGGCCATTATTGAAGAATCATCACAAGCTCGACCAAATAATGGATCCTAGACTCGAAGGCCAGTACTCAACTGAGGGGACTAGAAAGGCAGCTGCTTTGGCGTACCAATGCTTGAGCCATCGCTGCAAAAGTAGACCCACTATGAGCACTGTTGTGAATACCTTAGAGCCACTGTTGGAGTTAAATGATATACCAATCGGGCCATTTGTGTTCATTTTTCCAACGGAAGGCAAAAAGGAAACAGACATAGACATGAAAGGAAGAGAATGCCCCAAAGCATGCCCCGAGGTAAAACATTGTAACAGAGTTGAAGGAAAGAAGGAAATGGAGAAGGACCAAAACAGGCAACGTGGATGTCGCACGCACAGGCATAAGACTAAGTCATCAAGTTCTCGAGCTATTCATTCTGATACTGAACTGTATACAGCTTTAGGAACTAGTTTATACTCTCTCATGTACACAAAGAAATTAACTAGCAGTGTTAGATTATAGAAGTACTGCTGAACATTTGTATAGCTCCTCTCGTTGTCATTTTAGCCTTCTCTGAGAACTCACATCTTTGGAAAGAATATTGCAACTTCTACACAGATTGAGTATTGTAAGGTAGAAAAATAGGGAAACAAGACAAGATACTCGAAACAGGAGACTGAATATTGACAGGAAGTAGTGTTTCTGAAAAAGGGTCATTTCAAGTTCAAAGCAGCACACTTTCTGACATTTCAACATAAAGCCATCTAAAAATTTCTTACCGGACTGTATTCTGCATATCTCATAATATCGGTGCTTAATTTTCTCAATGATAACATTTTCAACCCTTAAATACTTCTTCAACAGAGATTGACTTTAATTCTAACTGGACAGGCCTTTTCAGTAGTGGTACTACACCTAAAAATGATCAAAATTTCACAAAACGAGTTATACCATCACGACCAATTGTTTGACGTTGAAAGAATAACAAAGTTGGTGAACAGATTTGAAATCTTGTTAAAAGATTTCATGCTTTTGGCTAAACATGTTTTGGATGAGAAGTAAAATTGCAGAATTCCAGCAACTCACTTATTGCAAAATTCCAACAATTCACCTATTGCAGAATTACAACTACTCACCTAAAACTGTAGTCAAATACAGACAGTTCTATTGCCCTTGGGAATTTGACAACTGAAGGTTGAAGATATTTTGTGGTTAATGGCAACTCCAGAAGAGTTTTAGCTTTATTGACTTTTGGGACGACGTTCAAGTCCTCTCAGACTTTAAGCGCCTAGTGAAATGGTTTCTTAACATTGAAGTTGCTTAATGTTTGGCACTATCATTCTGTCACCGTACATTAATGGAACTATAGATCATCTGCTACCCCTTCCATTCCTTGCATCATTCATACAAACTTTCAGTTTTGGTCTTGATAAAAATCAAGCTGTCTTTGAATACTCAATTGGTGAGAGAAAACTCAAATCTGTCTGGAAAGAATTATTCGTATATTCAACTGGCGAAGACTAATATGACTATTTAACTGAAAGGATGGATGAATTTATCCGACAATTACAGCTGCACCATATATGCATACATCATCTCTCCAATGATTCAATACCACATGTTTACATTCAAGTAAGAATAAGGGAACAAAACTACCAAACAGCATAAGCAAAAACAATACCATAGTCCACAACTAAAAGTACTATTAACCAAATAGTTCCAGACACGTTATCAGTTTGCAAAGTAGCCACATCTTCAATTAGATAGGGATTTCTTCCTTTTCCTTCTCCTGGATTTCTTAGTAGAGTTTAAGCTGATGCATTTGTCATCATCTTGATCCCTAATCCATTCCTCGTGATACTTCTCATTATAGGGAGCAATCTCCCCATTAACGAATGGTTCTCCTGAAATGAAATTCATGACGAATTGTTGGAATGTATAACATTGATACAAATATAAAAGAGTCAACTTCCTTTTCTGCAGATCCTACAGAACAGACAGCAAGTAGAAACACAAGCTAAAATCCTATGTTACATGCTGATTAACTAGAATTACCATAGAAATGGAAATCAGTCGTCTTCTGCTGATTCAGTTGAATGACTAAACCAAGTATTTGCCCAAAAAAAAAAAGAAAAAAATCTAACAGAAATTTCAGGGAATGACAAAGCACTTGGAGATATAGAACTGGACAATAGTCAACACAAACAATTGAAATTCACAACTGTCAGAGCATTCTAGGAAATTGATGCAATAGAATATGAGCTCACGTAGAGAAAAGCAAACCTCCATATCCGTTTTCACCATAACATAAGTATGAATCCGTTAGAACCCAACTCACACTAGGCAATGCTGCACCAAGAAAACAATCTGTGAAGACTACAAATTTTTTAAAACCAGCTCTATTTCTAGCAAAACGAAAAGGGTGTCGGAATAACTAACATTTGATCTTAAAGGTCAAACTCTCTGGCACTTTGCAACCAAATGCATAGTAGTACTTGGTAGAAACAGAGTATATGGCGTTCTTTGCTTCCTCTTCACTGCACGTATCCCATAATTAATACATCAGCAACTAAAAAACGAGTGCTGAGTTTGAAGTAACTGAGCCAAGTGATCAAAATCGGTAAAGACACATCTTTAACAACGGAATCTCTAAAGAAATGTACTTTACCTTCCTAAGGCCATAGCTAATGTCTTCACATATCCTCTAACTATCTCATCTCGAACTGGGTATCCCCTAGGAGCCTCCATAACCACGAGCCAGTGCTCATAGTCACATCCCTCAAGTACACTAGACAACCGAGTCAACTCGGCAGTCCTTGAATTTGTGGCACCAGAGTCACTAGAAAAGAAGAGTCTTGAAGCCGATGACTGAAAACTCTCCGTTGATCTGTACATAGCTGCCGTCAAATCTAACATTCGCCGGACGGCGCGGAGCATGTAGACGGGGGACGGAGGTCCGTGGGGGGAAAGACTGTTTTAGGGAAATCGAGCGACTAGAATACGTAGACGGGACATGAGCTGACATTGCAACAATACAGAGAAAGCAAAACCTTTTTTTCGTTTATTGATCACCATAGTATTACATTCTAAACGCCGCCGTTTAATCGTTCTAAAACATAGTACAAACAACAAAAACCAAAGCTTGTAGAAAGAGATCACACGGCGTATACGGGAAGTGGAAGCCTAGGCTCAGGAACAGCAGCGAGTGGGATTTTTCTAGGAGTAGAGAGACCAAAGATCTCCTCCATGTTCAACTCCTCTGTCTTCATATTACCAGGCAACTTCCATTTAAATCCATGCAAAATATTTGCCAAGCTTGATTGGATCACCTTCAGGCCAAGACTATAACCAGGGCACATCCTCCTGCCAGCACCAAATGGCAACAACTCAAAGTCATGTCCCTTCACGTCTATGGCCTTGCCAATGAACCTCTCGGGACAGAACTCATTTGGGTTCTCCCACAAACTGGGATCTCTCCCTATTGTCCAAATATTGACAAGTGCACGAGTGCCCTTTTGTATGTCATAGCCATGAATGTTGATGTCTTCACGAGCCAACCTAGGCACTAACATTGGTGCCACAGGGTGTAACCTCATTGTCTCTTTAATGATTGCATCAATAAAAGGTAGGTTAACAATGTCTTTCTCTTCTACCCATCTTTCTCTTCCAATTACTCTGTCAAGTTCTTCAGTTGCCTTCTCAAAGATCTCTGGTTTCTTTAATAGCTCAGAGATTGCCCATTCCACTGTCACTGCAGAGCTTTCAGTGCCTCCGGCAATCAAGTCCTGAGGATCATAGTAATAAATAAGATAATAAGAAAGAAATATAACAAAAGAAGAATTTGGGCCATTTCCATCTATAACTCAATCATCAGCAAAAGTAGGCCTATTAAGACATCATTTATAGGAATAGTACATGATTTGTACTGTTGTTCCCACAAGTTGCAGGAAGCTTATCAATGGCAGCTTCCAAGGCCAATCTTCTTCTGTTTTTGAAGAGAATTGCAAAGGAAGTGAATCAGGTTTCTGATTACTTTTAACGAAAACAGTTTTATCTGATACAAACCTGAGTAAATGCCTTGACTCCATGTCTCTCTAGCTTAACCTCAAGATTAGGATCATCTGCAAGCTGCAAAAGCACATCAACCATATCCTTAGCCACATAATCCTTAACCCCTTTTCTTCTCTCGTTATGTTCATCCAATACATGCTCCAAAAACCTGTCGAACTTCTTGCTCAAAACCTTCATTCTCTTAATATACCCTTGCAAATCCAAGAAAGCAATCCACGGTATGGAGTCCCCTATATCCAACACCCCGTTAAGCAAAAACAATTCATCAAGCATTTCCTTGAACTCCTCAGGCGTGACAATTTCATTCTCATTTTCACTCTTCACCGTATACTTCTTCCCCAACACCATACGACTGATCACATTCAAGCTAACGTCTGACAGGTAATCTTTAAGATTAACAACCTCACCATCTGATTTAAACAGGTTTCTAAGAAGAGATTTCAACTCCTCCTTGCGTATGTACTCGTATGACTCGAGACGTTTAGCACTAAAAAGTTCCATCAAACACATCTTACGAGCTTGACGCCAATAGGGTCCGTAAGGTGACCATGTAATATCAGAGAAATTGTAGGTTGTGTACTTGCCTGCAGCAGTTTTGGGACGACAAGCAAAGTTAACGTCGTGAGTTTTAAGGATGGCTTTGGCCATTTCGACAGAAGATCCAACCACAACTGGAAAAGATCCGAACTTTAGGTGCATGAGTGGACCATATGTTTGAGAAAGTTTGTCCAGTGATCGGTGTGGAAGTGAGCCTATAAGGTTAAGGTTGCCAATGATGGCCACCTGAGCATATCCCTCAAAGAATTGGACTAGTTTTCGTATTCGAGATTTCTTCCAACTTATTTATCTTTTGACTTAAAAGTTGCAGAGTATTATTTAGAATAGAAATCATTTCGTCAAATATTATTCACATAAATCTAACGATGCAACTCTGGGTACAAATCTTCTACCTAAATTAGTTCCCGGCCAATAAAAGAGGCCTTTAATGTTTTCATCAATTAAATGTTTGGTTAATACTCACATATTGTCACGTAATAAGTACGATTTATTATCTGAAATGTATAAATAGTGGCCTCCATTGTTAAGTGCCCATAGAATTCTCATTTTGATTAATTTTAAAAAATAATTATGTGATAATAAAATTTATTTTTTATTTAAAAAATATAAAAATAATATAATGTAAGTATTGACATAATATTTAACTGATAAAAAGTTAATTTCATTAAAATTTTCATTCATTTAGAATTTGATTTAAAAGTTTTGAAAATCTATGCTTCAAAATATTAGGGTTTTAAAGTTGAAAATTTACTTTAGGCCATTATTTCTACTAAAAGTTTGAATGTTACCACTCACTAGTCTGAGACACCTTCTGCAGCGACGCCTGGAAAGATCACGAGTGCATTGAAGCAACCCATAAGTCTTGCCGAATGTTTTTACTTATGTCTCCAATTGCCTACAGGGACTTCTGTAAGCTTTTCTGACTAGTTGGTGAAACAGCTTGTTTTTCTTGAACATAAACCTTATGACATGAGCTGTTATAGTTCACTGGTAGGTGTAGTTTAAGTCCATAAGTCCCAAGAAGTCAGAAAATATGTATTTCAACATGCAAATATCATACGGCATTATTCCTCCGTCGGATTGAGGACAGTTCTGTAAGTGACTATTAGATGCATCGATTTGAAAGCGATATGTCATCTAGTGTGATGTTGGACATGATTGATCATAAGCTGCT
>JAOQMM010000005.1:3848236-3861641 GCA_027563515.1 Erythroxylum platyclados
CCAACATTTTCAAAGATAAAGCAATTTTTTATTTCTTCTTATTATATTCACCATCAGTCCTAGCTGGAGATGGGAGTATCCACCATTAATGCTCTATTTACAAGTATTGCGATACCTCTGGATAAGATCATCATATGATATTTCCAGTCCGAAAATGATTGCATCATATGATATTTTTAATATATCATCATGAAAGATGACATATATTTATTAGTTTCAATGCATACTAACATAGCTTAGAAGTGCAACTTGTAGTATTCCTAATTAATGCAATCTGATCAATCTTACTCAAGGTAGGATCCGTTGGGCAAGTTTCAAGCAAGAACGTTAAATAGAAGAATCATTTCCTTTCATTGTCAAATGAATCAAGTCCACTTTGGATGATAAATGAGTAACAAGATTTTTTCTTCAAGTAACCAATGAAAGAAGTTGGACAAAAAATATGAGAAACTCTCGTGTAGTTTAATTATTTTTAAAAAATTTTCTGAACATTTATAATGTTTTATAGTTTTTAGTTCTTCGAAAAAAAAATTCTTAGACTTTTACTTTATTGTTAACACAAGACATGAATAACATATATGGATAAATTAAATATTATTAACATAACAACTGAACTTAGTTATTGAACTTAATATGACCTAATTAAATTTGATTCATATTAATAATTTAAAATAATTGTAATAAATTATTGATTTAAATTAGATTTAATTAGTTAAGATAGAATTTAAGAGTTGGGTTAGATCGTCATGTTAATAACATTAAATTGGTTTAAATATAATGTTTATTTTATGTATTTATCCATTTATTTTCTCTTTTTTTATGCGAGTCATTTAGAAATAGTCTTTCTATTAGTTATAGGTAAGGTTGCATATTATTAGACCTCCTCAAATCTCACATATTAGCCAAATTTTTATCAAGTTGTTATTGTTGTTGTTATATATTTCATAAGTATGAGAAAAGAATTTTTTTAATAAATTAAAAAAATTGACAATTTTAAAATTTGGAATAGTTTAAGTTATTTAAGTTACAAGAAAATCCTATATCTTTTACCGAAAAATTATATGAACATATTGTTTCAAATCCAATGTTCATATCTCAAGAAAAAAAATATAACAGAAAGCAGAAAGTTAAATACTCTGTTAATAGTAATTACTCTATTAACTTCCATGGGGGCTGGGGCTATTCATCAAGAAACCAGTAACCTAGGTGGGGTCCTGTTCTGATTGAGATTTAACTTGTCCCATAGCAATCCGTGCAGAGATGAAACCCCACAAACTACATCAACATGCATACAATTATTCATCTCACCAACCTCACATACACAGACTGCCATGTTCAGTGACTCCTGGCTGTCTCCATATTCACCCATCAGTAGCACGGATGCGTGCCAATGTCACTAAACTGGTTTAGTCTACGTGTCTGCTCTCTCACGGAAAGATCTAATGGGAACCTTTGGCTTTTTCTCACGTACACTTTGTCTCAATCTTCTTTCAGACATACTCTCCCCACTTCATTTATCGTTTCTCTAATGTATTATCTACATGTATATATGTTCTTCTGGTCCAGGTAGCGCAGGTTTATATATGGCCCCAATTTTATGTACGTAATGTGTAAATCTAAAGGAAGCATTGCCTGGCTATGGTTCTCACCATTAGTACAACCTGTTCATGTCTACCAATTAATATCCAAGGTTCGAAAGAGAGTAACCATTTCTTGGTTGCCACCATATTCCGTTCTCCCTATCGTTGTCTACTTTTAAAAGTCAGGCTCCTGTTAAGATTTACTCAACTTCTCAAGCCTATTCCAATCTGCAATGTTCTGATTGGTAGAATCAAGAACAAACATATCTGCCACTATAACTGAGTCAACTGACGTAGATTTTGATTCTTACCAATCTTTTCTCCAATAAAGATAGAGAATTCACATGTTCCTTGCGCCGTAAAGTACAAATTCAGATTATCAACCATTTCTCCAGCCATTGACACATAATTAAAAATTCTATCCTTAACACAAGTTTAGGGGTTGTCTCCTTCCCAAGAGATCAAGAATCAGGAGACTTGCAAAGATGAAGTCAGACTCATACAAGTTAAGGACAAAGTGGCATTCATATAACAGCTCAATCATATTTGTTTGTAGATACGTGTCAATGGAATAGTTCATCTGTGACAAGATAACAACTAAACTTAGCAACGCCATTAATGGCATCCAAGCACCAAGAGAATCACTCCAGCAGGATCATAACTGGGTATAACCATTAAACAATTGCATGCTAGCCAAAGCCTTTTTTTTTTAAGCCTATAAATAAACTCAGATCTCTTCAACCATTTCAGATTGTAGACAATGATTTCTTACCAACTTCCAACTAATTGTTGAAGTTGGTGGTTCATGCACTCCAAAATCGTATTGTACCCTGAATCAACGTTGATAATCCAACTAAGTTCCACGATTGATGGCTTCTTGTGTCAATCACTCAAAAAAGAACTGGAACAAGAAGATGAAAGGAGGAAAAGGAAGAGAAAATTTTCATTTTTGGACAAGAAATTCTGTATCTGACAATTATGTAACTACAATTTAAGGTCCTAAACTTCACATTTTTTGCATTTTCTATTATTTTAATAAATAAAACTTAATTCCATCCCCTCCCCTGCCAATCTGAACTTTAGTTTTATTGACATCCATGTTCTTCACTTTGATTTACATGTCATCCAGACAGAGTAGGGAAACAACTTCCAGACCTAGTAAGCTTAGCACGAGTCGGTGTTTCACCATCATTAGTTTTGGTAGGACTAGTTGGGGTTGACCCCAAAGCTCTTGGAGAATCCAAACTTCGGCGAAGAATTTGTCTCATAGCTGAAATGAGGTGCATTGTTGGATCAGGAGGTGGTCCTGAGGACACAAATTTCTTGCAGAAGTTCATGTGCCTAGTCAATGCTTCTTCTGTGCTAATCTCAGTCCTTACATTCTCATCTTTTACAGCTTCTGCACATAATCCACATATCCATTTTCCTTGATATCTTTCACGTACTCTTTCAATATACCCTGGTGTGCACTCCTCCGTCAGGCCACAACAGTCGCATTTAGCAAACTCGATCTCGATCTGTGTAACGAGTTTCGCTGGTGTTGATTGAGTTTCTGGAGCTGAAACAACCATAGGGTCGCTGATTACAGTAGCAGACATTTTGTCAATCACCTGCAAGCCATCACAAGCACGCACAAGTATTAATAACAAAAACAAAAACTTCGTGTCAAAATTAGCTCAAACTATGCAAACAAACTTCTTAGGTAGTATCCGTTTTGCAACTAAATGCTTAATACCAATCAAGCATGACCAGAAAAAATGATCTTTTAATATCATTAATGCAAGACAGATATAGCAAATATTGGTTCTCTACGAATTTTCCAAGAATATATAAATCACTAAGATGGAAAGAATACGTGGAAATCCAATATAATATATGAATTAATGCCTTGCACAAATAAGTCTCTTTCGATTTCTTTCAAAGAAACAAAAGAAGGAAACTTAATTGAAGACAAGCTGGACTGCAAAATACTTTCTAAAATTGCAGATGCTTAAAAACATTGCACAAAATACAGAACACAACAGCAACTTAATCATAGGAACTGCAGCAGAGAGGGGCTTGATTGACCCAAAAATAAACAACAATCTTAATACCCATAATCATGGAGGAAAGCAATAAAAGAAACATTCGCTTGATGAGAATTACCAGCAGAAGTAGATCAAAAGTAGACAAGTTTCTTTCTCTGTGTAGGTATACAAAAGCTTATATATGTACATCTAGCTCCCCTCTACTTCTGCTACTTTGGCTTTCAAAAACTCTTATCTCTCTTTTTCCCACTCTCCTTCTTCAAACTTTTCTTCTCCAATGAAGAAAATCTCACACCCCAAAACCATTTCACAGAAAAAGAAAGGATCTTTCTTGGAAATTTCTTTGCTTTCCTTCTTCTTTCTCAAGAGCTCTTCCAAAGAATTTCAAACACAAAGAAACCCTTTTCCTGACACCCTTTAGAAGACTCAAATCAAAGTTATGATTGAACAAAACCAAGAGACTGCTTTTTGTTTCTCCTCCACAGAAAAATTCTCCACTAAAGCAAATACAAACACAGGAGGGAGACTTATAAAAAGAGAAAGAAAGAGAAAGAAGGGTTAGAGAGAGAACCAATGATTGAGAACCTTTAAAGGATACATTCCACATCAGCTATTGATGCGGTGAATCAAACGTGGCCGTTGATTTGTTGATTGCCAGCTAAGCATATTCAACCCCTTCTTATTCTTAGCCAATGTATGCAGTTTGGAGGCGTTTTAGTTTTTAGCTCCCGTTTCTGTGTCTCTGCACCAATCCACGATAGCCACGTGGATGACACATAACGTGTAAGGTATAACATGAGATGGTTTGGGCTCTACAGTTAGTTTTGTTTGTTTGATTAGTTTGGTCCCCATTGGCCTTTCCAGTGCAAGAAAGTGACATTAGATGTACATTAGTATTAATTATAGATTTTAAATTAACTAAACATTAATTATTATCATTACATCATAATTCCGAAATCCTTATCTTCTGATTCATATCAAATAAATTCTTATGGATATATAATATAGTTATTTAAATACATTATTTAAAATTAAACTATAAATTTTGTAATCACATCTTGTAATGTGCTATAAAAAAATTGCATAAATATTAAAAGAGTAGTACAATAACAACAATTTTTAGTAAGAATTTCGCTGAAATGTGGAATTTTAAGAAGTTTAATAGTACGCACATCCTTACTCTTCCTACTTACTAGAGAGACATATTGAAATATTAGTATAAGTATTAAAAAAAATTGCATTGCTATATACATTGTGCATGGTCAAAGTTGGCCGGATAACCCTATATTCACATTTGCACTGGGAAAGGAAGATCATAATTGAAACTTTTTAATTATATGGTTTGGTAAGAAGTATAATTTAAGCAACCCCTTTGAGCTCCCAACTTCAATTATGAATTTTTCAATCAAGAAAAAAAAAAGACAATTATGGTATATGCCTATTGGTGATCCCTAAATGATGATGATAAATCTTGGTTGAAAGACCAAGCAAGTCATCATCAAGTACTCTTGTTTAATAAATATATATGGACCAGAGCAATATTACTAAAGCTAAAGCAAAGAGAGTGAAATTATTGTTGGCATTGAGCCTAAGAAAGAGATGTGCACTTAAATGCAAAGATTAAAAAAAAATAAAGAGGGGTGAAGGACAACCTGTTCCTATTGTCTTGTTCCCATCTTTCCCATGTAACACCAATTGATTGTGTTTTGGCCCTTTGCATTGCATGCCATAAATTGAACTGTTTTGTTGGCTCACTTGTGCCAAATCTACAAACGACAAGATCTTTGCATTTTCACACCTATGCATGTGAAACATATGCATTTACTTTGGTGATCCAAAAGGATTGATCTTTCATAATTGTGGACGTCAGGTGACCCATTTTGTTGATTTGAGACTACTCATTCTTGTAGCCATGCTTAGAGTAGATCCATACTTGTGTCATAATCCACGAAGACTGATTTTTTGCTTTTTTTTTTTACAATTTACACAAAAATATCAGTCCAAGATGTTTAAAGAAGAAGAAACCCATCTATTCGGTTAAATTTTATGGTTAAATATAATAAGATTTTCAACAAATTGATCTTGTTTATTTTCCTTTCATAATTTGAAGATTATCACTTATTCTCTTACATTATTATTTACCTATCACATGATTTTTTTAATTATATTATGTTAATTTTTATTTTAAAACGACATAATTTTAAAATTATAAAATTGTAAAATGAAGGAAATATGATATAGAAATTGTTTGCATTTAAACAATATCACAAAAAAAGTAAATGATAATTAAAATGAGAAAAGGTTAAATTATAAGAAAATTCAACATAACTATCCCTATAATGTATATCTCACATATATGTGGCCTCTTATTTCTTATCCAAGTATCTATGGTTCGTATTAGAGCGTTTGAAACTTGGGACATATATGTTTGAGACGAAGCATGATTAATCACATAACGGAGCAAGGGTCAAGGAATGACAAATGATTGATCGATTCAAATCAAACAAAGCTTTACGTGTTGAACACTAATCACGTCAAGGGTTAGTCAGGTGGCTATGAATTATTGAACGTGGCTGATGCATACGGTGGTTGAACATAGTAAGCAAATGTTATCAAGATTGAATATCACCCAGTTTATACTGTGTTGTCTTTAATTACACGGTCTATGAAAGTTAAAGTCCTTTGTCGTGGATTTATGGAAGCAAGTAGCGAGTTGTTAGAGGTTATAATCATGATTAGATGGTCATTTAATTACTTGATCAAAAGGAAATGGCTCTTGGTTGGAAGAAGACATGTTATACCATCAATTGAACTAATCAACAATATAGATCAAATATCAGGTGATGTTATTTGATATGAACACTTTCCTGTTTTGGATTTTTGAAATTTGGGACTGTTCCTATAAGATTTGATGTTACTGAAGTGCATTTCTAGGAATCGGCAATTCCCAAGTACCATTAAGCAAATAATAATTACAGTAGAACTCCACTGAAATATGTCTCTTTAGCAATTATGTGGTTTTAAAAACATATTTTAGGGTTGTTTTCAAAGAAAAAAAGCAAAACATGTTTTGCAAGTGTGATAAACAAAGAAGATATTATGATGTTGGGTCTATGCAGGACAATTGATGTGAGCTTATAATGTGACATATCAAAGTGTTGATATGTGGACTAAAACCCAGCTACAAATTCTAATTGGTTGGTGGACCATCTCGTGCAGTCCATTTTTTATACATTATGCCTTTCAACTTGGCATGAGATATAATTATTGAGTCCTGACATGTTTTCTTTGGTGTAACAAGTGGGTTCATTGGTGTATCTGCACATAACAAGTGGGTTCATTGCATCCAGGTCTCTGTGCTACGCTAAGATTGAATGGGGCAGATGAAAAATAGCTTTAAGAAACATTAATGAAGGTGAGGGGCAATACCATCCTTTCCAGAACACTTCATGTCAACTTAATTTAATATCTAGCTGCCTTCCACCATTTCTTTACAGCTTAGAAGAGACAAAAGTGGATCAGCTTTTTTCACTTAAACAGATATTGCCAAGAGTGAATATAGCTTAACTTTTACCATCCTGTATTCTGCCACAATACCTTGGGCATTCACATTGGGGATGTACTTTAGAAAGATCACAAACATTTCATACATAAGGTAAAGAACTGCACGAACAACATAACAAGAAAGCTTTCACACAGTTATTGGATTTATCAATGTGGAGGTCACCTACATTGTGGGAGGGTCAGCAAAGAGCAAAATTTTCAATTGAACATATTACAAAGGGTGATCGTCCTCCTAAAGCAAATGGCTTCCTTAAAACAATGGTTCAAGGGTTTAAAAGCTCCCATGAACTTCAGATACAGGTGTATGGGAAGATGTCAGAGGTTAAGCATAACTTGCTCTTTTTTAAAGCGTGGAAAGAAAAAAAAATCAAAACTTCTGTTCCTAAAGCTGATTCATGTATGTCAATTGTCAGTATGGCTATAAAACTACCTCACCACTGCAATAATGATCAGCACTTCCTTCATTCTCGAGCTCTTTAATTACCTTTTCAATCTGTTTTCTATACACTGGCATGAAATGATCACTAATCATGGCCTGAGAAAGCCTTAGTTTACTATATAGTGATCTAGGGGTAATGAAAATTCCAACTTTAGGCTCCACTGGCTGTTGGTCATTGTCTGAATCGTTGGAAGTTGTGGGGGAATCATCTCCGCTCTCTACCATATCGATTTGCAAGTTAATAATATGCATGATTTTTCCAGGAGGGAAGAATCTGTGCACTTCCTTCGCCTCTGGCGCAGCAGTTTCAGGCTGGTCCTCACCTACCTCTGCTATGGCTGCTGCTTCTTCTTCCTTTATTTCCTTGGCGACATCAGCATCCTCCTCACTCATTCTATCATAAATTTCATGCTCGAGTTGCTTCCACAACTCGACATCATTCATTTGATCTTCAGGGCTACGGCTCATGACATCTTCTTCCTCATGAAGATGAGCATTTATATCATGAGCAAGTATTTCTTCCCCATGGCAACAATCAATTTCTGACACCCATTCTGCTCCTCCAGATACAGGAAGTTCATCTGAAGGTATCGTAATGCTATGTCTAGGAGATGTAAGGAGCGGCTCAGACGTTTCACTCTTAGAAGGAGATTCTTGGGAGCTTCCGTCTGGTGGGTTGGAATGTGCAGCTGTGCCTCGATGACGAGGACCAATGCACGACCAGGAAGACAAGCGAAGGGCAGAACGTGTAGTCCATGCTGCTTGAGCCATGCTCTGGGCCCTCCTCATTACAACCTGGAGAAATAAGAAACCAAGCAACTAAACTTAAATTACAGGTGCAAATAGCGACAAATGATGTTTAATAGAAGCAGAAATTGGCAAGGATTTGGAGAATAAACAATGATGGTTTGAGTAACCACTGTTAACTGGTCCCAACGTGTATGAAGGGCGTTTGAAATAGCCCATGAGAACAGGGAAAGAAAAGATTATACAAACACTATAACATGACAGGTCCAGGAGGACATTATGCAGTACCAAAAATAGCTAGTTGTGGGTTGACAGGTCACCTGTGTGCCACTGGAGACAGGGCGCAAAATTGCACCCGCACCGGCAACTTTGGCTCTAGCACTTGCCATTGATGGGAGACGGGAACCCAATGCAGATGCAGAGCGATAAACAGTGCTAAGAATTCTTGTACGCTCAATTTGATTCCTCAAGTCATTCAACCATGCTGATGCTGTTACCTGAAAAATGATATGATATTGTAAGGAGCATAACAAACAACAATAAAAAAAAGCAGAAACTGGAACGCACGGAAGCTAAAATGCTGCTTAATTGTTTTCTGATATTAAACAAATTTCTAGAGGGAATGAAAGATTTGGAGAGACTCATTTCACACAATAATAACAATGTTAACCATAAGAATAGCATAATTATTACACAATTTCCTATCACAGATGCAGCATTCAATTTGTAGGCACACTAGAATCAATTTCAAAGCTTTTTCTTATTTCATTCAAGCCTCAGACTAACCTCTGCGCGCAAGTCATCCACTGACGCAGCTGAGAATGTAGGCACTAGATCAGCACCATTTATGACGGAGGTAATGAAATCATTGCCTGATTCAGCTAATTCCCAGGTCATGCATGCAGCTGATACATAATAGCAGGTCACAACACACAACCAAGAGCAGTCAATTTTGTATTCATAGTTATATGCAGACACAACTACTCCAGCTATACACACACACACACACACACATACAACCAAGAAGAGTACATCAGTCTAAGAAAAATTTCATGTTAAAATATTTTCATGTGCAATTAATAGAAACCTGGAGCAAATGCAACACAGGTAGCTGTCGACAGTTCTTTTTGCTCTCTCAATACATAGGTTAAAAGCGCTGCAGTGCCTCCACCCAAGGAGTGTCCTACAATCTTTGAATCAACAGATAAATGTTGGTTTTCCTTCGTCTTAGTAATCATAAACTGAACGTGCCAAAGAAGCATGCTCTTAGAAAGAAAGATGCTATTTACATCTTTACCTTAACTTTGTAATCTGGATATTGCTCAAGAGCCCTCTTAAGACAAGGAGTTGCAAGCTTTGAAATCCACCTAGCAGCTGCAACCATCCCACAGTGTGCATATCCCAAAACTAAATTGCTTACTCCTCCCTCATACACAACAGAATGATGAAATGGCACAACAGCACCAGTTGCAGCTGTTAAAGTATCCTTGATACTATGCGTACCACGAATCAATAAGAGAAGATATTTCGTTCTATGGTCAACTAAAACTGTAAATGCTGGCTTCAATATCTGCATTAAATAGATGAACACGCAAATTTACCATGGAGGACAGCATGCGTATTGTTTTTTCGATATTATAGTTGAAAAAAAAAAGATAATGCACAATCTTTTAGATGTATGTAACTATTACTTGTTGTTTAACCAATGTTGAAAAACCAATAAACCCAGTATATTGCAAGGAGACTTCAGATGTTAAAATGATACTTACTACACTCGAATCCAAAAACCAAAAATAAATTTAATATCCAAACATAGAAATCAATAAAAGAGTGGAAATTCGCATAACTTACTCCCGCTTTGGGTTCTTGAAGAAGAACATTTTCCTCCGTATATCCTGTCTCTTCCAAAAATAAAGGAAATGGTTTTTTGGAGAAATGCCAACACAAGGTCAATAAGTTCAAGAGACATCTAAGTTCAATAGCAGTTTCATGTCCTTCAAGCCGTATACTTTCCTTTCCACCAAAGATACTGCCAACATGTAGGTTCCCCTGCGATGTTTCATTACAGGATCAGATTATCAACAGCAATAGAAACAGAATACAATCTTTGTAAAGATAAGGGCAATCTGTAATAGTCTGGAGACCAAGGTTATCCTCTAACAGTAAAAAATTGTATTCTATTGAAAGAACTGAATAGGCTAAAGCCAATACAGCATATTTTCAGTTTTTGCAATCAAAGATTGACAAAGGAAATTCAATGGTGCTTTCCTAGACTTATTCATCCCCATATTTATAATTTTCACAAGGTAACTAAATGTAGGGCATGAGGCAGAAATCTGCCACATAATAGTATTCATTGGTCATTGTTTTCCCTTTTCTTTTCTAAATAAGATACTGTTATCAGTTGAAATCATACAAAACATGATGCTGAGATGATACTCAAATGCAAAATATCATCTTTTAAACAGTAAAACACAAATCAAATCAATGATGCTATTCACTACCAAGGCATCTGTAGAATATACAACTGCAGCATTTCCCATTAAATAACAACACTAAAAAGCAAGAAACAAATAGCGCACCTGTCTCTTTAATAGAAAGTTAATACCAAAAGCCAAGTCTCCAATTGGCCACTTCCCTAAAGTCTCAGAGTAAGTAAACCGAAGAGTCTCTGACAAGGTTGAGATCGTCTCCAACCATGTTGCAGGAGCTTGAACTAGCCTATGCGAAACACGCTCAATTCCCAAGGGGACAGCTTGACAAGGTGGATTCCCACTTGAATTCTCGTTATCATTATCATTATCATCATCATCATCAACATCACCATCATTAGATATCCCAGCCTTCAACTTACGGTTCATTGTATAGTACAAAAGTGCAGCCACACCAGCTGCTGTAGCCATTGTTGCAGTTGCCATCACCTTATACCTAATCCAACATTAACCATAAAATTTACAGAAAAGCACATAAAGTTCAAACTTCTGCATCATATACTAGTACTCGTTAATAATATCAAAATAGGGCAATTAAGAATGTCCTAGCGTTCAATGTGATATGCAGATTACTGAATCAAATTTAACCAATTCAGTTTTTTAAAAAAAAGTTCTAATCTTTCAACAAATGCACACGCGCCCGCAAAGATATAAATTAACAAAACAAGAGAGACAATTTCAGAGCGGCGAATTTACATGAATCCAAGAGAATAACAACCTCCACCGAACGAACCCTAATTTCAAAATTATTTACAACACCCAATACTTCTCTATTCCTCTACTACCTTTTCACAAAATTAAACAACACAAAAATCTCTAAATTGCTTCCAATTGCAGTCACCGAAATAATGACGAAAACAACAAAAAAAAATCAAACAGAATTATAATGAATTAACGAAAAAGAAGACGAAATTAACGTGTCAAAAATAGATCACGAACCTGTAATTATAATGAAAATCTTATTTAGTACTTAGTTTCTAAGCAATTGACCCAAACTTATAGCTCTGTGTATATACGCCTCCTTATTATAAAAGTCCCACATTTTGCTTCTAAGAGCGAAGGTAAAGAGCTTTGGACGGGTGGCAGTACTGGATTGGATGAGATGCGTTTACAACCTTCTTCGACTTGACTTAGACTTGGGAAGGACTTAAATGACGCCGTTTCGGAATTAACAGAGCGACATCATTTGTTTGAATTGTTTGGGCTGATTTTATGGGTTTAACCCCCCGTCAGGATTCTCTGCGCGATGAGGCCGTTTGCGCTGATAGAACAGAAAGCTCCAGTATGCCGACGCAGAGAAAGAAGATGTGGGTGAGTGGTGCAACACAAGGACTTCCCAGGAGGTCACCCATCCTAGGACTACTCTCACCCAAGCACATTTAACTTCAAAGTTTTGATGGGATCCGGTGCATTAGTGCTGGTATGATCGCCCCCAACAGTTTACGCGAGAAATATCTACTCATACAGATGCAGTGGCACCAATACAGCGAGGAGCATAGGGACCGCTTGGACGCACGGGGGCCTAGCCAACTGGAGGCTGAATTAAGTGGTCTTCTTGTTCCTCAGAGGCTTTCGAGCTCCAGAGGGGCGAAATTTTGAGAAAATCGACGTCACGTAGTCCGGTGGCTAAAGTGTGCAGTTTATTATAGGTTGCGTCGGCATCGTACATAATCGGATCAGTTCGTGGCCAACGGCGCATCGGGCATGAATCACGACAAGCCCACCCCTGTGGGGATTCTCTGCGCGATGAGACTGTTCGTGCCGGTGGAACAGAAGGCTCTATTAAGCCTCGGGTGGAGAAAAAAGATGCGGGTGAGGGGAGCAACACAAGGACTTCCCAAGAGGTCACCCATCCTAGTACCACTCTCGCCCAAGCACATTTAACTTCGAAGTTCTGATGGGATTCGATGCATTAGTGCTGGTATGATCGCAACCAACAGTTTGCGCGAGAAATACAAGAGGCCTCTTCTTCTAAAGAAAAACTTTGTTTGATTTTGAAATTTTGTTTTTTAATCAAAGTGAAAGTGGGGCTACTTTCCAACTTTACTTTAATGAAAAGATCAACTAATCAAAGATATTACCTCTCGGTGCATTAAAAAAGTGGGAGGACCATTGACAAAGAATAGAAAAAAGATGAACCATGACTAACTATTCTTAATAGCTCTAAATGCTATTATTGAATATGGAACCAACAATGTCCCAACAATAACTCACATAGTACTGGCATTAGCAAAACACACATCTCCCTTTCAACTGAGTTTGCTTCATTCCTTTGACAACAAAAGAACGTCTCCTAGGTTAAGGCCTTTTCCTAAGCCCTCTAAAGTAACTAAATTCTTGTTCCTTTCCCTCATTATGCATGGGGGATTTCATAAAAATCTTAAGAGACCCTTACCTTATTAAAGCTTTTGTAAGCTTTACAGCCTTCATCCTATGACTATGTTTTAAAGGATTGCACATGAAATATCACTCCAACCTAATTTGATATTTCCAAAATCTCTGACTTTGTTGACCCATAGGGGAAAAAGTATGCCACTGAAGCTTATTATAAACAAA
>JAOQMM010000005.1:3861741-3875485 GCA_027563515.1 Erythroxylum platyclados
TTGTCCCTAATGCTTCACCAAGGGTTGGAGTTTGTTGAAGAAATTCCCTTAATGAGACTTGTTGCTGCACCGCCACCCCGTCTACATTATTTTTTTAAAAAAATTTATTAAAACGACGTCGTTTTTTACATTGAGGGCGGGCCACGGGTAGAGCCAGGCCAAAAATGCCAACCCTAAATTAACCTGCTAATGAGACTATGAGAAACATGTCAGCTCTTACCTTACTGTCTACCGATGCTTTATAATTGACAGTGTAGTTGGATCTCTATATATACTACAATATCTTGCCTACAATGTCAATCCAAAGCCACTGTATGGCTTAGCAACTTCCAATGAGTGACCATTTTATCAGTTAAAGTTCATAGGTTTAAGATACAGTCAGTCACATGCATGCACATAATTTCAGTTCAATGTTATCTTTCCCAGGGTGCACATATAATGTCATTTCATCAGCATATATGTACTATTGATCTCTCCTGTTTCTTGATAGGTTTTGTGACTGATGCAATTTCAGTTTCTAATATCAGAGTTAGTATATTCTAAGACAACTTAAACCATTGAAGATGGTTTCTTCCTATGTTAAGAATCTCTAACTCCTGCATTAAATTGCAAGAATGAATACTCCTTCCATCAGTTCTCTTGTGTTCATGTGTAGTTTAAGTTTAACTTCAAAGTCAGAACCTGTTTTAGTTTTCACTAAATTGCTTGACTTCAGTTTAGCTTTAGGAAGTCACCTGAGGTTGGAGAAGCAAAATGCAGGATTCCCCTATAACACGAGCACACTTACAATATTGATTTAAATTCACTCAAATTGAACTTCGGATCAAATTTGACCCTTTGGTCCATCCAAGTCATCCTTAACAACAAGGTCCTGCTCCGTTCTGAGGTGTTTCCAGGGGATGTTGATAGGAAATGAAGCATTTGCTTAGTCTCTCGTAATGCTAGAGAATTTGTTTATTATTATCCTGAGATCCAATGAAAGGGCTCAGCTAGTCAAATCAAAGCATGATGGCCCCCACTCTTCTTCATGGATGATAGAGTTCAACATCGTAAAAGGTCTTTAGTTTATGTTGGGCAAAAAGTGTTAAACCTTCCAGAATTAACAAGCTTTGCAGAATATAGTATGGTTCCTGAACCCTAGACATCTAGTAGACGCAAGAACTCACATGGCTTTTGCTTATCATCTTGGTGGGAGCAATCCTCAACTCCCCTTTTCTCATTTTGCTTTGTTACTTGCATCTCGAGGAGATGCATATTTAAAAAGGAATTCATGTAAGAGGTTCACAACTTTTAGGCTTTTAGCACCAAAGTGACGATCAAGGTGACGAAATATTATTCAAATGATCCGAACTTTATAGTAATTTTAGCTCTATGCTTTTGATATTGAAATGAGTAAAACCCTCTTAAGTCGACGGGTGGCATCCGCAGGATATTATTTTAGTGGCTAACTTTGTATCCATGAAAACCGATGGAAGAAGCTCTGGAACCCATAAACCTTAGAACATCCTTCAGATAGCTCATTGTGTTCATAAACTTTTTTTCTGCTTTATCTTTGTGATTATCCGTTTAACCACATAATCACAAAAGACTATGCATGATTAAGTGGTCCAAGGGGGAGAATTCGTGTCAACCAATCACTTAGTTTATACTATCAAAACCCACTATTGTACCGTACTTCTCTAAGCAATTTATTAAGTAAACTCGCTAAGGAAGAAAGGCAAACAACATCTTTTGTAGCTAGTTAAGTGATTAAACCAGTTTTTATACTAATAAGTCTTAGATATTTTCTGCACATAGTGTGTGATCCAATCATGTGCTACGTAGGAAAGAAGAAGGGGTGTTGGAAATGTGTCGCTATAAATGGAATGAGAATGGTTGATAGGTTTCAGTTCATTAGAAGAAGAAAAGTCAACTCGACCTCTTTGGGACACCTGTTGGTCCGACAAGAAATCATGGCATTATGTTTGTCGTGACACCTTGACAACTGTCATGATCCAACACCTTTTCTAGTAAGATTTCCCTTCCAAAACCATATGCACAGGACGCAAAGATTGATCCTTTAGCTTGTTTTACTAGTAAAGAGAAGAAAAAGATCCAACCTTTAAAGCAACAATCTTTTTCAGGGGTGGAAGAAGATTTTGAAGGCAACCCAAATCACACATTTTCTGATCGATATACATCAAAGTCTCAGAGAAAAGAAACCATAGTCTCCAGCTAATGTGTTGCTTAAAAGTGCAGTCTTGCATTTCCAAGGCTATAGGATGGGAAAAATTTGTCTGTGAACTGATTATATCTTGTATTGAACATTAACAACTTAACTTTGTTGATTCAAATTGAAGTAGATGTTAAGGAGCATTTTTATTGACCGAATCCTCAAATTAACGAGTTAAATTCGATTTAATTATAATTGAATTCAGATATAAAAATAATGCATGATCTGAGCAATTTTTGGTGAAAAAGTCTCAAATGATAACTCTTGTCACCATGTACGTGAGATTATCCTTAGTGCTTTACAACTGGGAGCAGGTAAGACTAATGACCTGATTTAGTCTGCCAGGGGAACATGAACTTGAACATGAACATGATCATGCGCATGAGCTTCTGTTTTCTTCTCTACCAATTTCATTTCTTAGTAAATATGAATCTGATGCAGCTATGCGTATCTTTGAGGGTTAAATGATGCCCAATTTGCATATACAATTGAAAAAGGTGCAATCTTTACTTGGAAGATGCATGAACACATACACATTAACTAAGCAACTTGCAAGCTGTTCTTGATATATAGTTGACAGTAAACAGTGCACAAGTTTCACTATGTAGTTACCAAGAATAGTTTACAGGATGCAGATATAGTAACACTATCACATGAAGGCTTATAGTCCCAATCCCCACGCATAAAGTACCTCTTAACTGGAAGTTCTATATATGATTTAAAGTAGTTTAGTTAGTCTAACTTTTATGGACTGTCCTGAATAAATCATTAAAGATGTATTACTTCTGCAATTTAAAGAATTTACTGAATAATCTACTGTTAATAACATCTAATTCTAGACTTTTTATACGAATCTGCAAGTAAACAATGTGATGCTCTTATTGTAAAGGCAATAAGAATATAGGGGTGAGGAGAATATATTCATTATTAGTTTACTGTATCTTCATTGCTAAACCTCTTGTAATATTCATATTGGATTGCAGATGTATAGGGATTGAGTCAGAGTGTTTGTACTTTCGGAACTTGTCCTCGGATATCACATGGTCAAAACCTTGCCACGAAAGCAAATCTCAAACAATGTTCATAAAGAATGTTCATTGATTCTTCCTCAACCATGCAACCCAAAATAATAAAGAAAAGTGACCAAGAAAGATTAAAATATATACAAGGGAATGTGTTTTGTGCTTTGAGGTTGATGGTATAGTATAAGAGACTTGGTTATCGAACAGAAAGAAAGATCCAATGGTAGTAAAAAAGAGGGTTGAGAGGAATGTAGATTGTGTAAGATTGGTCAGAGGGCTGTACGTGTGTGGGAACTTGAACCAGTAGAATTTGCATCTGTTCAAGGTTCGGTCATGAAATTCATCAAAACCTCGTCCTTCTGTTTCATACTTAATCCAATGTTTATCAGTTTCTCATTAGTTTCTTAAGATTTAGTTTTTGCAGAACTTCAGGTTTCTGTTGACCACTTTTTGGTTACTACCGCACCACATTTACATTTGCTCATCAAAATCTACAGGTTGTCACTGATATATCTCACCATGAAGGTAAGTTTCTCTGTAACAGAAAGATTTTTGCTTCTCAGTTCAAGCTCATGAAGGTTGACGGCTGGACAAGTAGAAGTAAATGGGGTCCTGACAGGTTTGATAAATTTCCTGTTTGCAGTTCTTTGGTTGGATGCAAAATAAGCTTAACGGGAAGCAAGGGGACAAAAAACAGAATGCTGCTCCAACTGCTCGTAAGCTTCCATTTTATCTTTATTGTTCTTTTTGCAACTCCATGAACTTAGTGATGGTTCTGAAATCTGTTCTTTTTCTTCAGATATTAGTAACCGATCAAAAGAAAAGTTGTCTTTGCTGAAACTTATGCTAGAGATAGTCAAGACAGTGACGGTGGTTGATTTTGTATTACTTGTATTCTTTTTGGTATAGGTAATCATAACACTATAATGATATGGAAAAGAATCTTCTAATGGACCAAAACTTGAAATGGAAAATTTGTCTAATCAACATGATTTTATTCCAGTGTCAATACGGAAATGCAGAAACTTGGAATTTGATTTGCTTTCAGAATCCAGTTTAAAGTAATGAAAAAGAAAGCAAAAGAAGGAAAGGGTCAATCAAGCAATCATATATATATATTGGTATTGGCCAAAAAAAAAAAAAAAAGGTTTTAACAGTAATGGTTTTTCTATGCAGACCATATGAAACAAGATCCTCGAGAAGAGTTTAGTGATTGGCCTCACGAATTGCTAACAATTGGAACATTTGGCAACACTGATCTTAAACAGAACATCGAAATCCAGGAAGAAGAACAAGTCCATCAAGAGCACCAGTCTCCATCAACCACAGATGATGGTTTAGAAGACTTCACGCCTGAAGAAATTGGCAAGCTTCAGAAAGAACTGACAAAGCTATTATCCAAGAAACCAACCTCTGTAAAGGAAAAAGAGAAGGAGAAGGAAATTGCTAACCTCCCACTTGATAGGTTTCTTAACTGTCCATCGACTTTGGAAGTTAGTCGTAGGATTAGTAACACTGGTACCAGTGCAATAGATGAAAAGGAAGATGACATTGAGCGAACCATCAGTGTCATACTTGGTAGATGCAAAGACATTCGTGAAAATAAAAAGAAAGAAATTGGCAAGAAATCCATCTCTTTCCTGCTTAAGAAGATGTTCGTGTGCAGAAGTGGATTTTCACCGCAACCAAGTTTGAGAGATACACTTCAGGAATCAAGAATGGAGAAGGTATATATGCTGATACAACGGTTACAATTTACATAGGAATCTTTCTGCTTTGTTTGTTCTTACAAACTCCTTCTGGTAATAATGGCTTTATGCAGCTTTTGAGAACATTGCTTCACAAGAAGATCAACCCTCAAAATACTCCTAGGTCAACTTCTGTGAAGAAATATCTGAAGAACAGGCATACTTCAAGGGATGATGAAGAAGAAGAAGATCAAAGGCGACATACGAATAGTAATGGATGTAAATGGGTGAAGACAGATTCTGAATGTAAGTTTCTTCTTCTTTTCATCTTTTTTACAGTAGCTCCTAAGTCCTTGTATTGGATCTCATTGCCATGCACACCAACATGGAATCTTGTTCCCTTTTCTCCTGTTGCAGACATTGTTCTAGAAATTTAGATTGGCCTCCAACTATGTCAATTAGTCCAAGGTGTGTTCAGTCACTCACCTCCAAGAAGTCGGGAAACACTATTGGGATCATGATCAATCATCAAAAAAGCTGAAATCTTATACAAGAAGCTGGTGTGGCTCCTTACATCTATAGATGATGTCATCAACATTTGTCACAGTACATAACCCCCTTTTTTCATGGTTGCATCCATTGCAACACATGTTACTTAGTACTCCTCCAAGGATTTCTGTAGACGATACTGACAAAAGCTAGACATTCCCTGCACTTTTTTTTTAATTCCTTTTTTACCATACCCCTCTTCTCCTTTTTTTTAAAATATTTTTCACTTTTCTAAACTGGAATTGTGTCAACATGTACACTTTTTGTTCTCCATATATATATATATTTTTGATCTTTGTATTACATAACGTTTGGAGTGAATAATATTCATTTCACATGAAGATATATCTTATGGTCACGTCACATTGCATGTGGATCTATCAGAAACAATATTTCTATTATGTAAAAGTAAAACTGCATACTATTGGATCTTTCCAGACTCCGCGACTTAGTAGAATTACAATTAAGTGTTGTTGTTGTTGTTGTTGATGATGATGATGATATACCTTATCTCAATCCTTTCCGATTAATTACCAAAAGAAAGAGTAACTCATAGATATGCTTATGTTATGAATCAAAAAAACTCCTTTACATTCTTAAGAAAATTGGCAATCATCTGGAAAGGACTACATCAAATTAATGAGAGAAGACTGTTCACTGGATCTTTATGTTGCCTAATTATTGCCCTTTAACTGAAATTGAACAATTAAATCCTTAAGTATGTTATTAGTGTTTTTCTTTTAAAATTTTTAATTTAGAATATTGGTTACAAAAATTTGAGGTAATTCAAGATATAATTTTTTTCTTTGACAATAAAATTTATTATCTTTAATTATGTATTAATAAACAATAAATAATTATAATTTATAAAAATTATTTTAGTGAATTAATAAATTAGAATAAATGACAAATTCAACTTAAACAAATAATATTGATTCAATCTCTAACACTTCAATTTTCTTCCTTTGATGTAACCTAAATTCAATCAAACAAATTTTGAAGTGAAAAAGAATATTTAAGAAAAATAGTGAATAATAACCAAAAGGCACACAATAGCAAATTAAATTAGTATTAAGTAACATTTAATAACTAAAACTCGTCAATGCCCACAATTGCCAGACATCGCGCAAACTTCAATTCCTTCCTTGCAAAATGCCAAACCCTTGCGTATGATCTAACCAAATATCCTTTTTTTTTTCTTATTTATACTTTTATTTAGAACAATCTCCTTCAATTTATATCAAAGATTCGTTCTTTTTGAACTTTACCTTGCACTCCTCTGTCTTCACACTTGATCTCTTCCGGTGAGATTGGATCTGAGTGTCTTCTTTTAATGCTATCCACTTAGTCCTTTCAAGCCGGGAGAGTAAACTTAAAGTTCGAGGCTCTAGAGCTTTTGGGTTTTGTTCAAACTAGTAAATTTTACCGCTTTTAGTTTATCTTTTCATATTACCTTTAGTTGACTGTACAAGCTTTATGGTTTTAAAGTCTGAATTTAAGAATTCTTGAGGAATCAGGGGTCTTGTTGATTGAAGTAAATAGGGCTTTTGTTGTTTCCGTTGGGTTATTTGCGAAGTTGTGATATCATTTGCTCTTTTCTTATATTTCCATCGTTCGGGTTTACTTGTTATTGGTTGGAGTTTTGGGATTGAAAGGAGAAAGTTGCAGAGTTGGTAAAGGAGGAATTTTGAGCAGCCAATGCCATATTTTTTGGATCGGTATTCGGAGAATTTTTCGGTGATTTTTGCAGGACCGAAAAGATTGGAGCTTGAGCTTATCAATGTCTTGGGCGGGCCCAGAAGATATCTACCTCTCTACCTCCCTTGCTAGTTATCTTGATAGTAAGCTCCTTTTTGTTTGTCTCTGTCTCTCACACGTTTATGTCAATAACATTGAATTGTTAGCATTAGCTGTACTGTTTCTTGGGGTATTGTGTGTGTCATTATTTATTGGAATTCGGTATAATTCGATTGTTTGATTGATGGTGTATGCCTTGTGTACGTTCGTTGAGGTGTAATTAGTGGAGGTGGTGAATGAGAGGTGCTGCTGTTGGTAACATGCAGCATATGTGTCTCATCGCAATTATGTTCTTAGTTTGTTGGCTCTGTTTTATGTTTCAGAGAAGCTACTTGTGCTTTTGCGAGATGGGCGAAAGTTGATGGGGACACTTAGATCTTTTGATCAATTCGGTATAGGTTTTTCCGTCTTTTATCTCAAATGGTTTTAGAGTCTTATTTGTTTCATTTTCCTGTATTATACTAACTATCTTTTCACATAGCCAATGCTGTCCTTGATGGTGCCTGTGAAAGAGTTATTGTAGGTGACCTTTATTGCGACATTCCTCTAGGTCTATATGTTATCCGTGGCGAGAATGTGGTGCTAATTGGTGAGCTGGTATGGATCGATTAGTTTTCATTGTAGTAGATGTTTCTTGAACTATACTTGTGATATATTTCTGAAACTTGCACTGTCCTAGTTTAGGATTTGGAAAGAGAGGAACTTCCTCCACGTATGACCCGAGTTTCAGAAGCAGAAATGAAAAAGGTTAGTGTTAATCCTTCTTTGTGTTGTGGAGCAGTTGAGGTGTACATTCTAATGAAAATTGTGGAAAATTCATGAGATGTTAAGGTCACTTCTTGTCCTAGTACCTCATGTCTTGCTTTAATTTGGTCTCAATTATTTATGTAGTTAGTCAAGACTCCTTTGGTTAGTTGAAATTGGAAGTTATAGGTGCATTAGCTATTTGTTATGCATGACCAAGTCACGTCCTCTTAATTTTTTAAGGAAAGAGGATACTTGGCAGAATTATAAAGGTTGCGACTGATTAATGAGGGAAGTTTTGTTACTAGTGGATACTTGGTTTAAGATCTAATTCCAGAAGCATTAGACTGAAACTGCGAATAATGCATAAGGATTGCTGTAATGCAGTTCCTAAATTGCTTACTACGACTAGAGATTGACAGCTTTGAGTTTTGTTTCTAGGCCAGTAGATTGGGGTGATGTTATTTTGAAATCTTGAAACTTCTTGATCGAGAAAAGGGCTTGGTTTTAACAATTCTCAGTTCTCATGTTCATACACATTGACATCGAACTGCTGCTGATAGTAAGGGAGTTATTGGGGGCCTTGCAGATTAAAGATCAGTTGACTGTTAACATATTAACAACAAACATGCCTTTTCCTCTTAGTTTTAGCATGTTATGGATCTTGATGGCGAAAATTGAGAGTTAGATATTAAGTAGGTAAATGTTGAAAGATGACTGGTATCGGGGGTAAAGCAAGCACCTCTTGTCATTAAATAAAGACAGAGACTGTAAAAGTCTGTGAAGTAGTTTTCTTTTAATTTTGCCTTTTTCCTTGGTTAAAGTCCAAATTTTAGATTTAATCCTATGGCGTTATTTATCTTATACTTTTGCAGGCACAGAAAGCAGAAAGAGAGGCCACAGATCTAAAGGGTACAATGAGGAAGAGAATGGAGTTCCTTGATTTGGATTAGAGCATATCTTGCAGCCATTTTATATGGTCCGCACATATTTTGGGGGTTCAGTGGTCTAAGGGATGCCACTAAGTTGGATGCTCTTTTGTTTTTCTTTGTTGAAGATTCTGTAACATCTTTCAAAGGAGTGTAATCTAATTAACAAGTCAATCAGTGTCTGTTTAGGGGATTTATAGGTTCTAGTTCTTATGGGGTTTAGTTACTAGATTAGGCATCTCATGCTATTTCCAAATTCTGTTGGATTTATCTGTTTTATTGGTGACCATACAATAGGTGAAGTTGCACATTTATCTGGGTTACAGACCATGTCCTTGAATTGCCATTGGTGAGCAAGGATTATTGTTTCGGTTAATATGTCAACAGTGAACCATTGGAGCTGATGTTTTTGTCAACCCTTTCAGATTTCCTGAGGTCCATTGGAATCTTTGAAGGATTATGTTGTGATGTGAATGCTTTTGCTTTTCTATGGTGAATTTGAGACTGTTAGTGGCAGTAAAGGTAGCACATGCCAGAGTTGGGGTAAGCTAATGCTATGGCAATCCTAATCTTCCGTAGCCTTCTACCCTGTTATAACATAAATCTTACATGCTCCAAAACTCGGCATTGTCAAACCTAGCATTCAACACCTGTCGTGACTCAAAATTGAAGAACTTTCTTCATATATGAGATAAAAAAGATAACATCTTCTATGTTAAGCTTTTTACCATAACATTAAAAATTAAAAGAAACAATCTGTCTCATCGTATAAATGCGACAGGAATTTAAGGTACTGTTGCTCATAATGGATTCAGATCATGTATCTATCAGCAAGTAGACGATGGCAAGTGATGGAGCTTTGAATCATTTCTCAGCAAACAATACTTTTGTCGTTGTTTTAATTTGATTTGTTGCCGGAAGAAAAAGACTCGAGAGCCAAAAAAAAAAAAAAAGGTCAGCATTGTCATTATGTTCCATCTGTTCGCAAACAAAATCAGTGATCCCAAGCAATCACAGCCCTTCAGTCACCATATACTTCCAAGTCAATGCAGCCAACGGTGTATAGACTTTCACTTCCCCACAGATTCTCTTCCCTTCAATGCTTGTGAAACCAGCTTATAGTTTTTCAACAACCAGGAGTACTCACTCTAGAAGCTTGTGTCCCACACTCTCACTTCGAAGTCCACACACCGCTTGCCTTCGGCGTTTTAGACTTCTTAAGTACAAGATCTCCACTCGCAGATCCAAAACTCAGAAACACACAAAAATTTACATATTCCGTCTTCAAAAGGTGCAATCTTTCTCTTTGTGGAAGAATGTTTCACCTGTATAAATCAGCAGCTGTTTTAGCGGCTATATGCTGTATGTGGGTCTTTATGTGCTCCGTTGTTGAAGGTTCAGTTCATGAATATAAAGGTGAGAGTTTTGTGGGCAAAGGTAATGTCTTTTTTGTTCATGGAGGTAGCGAAGGGATTTACTCTTTGGCCGCTTCAAATCCTAGCGAAAGCAGTGAAGTACCTGCTAAAGGTGACTCCTATATACGGTAATTTCAGTTCACTCACCAGCTGTGCATTCATTGCTTCTATTGTGCCTATAATAGGCAGATCTCTTGGTTTTATGTTGCTTATTCGCTGTATGTGTTCTGTCTGTTCTCTCTGTTCTTCGTGTGTTTAAATGATTGTGATTGGCCATTGGATCATAGATAGAAAGTACAAATGGGAGCGAAGATTTGTTTTGGTGGAGATTTCTGAATTTTCCCTAAGTTATTGATTTTCTTCTCTCAATTCACCATATTCTCTTTCACTTGACGTCAAATTCGATAACCAATTTTGTTGCTACTGTAAGTTATAATCTGATTCAAAGGATGAATGTACATGAGCTGCTCAGACGGAAATATGTGATCATAGAGCCCCTACTTATTCGTTTCAAAACTATTTGCGGTAAAAACTTAAATTGGAATTGCATATCTTGTTAGTTCTCTCAGGATGATGGATTTAAGACATGCTATTAAGGCCTGTCGTAGATCTTATCTCTAGGTCTTCTTGATCGTCATCTCAATTTGTTTGGTGTCTTCCGTCCAAAATGTTGTTTGTCCTGGTATGGACGTTGACAAATATAAAACTGAGAAACTAGAACTTATGCATTTCCTAGAAGAAAAGAAGCAATTTTGCCCTAAGGTTCATTTTCATTTCCATCTGAAACTTGCTTTTGTCAAGAATGTTAGCAGGCCATGTATTGATGACCTTCGGTTATACTTGTGACAGTTTACACATTACATTGTGTATCATGATTTCCTGCATTCCTTGGTTTTTATTTATTTTCTCAAGGACTAATTCTACATAGTTATGTACTTTCAGTTTTGAGAAGATCACATTTAGAAGAACCAACGGTAACTTTAGCTCAGGGTTGATCCATGCTGTTGTTTTTGAGGTGGAAGATAGAGAGACAATTGGGGGTTCCGCGTATGGAGGTCAAAGGGCTGTCTGTTGTACAGCTGATCTTGCCAAATTGGGCGTTTGTTCGCAAGGAGAAATTATCCATCGTCCATCGGCAAAGGACCCTAGATGGCCTTATATTTTTAGTGTTTCCTTCAGTTTAGATGAGTCAACAGCAACATTGCCATCAAAAATAGTCATGGTCACTAGAACTGGGATGTATAACTTGTATTTCATGCATTGTGACACAAATCTCCAAGATGTGGTTGTTGAAGGGAAAACCATTTGGAAGAATCCTACTGGTTACCTACCTGGTAGGATGGCACCATTAATGAATTTCTACGGATTCATGTCTCTTGCTTTTGTCATACTTGGACTTATCTGGTTCTTCCAATATGCAAGAAATTGGAAAGAAGTTTTTCCGTTGCAAAACTGCATAACAATGGTGATAACACTGGGCATGTTTGAGATGGCTCTTTGGTATTTTGACTATGCTGAATTTAATGAAACTGGAATTAGGCCAACAGGTACTACTTTATGGGCAGTCACTTTTGGTACTGTTAAGCGCACTGTAGCACGGCTTATCATCTTGATGGTATCAATGGGTTATGGTGTTGTAAGACCTACCTTAGGTGGTTTGACATCAAAGGTGATCATGCTTGGAGGGACCTTTTTCCTGGCCTCTGAAGTGCTGGAATTGGTTGAGAATGTTGGTACTGTTAGTGATCTTTCTGGAAAAGCAAGACTCTTCTTGGTTCTTCCTGTTGCGCTCCTGGATGCTTTCTTCATTATCTGGATATTTAAGTCTCTTTCTGCTACTTTAAATAAGCTTCAGGTACTTCATCTGCCAGTCCTAATGATGTTTACTTAATGCTGTTCTGTTCGTAGCTTTTAGATATGGTTGGACTTTCTTCTGCTTCTAAAAAGCAAAGATAGCCTGCTTATGGTAGGACTTTTGAAGCTGGTTGGCCTACAAATTTGCTTTCCATCAAAGGCAAAGAGTCCATTAGTTAATCAAAGTACATCTGAAATGAGGTTTATGAAGTGTTTTTGGTGAGCTAGTTCAATAGTTTGGTGAAACCCATTCTTCAGAGAGTGATCTTTGGAACTCGAAATGAATTGCCATAGACAATTGGAACATTTCAATCAGTTAAACTGTACGCTGAGATGTTTAATTCTCCAAAGCAACAATATACTATTTGTTTAATTCATCTCTCTTCTTGGTTAGTATGATTGATATGAATTAATTCTCCTTTTTCCTTGCATTTTCCATACAGTGCAGTGCTTTCATGGGTGAAGAAACTTCTGAACTTAGACTTTGAATTATAATGCATTTTATTAAAAATGCCCCCTAACACCAACATTACTTTTTTCTTCTTGAGCGATCTTTCGGTTATTGCTTTATGTAACCTAAACTTTCAACAATGTGACAGGCAAGGCGAATGATGGGAAAGTTGGATATGTATCGAAAATTCACAAATGCTTTAGCCGTTGCAGTTATTGTGTCTGTAGGCTGGATATGCTACGAGGTAAGTTTAATATTCAATACTCATCGCTGACTGTTTCAATTAGTTGGTCAAGTTTATCTTCCCTCTGATATTTTTCTTCAGGTATTGTTTTAGCAAGCATATTATGTAAAAAGAAGTGATATATTTCTGGAATCTGTTATTAAACAATAGTTGGGGAAAAGAAGTTGTTAAACATGGAATTTTATGCATTCATAATAGTCTCACCTATTGCGACTTGCATTTGTAGCTGTATTTCAAGGCCCATGACGTTTACAGTGAGCAATGGCAGAATGCATGGATCATCCCTGCTTTTTGGCAAGTTCTTTCCTTTTCTCTCCTATGCATCATCTGTGCTGTTTGGGCACCCTCACAAAGTGCTATGCGGTATAACATCAGATTCTGTTCTACGATTTTGTTACCGTCCTATTTATTTTGTAGTGAAATTGCTACCTTGACCTCTTAAAATCTTGATGCTTTAACATCTTAAATAAATGCCTGCGCCCAATCATAAAGCAGTTTTGGCCCTTGAACACGATTATTATGTAAAGTTCATTTTACAGTGGTTGCTCTCCTTTTTTCAATTGATTCTTTGTTTCATGGCAGTTATGCTTACTCGGATGACGTGAATGACGAGTTTGATAAGGATGATTCTTCTTTGACACTTATTAAACCTTCTCCACTACCCACAAAGGATATTCGAAGTGCAGCAGAAGCAAAACCTGTGCAAGTCAGCAATGTATCATCTAATGGAGATCTGGAAGAAGAGAAGACAGAGTAAGGTAAATCCTAAACGGATGCTGGAGATGGCATCCCCTCCTCCTCTGTTGTTACCGTCGTTGTCATGTCGGTGTGGTTTATGA
>JAOQMM010000005.1:3907806-3926681 GCA_027563515.1 Erythroxylum platyclados
AGCCTTAAAAAGACACAGAAAATGGCTGGATAATGTGCTATGAACTAAATGGGTAGGCGTGCCTGCAAAATGGTGCGTGAGGACTTGAAGCGTGCAAGCTCATGCTGGTGAACAGAGCAATTCGCATGACCAGCACCGAGTGCGCATTGGCGCGAAGTATCTACATCAAAATTGTTCAATTGGCAATACATTACAATTACTGATGGGCCTTTGGTATGTGGACTTCGCAGAAAGATATCTTGACACTCCTTTTCTGATCTACCCTAATCAGCCAATGCCTTCATCCACTATTGTGCTCTTGCTAGATTATCCTTGAGTTGTTTCATAATCCTCTCCCAGGCCATTAAACTCCTGTCCATAACTTCCACCTTGGCTTCACCTAAAACGTAAGGGCTGTAGATGGGTAGTGGCTGACCATAGATTACCTTATAAGGAGTGAACCCTATCATTGAATTGTAATTGGTGTTGTACCACTACTCAACTAGAGGAAGCCACTTTGCCCAATCTCTCAGCTTCTCCCCAGTTATACATAGGAGGTAACTCTCTAAACAGAGGTTTACAACTTCTGTTTGACCATCGGTCTATAGATGGTAAGCCATTGAGATCTTCAAGTTAACCCCTTGCAATTTCATCAGTTCCTTCCAGAAATTGCTTACAAAGATTTTATCTCTATCACTAACTATGTCCACTTGGGTCCCATGCAACTTTTATACTTTCTCCATGAAAGCTTCATCCACAGTATTAGCTGAATAAGGGTGACTTAGTGCAATAGAGTGGGAAGCTTTACTCAATCGAACAACCACTACTAAAATCACATCCTTCCCTCCTGATTTGGGCAATCCCTTAATAAAATCCACAGAGATGCTTAATCAGACTGATGTTGGAATCGGTAAAGGCTAGAGTATATCCAATGATGCTAATATCTCATATTTATTTTATTGGCACACTTCGTAGCTTCGAATGAATTCTTGCACATCATTCCACATTCCTTTCCAAAAGCAAAACTTACCTAACTTTTCTTGGTAGCTACTATCCTTAAATGTCCTCCAACATCCCCATCATGTACCAATTTGATAATTTTGGTACACAACTCTGCAATTTTTCCTACCATTAACTTCCCTTTTCATTTCAACCCTTGTTGGTCCAGTTGGTATTTTAGATGCAACGTAGGATCAACCCTTTTTTCTTCCAAGATTTTCTTTAACTTTGGATCATCTTCACAACTGTCTCAAATCTCTTTAATCAAGGGAGTAGTAAACGTGGTTACAAATTTGGCCAGCAACTCTAAAATGTGCACCCGAGAAATTTTGTTTGGCCAACGTAAGGATTCTTTTCTCTAACATGTGCTTTAGACTCCTATGATCTATTTTAACGATAAAATGAACCCCAAGTAAATATGGTCTCCACTTCTTTAGAGCAAACACCACTACTATGAATTCTTTTTCATAGGTTGAAAGGGTAAGTTGTCTTGGAGCCAAAGCCTTGCTTATATAAGCAATCCGATGACCATCTTGCTGTAGCATCGCGTCAATAACTTCATTACATGTTTCAGTTTCTATAGTAAAAGGCTTCTAGAAGTCAGGTGGGGCTAAGACAGGAGCAACAGCCATTAACCTCTTCAATTCTTCAAAAGCCACGTCTGCTTCCTCTGTCCATGTGAATGCATCCTTCGTCAACAGATTAGTTAAGGGTTGAGCTATAATGCTGTAGTGTCGAATAAATCGACGATAATATCCTATCAAGCCTAAAAACCATACAATTATCTGATATTTGTTTCAACCACTGTAGCATGGCTACCACCTTGCTAGGATTGGTTGCAACTTCAGCCTTGCTAATCACGTGCCCAAGATATTCAATGTTAGATACTACAAAACTGCACTTGCTAGCTTTAACAAACAAAGAATGAGATTTCAAAACATCAAGTACCTACTGCAAGTGTTGTTGGTGGGTTAGCCAACCTTCACTGTAAACAAGGATGCCGTCGAAAAAAACTATGAGAAAATTTCACAAGTAGCTTTGGAAGATGGAGTTCATTAGAGCTTGAAATGATGAGGGGGCGTTGGTGAGATATTGTGTGTAATTTCTATTGATTTTGCTTGCCTTCATATCTTGATTTTAGTTACAAATTCTGGTATTTTTAATCCAAATTTGAATTAATTGAGTGAAAATGGTCATGAATGTTGCATGAAGGTTGAAGGGAATGTTTTGTAAATTTTGCATGAAAAATGAAGTTCACGTAAATTTTGCATGAAAAGAACAAAGAAAGGAAAAGTGGTGATTAAGGTGTTACCACTGTGACTAAGCTTGTCATGGGGGTGACTATGTTCGTTACCCCCATGAGTCACTCGTGACTACTACTTTGCACTCATTTTGAGTCTGACACGTGCAAGTTGATAGTGTAACAACCCTACAACCCTAAACCTAAACTCGTATTATAAATAGAAAAGGAATGAGGCAGAAAAGGGGGGCTGAACTGAGAGGCTGACGGCACATCCTGGACTCATTCGGGACATTCTAGGACACAAAACAAATAGGGAAAAAGAAGGCAGAGAAGAGAGAGTATTTAGGTGCGCAAAAGAAGAAGAATAGCAGAGAGGTGGAAATAGTGTGAGCCTTCAATCATTTGGGTGAGAACCAAGCAAAAGCAAAAGGTGAGAGCCAATGTAGAGAGGTTGAAAGTGGCAAAAGATCACTGCAACTCCCTCATCTGAACAATTGTTTGCTCATTCTGTTACATCTTTTGCATTATTTCTCTGTTGTTTTACTGAACTTGCTCCTCTGTTAGTTGATAGACTCATACTCTGTTAGCTTTCAATAGTTCATTTTGATTATCTACTTGGTTTTTTTAATACTTCCCTTATACTGATAAAGATGGGATTAAAGTATATGAAGATGATGAATCTTGTTATTCCAGAATGAGTTGATTCTTTTTCTTGAGGATTAATGTAGCTATTTTAGCCAAATATGCATGATTAAGGGACTGTATTGTTGTCTTATGTTTGATATAGTTTTTGAACTGAATGGATGTAAAAGCATGGCCAAACTTTGCATCATTTTGGTATTAAATGATGGATTGAGAGAAGAAGTTTAATATAGAACGAGAAGCTATAGATGCTTAAGTTATGAATTAAAAATATATTAACTTAAGTGGGTAATTATTAGTTAGGTTTAATAATTAATTTGGATGATAAACTTGTCGATTATGGAAGTTAGATTAGTTTGTCATTTGAATTGATTTTAGAACCCAATTTGTAATTTTAGTAAGACAGTTATCCAATCATTTCCCTTTAGTCATGTATAGGATATTAAATTAGTGAAATTAATTCTCAAGAGTTTCTTAATTCAATTAATCTATTCATCTTTGCTTCTAGTTAAATTAGTTTACTTCTCAGTTTAATTTTGTGATTTTATTTAAAGCCTTTACTCAACAAATCGGGATAGAATGTTTAATATTGCATCTATTTTTATTTTTGTTCAAGGTTAATTTGAGTGGACCATTTCACCTCCGTGGGAGATGACCCTAAGTAATCAACTACAACTACCTCGTAAACTTGTGAGTAGGATAACCTAGGTATTTGTAGAACTTATTTTGGCACAACAAGAGACCAAAAGGCATCACCATGAATTCGAAATGACCATGGTGTGTTCGAAATGTCGTTTTCTCTTCTCGCATCCTAATCTGGTGATAACTTGATCTTAAGTCTAGCTTTGAAAAGATTACATCACCATTGAATTCATCCAACAATTCCTCTATAATAGGAATGGGGAACTTATCCTTAATAGTGACTTGATTTAATTGTTTGTAATCAACAAATAGATGCCATATCCCATCTTTTTTCTGCACTAAAACGATGGGAGATGAGTATGGGCTCTGACTGACTGTATAACTCCTAAAGCTAGCATCTCTTGAATCAGCATCTTTATGGCATCCTTCTGTAGGGATGGGTAATGATAGGGTTGCACATTAATGGGTTATCTCTTTGGAGTTAAGACAATCTTGTGATCTAACTCACAGTGTGGAGGTAAAGACTTGGGCTCTTGGAACAATTCTTCATACTGATTTAACAAGGCAGACACGTCTTCTTTCAATTCCTCTAGTGTGTTGCACAAGGCAGGTTGCAACTCAACCCCACTGCCCTATATGAGGAAAGCCTAATCCTCTTCCCCATTCCAAACCCCTTGCCACCATGGTTGATTTTTCCTTGGAGCTGAAGCCACCACATTAGTTTGTGAGGTTCCTTTTAATTTCACTTTCTTTCCTTCATAAGTGAACTGCATGAACATTTTTTTAGAGTCCCAACTCACTTCTCCTAGTCTCTGAAGCCACTGTATTGTATCGCTCTAGAAAATAATAACATTCACCGCGTTCCCATTTAGCTCTCAGTTCCTTTTCTGACAGTTGTCAGATTTTAGGGGCCTAGCGATTGTTCCAGCCAACATTTTCTGATAGTCTTTTTAATATGAGCCGTAGAATCTGGAGAGACATAGGGTCATTAAGCTTGGAAATTACAAGAGACTTTTACAGTTTTGAAATGGTCAAGCTTCAACATACTGCATAGTTAAGATGCAGAGCATTTAATATTTTGATAATAAATATTTATAATAATATCACTCTCACCATATTTTAAACAAATTACCAGATTAAATATCAAGAAAATAGAGATTATGCAGCATCATTCTTCATTCTTTACCATTACTAAAATTAAAACTGAAAAGATAAAAGATAGGAAAAAAACCAAATGGAATTCGTGAACAACCAAAATGTTGAAGCTTTAGGGTTTAGACAAATTAAGAAGATGATTAAAATCAATTGATACTTGAAGGTAGATTTAATTAGAATTGACAATTGATCGAATGAGCACTTTAGACATTATTATTTAACTCAATTGAAACTTTTTTTTAAGAAAAGTATTACAACAAAACAAAAAGAAACATATTTTATAATTCACATAACATATGTTACCGTCGAATTCTTATTAAATGAGTATTCTTCTTCTTATTAATTTCTAATTATATTATTACAAATTATCAATTTTTATTTAAAAATAATTTGTTAATTTATAATATAAATCAAATCAATTTTATTTTTCTTTCTATTCCAACTGAGACTCATTTAAACTTAGGTTATTTTATGCAAACTCAAACTGGCTCGATTAATTAAGCGATCAAAAGTCTAATCGAATTTTAGAAAAAAAAATCAAATGGAATTCATGAACAAGCCAAAATGTTGAAGGTTGGGAATTTAGACAAAATTAAAAAGATCATTAAAATCAATTGATTGCCAATATCTAAGTCCAAGCCACTTGAAGGTAGATTTAATTTAAGATTGGTAATAGAATGAATCAATGGTTAAGGCATTTAATTTAATTTAATTGAAACTTTTTTAAGAAAGTATTATAACAAAACAAAAAGTATATTTTATAATTCACATAAGATTTGTTATCGAATGATTATTCCTCTTATTATTAATTTTAATTAAATTATTATAAATTATCAATTCTCAATTTAAAAAATTCATTTATCAATTTATAATACAATTTTATTTTATTTTATTTTTTCTTTATCTGGACTTGAGATAGTTGGAATTAGGTTGTTTGACTTAAACTCAATTAAGCTCAATTAATTAAGTAGCCGAAAGTCCAATCAAAATTTAGATAATAACAACGTAAATTTGATAGTTCATTCGAGTTGAATCGAATTAAGTTGAATTAAGCTTACAAAATTTAGTCAACTTGAACTTTTGACATGACTCATATTGAGTTGAATTTGAATCGTTATACTATTCCTCTTTAATTAAAGTGTGATTGCTTATCAAACAGGCTTTTATATATTTGGACCTAATATCATTATCCAAATTTCCACCGCATATACATTAAGGCTCGATGGCTCTACTAAGCCAAGTGATCCGGAAATATATTCTAACCGATGAAAAAGTTTACCTACAACAAAGAGCGATATGTACCGCATGAATGAAGAAGGTAGAGGGAAAGAACATGCGATCTTAAATTCTTAATAGCATGCATACCGTTGCCATAGAAATAAACAAATTAGTGTTTATTGTGCGAGAAATGGACATTTTACTTAATTGTTATTCAAGTTTCTTGTCATATTCGTATTGTTGGATGGCCATCGTATGTATCTATCAATTAAAAAGAACAAGATAAAGACTTCTTATATTGAAAGATAAAAAGGGGAAGAATTCTAATTTTTCTTTTTTTTTCTTTTTGATTCTTGATTAGAATTAATGGTGATGAAGTTGGTATATTGTTTATCCCATAATCTGCCTCTTGTCATTGTAATCAGGATCGTTCTTAATATTTTATAAGTTTTAGGTAAAGTAAAAAAAGGCCCTTATTTTTATTTATTTTTACTCTTTATAAAGGTCTACTCTTGGGCTTTTATAAAGAATAAAAAGAAACAAAATAAAGGCCCTTTTTATTCCTCTTTATGAGGATAAAAATAGACCTTATTTTACCTCATTTTATTCTTTATAAAGGTTAAAAATAGGCTCTATTTTGTTATTTATGAGAATAGCCCCTGAACGGGTGCCCTGTCTGCTCTTACCTATGGTCGGCCTCGTATTGCTCTCCAATTAAGATTATTAAATTAGAGAACTTGAGTAATGCATTTGTTGAAGCCAAATAGGGATGACAACGGGCCCGACCCATAGCCTGATGGGCCATCGGGAGGGCCGGGATGGTGCAGCATGTCTACACTATTTTTTAAAAGTCTTAGATAAAACGACATCGTTTTATACATTCCGGTCGGCCTAATTGTGAGCCGGGTGGGAAATGTCATCTCTAAAGCCAAATATCTTTTTTTAGAAAATAGAATATTGGCAATCAAAATACAAGAGAAATATTTTTATTACCTTTCTTTTTCATATTTATGACATCGTTAACAACAAAGTTTATTTGTACAACTTTTGAATTACAAACCAATTGTAATGAATTAACTTACTTACTAATTAATTAATTTTTAAACTATATTATTAATGATGTACAATCATTTCACATGTTACTTGGCGAAACCCTAGTGCTTGGCTAACATCACAAGAACGCGTAGGATATAAATCTATTATAGACAAATTGTTTTGTATGACAAAGACCTACTTTTTGGTCTTTTGCCGTAAGAACGTGACATTAGTATAGTCAATGCGATTAAATTGTTAGGAAACTGATCTCCACATGCTTAATAATAGTTTAACAAATATTATATTTTCTTTAATCTGTAAAAAACAAGGCAATATAATTGGAGTTAGCATAGCATTCCTTAGAATTCAATTCAAAAGATGAGCTAAGTAGATGATTAAAAGAATGTAGCTAAATGACAAGATGATGAATAAGAAACTGTAAAAGAGAACTAAAGCATTGCATTAAAATTCAATAATCAATTCAAATTAAACTTATTAAAAACAAATTAATGCAATTAATCTTATTGTTAATTACACCTATACGTTTTAAACATTCATAGGTCAACTTAAGCATTAATTGAGATTGGATTCTTATATGGAAAATTAAAACCTACATGATAAACTAGGAAACTTCTCGTAAAGGAATAAATATTAATGTGAGGCCTCTATGAGGATTTGACCTTGTCTTCTTGTTTTGATTTTGATTTTTCAATTGTCAAGTGGCAAACCAATAATCAGCACCCGCTCTCCTTCCCCTCATACCCCACCTATGTTGAAAAGCCAGCCACCCTCCCAAACCCTAGATAGATTACAAAAACATCAACCTTTTTTCTTTGTCAAACGAGGTTATCCCTTACAAGAATTTGTACCAACCCAAGTGATGTTTTTCTCGCGGTGGCTGCGTTGCTATGGTCTATGGAAATTTCGAATCGAACTTTATAAGTCAAAATAATATAATCATAGATGTATTTTGATTAAGTGATTTGCTTTGAAGAAACTTGGCGATTGGAAATTCTTTATGCACATCTAAAACGTGGGAGACCTTCTAGTAAATCAAACCAAACCTTAACCTCTAGTTAAGTTAGACTACTAATTTTCTAAGTTCAAAACATGAGAGGGATGTCCTTCTTGCTTTTTTGTCACTTGTACTAACATCTTTTTTAAACTCACATGAAATAATTTAATTAGACACCACAAATATTTTTAAAAAAAAATTGAAATAATTTAACTTTTCATGAAATTAATTATTACCTTTTTTATTTAGTTGAATGATCATCATCATCAACACCTAGTTGAAGTCCCGCTGAGGCGCAGGGTTTAGGGAAGTCCGATGGTACGCAGTCTTACCCCTATCTAATAGAGGCTGTTTTCGATAGACCCACATGTAATGTGTCATGAAGATCTTACAAAATTATAAATAGATGTGCATATATATATAAGAAATAAAGTAAAATAAATAAATAAATCAAATGAAAATAAAAGGTTAGAAAAACAACTAAATACAACACAATACAAATAAATACTAAAGAAAAACAATAATTGTAATATTAAAAAAAATAACGAGCAAAAATAATAAATATAACACAAAATAACTTAAACGTAGAACATGTCTAAGATTAGAAATAAATGTTAAGAGAAATACATACCAAAAAAGACTCGTATCAACTACGAAAGACCCATACAGAAATAACTCTGATTAGGCCTATCAAAACCTTAATTACATTACATAGGAACCAAACTAAGTTATACACCTTATAAGGTATATACTACACAATAAATGCAAAGGACACAGGTTATTATAACCTACAAGAAAGTGAATGTTCTCTTTTAAGAGAGACCCTTAACTCGTATTTTAGTACACTAAAATTTTCTATTACGAGTCAAGTCTTCAATAAAATCTAAACCTATCTATATTATTCTTGATCACTTCCTTCCAATTTTTTTTAGACCTTCATTTTTTACTCTTATAAGTTTTAAGTATTATTTTTTCACATATTTTCATTAGAACGTTTCAGGATGATCATATTTTCAATAAATGATATAAAACAATTAAAAGATAAGGTTAATTCTTAAAAAAAAGGTTAAAACTATAAATATTCAATAAATTAAACAAATTTAATTCAAAATTTGTTTTATTTGTACATTTTTAAATATTTATAATAAAAATTTGTAGTTTTTATAAAGAAGTTATTTTGATGATTTATAATAAAAATTTGTAGTTTTTATAAAGAAGTTATTTTGATGATTCGAAATTGTGAACTTAAGTCATAAAGTTACTCCAAGGGGTTGCCTCGATACTTCTCTCAATATCAAATTTAAAATAAAAATGAAACACAACTGGATTGGCTTGTCGTTCGCATCTTCTTTTCTCTTTCTATATATAATATATTGGCATGCATAAAACTCAAAAAGAGTAATAAACTAATAATGATTAATTAATCCTTACACAAATGGAGCCACGTGAAGTGTACTGCAGAGGCGTACGTTAGCATCCACCACCCGCCAACTTGTCCACCACACAAACTCGAGCTGCAGGAGATCGAGACACGTGGCTATACCGTTTAACACGTGCTTTAAATTACAAATTAATTTCGCACAAAAAAAAAGGGATGAACCGGTCAAAAATAACCAATACTATTGCTAATATCTTATTGGACTAGGAATTTAAATAGAAACGTGAAAGAATTGTTGTTTTAGATAACATTGGTGGGTCCCACGTGCTCAAATAGACCGACCCTAACCTAACTAACGCTGTTAGATGTTAACTGCGGACTCCCGTCGGTGCATGGAATTACCGTAAAAGGACACAATCGTTCAAAAAACTACAATTCTACCACACAAAATTGACACTATTCAGACATTTCTTTAAGATAAGGATAACTTCATAATTTTTTTTCATATATTCACTTACTTATATCTTAATTTTTAATATATTATAATTTAGTAACATATCTTTAAATTTTTTAAATATAAAAATAATTATATTATTATCAAATAAAATTATTATTAAATTTTGTTTAGATAAAATTTGTTTTTGTAAATAATTAATTAATATTGACTCTTATTGAATATAATAGTTGGAAAATTTGGAGGACCTCTCAAGGTCTAAGAACTGTGCAAATTAAAGCCAAGGGCAAAAAAGTAAAAGTCCAAAGGGAAATTACAGGAGCAACTTCCGAAGAAACTTGTCACCGTCAGGACCATCACGATCACTAGTTGGTTCCTCAGGACTTTTCTTTTTATTATAATGCAAAAGAAACGTGCTCAAAGCAATAATGTTCAAAGCTAAGTACCCGACTTCCATAAATATTCATCATTCTTTATCCTGCCTCCTGCCAAGTAATCACTAGTTATTCAACACCCACCCACTTCCGTTTTCCTTGAAAACTCGTTTGTTTCTTCAAAAGAACGTATCGGGATTTAGAGTTCAATCCAAGGAAGTTGAGTATGGCGAATTCCGTTCACAAGGAGAAGTCCAACTTTGCTCAGACATGCAATCTTTTGAGCCAGTACTTGAAGGGCAGAGGCAGTCTTGGTGATATTAGCCAGCTTGGTGTTAGTGGAAAGATTGAAAGCAAAGGTAATCTCATCTTGGATCACTTTCTGTTTCTTTGTGTTTTAAATGACGATGAAACCTTTTTTGGGGATGAGGAAACCTTCTTTGTTGAATCTGGGATCTGGGTTTTTCTTCAGGTTTTAAGGTTATATATTGTTCATACCAATTCTCTTCGTTTAATTCTAGATCGACATGTTTCTCATCAACCATGTGTGCTTTTCCGTATCAGGCTCTGAAACATCTAGGCCACCGGCAACAACAATGAATTTGCTACCCAATTTGGAGAATTCAGCGTTGTCCAACACAAAATCCATGGATTTTTTTACAAAATTCACAGGTTTTGCTTCTTCAACTTCTGACGAAGACACTGCTAACAGGTCTGATTCGAAGAAACCCTCCGCAGCTTCTCCTGCAACTGCCCCGATGACAATATTCTACGGTGGACAAGTGATAGTGGTCAATGAATTTCCTGCTGATAAGGTCAAGGAAATCATGGATTTAGCAGGTAGCTCTCATGGCTTCATGGAGAAAACAAACTCCACCAATTCTGTTGCTTCTGAGTCCAAAAATACTGCACAAGACAGGCTTGAATTACGACCTCAAGCTCCAAGAGCTTCACTTCTCAGGTTCTTTGAGAAGAGAAAAGAGAGGTAAATAAACTTCCAACAGAATATTTCGCTTTCTGTATAACCGTATATATCACAAACTAACAACTCTGTGATGAGTGCTTTGATGGTTAATTCAAGTTCTTGATACAATATTTCAGGATCGCTGCAAAAGCTCCATACCAAGTACGCAATCCAAATCCATCCCCTCAAAAACCAGTGGAGAGCAGCAACCCTTGGCTCGAGCTAGATGATCAATCTTCGAAGCAGCTTGAACTCAAGCTATAGACAGAAGATGTCAGATCCCTCCATATTCCACAGCTTAGGATATATTGTTAGTTCAGTTCAGAAACCTGACTATTCTTGCTAAGCCATTTTGTGCTTCCTTTTTAACTCCTGTAGGATCTTTGTGACTATTTATTGAAGTTGTATGAAAGATGTTTTTGAGTATTTGTATATCATGCTTAAATTAGGTCATGGTCATGACCTAATAATCATTTTTTTTCCTTACAAATATCTTATTTTCTTGGATCTGAAGAAAATTTGATAGATTCTGTGACACAATTTCATTTTCCCCTGCAATATTTATCATCAAACTAACAAAGTGTTTCTGTTCTCTCATATTGTTTTTCATTATCTGGTAATAGAATTCATCCCCACCTAAAAAACTAAAAAGGGAAATGGTTAAATTACAAAAAACTTGATGTGGAAGTCTAGAACTAGTTGATGCATCATACTCTTTGAATTATGGTGGTCAAGTAATTCGGTATTTTCCCTCTATAAGCCAACTTTGGTGGCTGACGTGAAACTTTCTACCTTAATTTGGCTTATTCATAGTCTAAACTACTTCAGATAATCGTTAGATACATAAACTACAGTTACAGTTTATCCTAGAATGCTAGTCTTAGGTATTATTGGTTAGTGCATCCATTATTTTAAAAGTATTTCAACCATCAACTAGTCGTGAAAATCATTTAAATAGTCGATGGTTCACCGGGACTAATCAATGATCTAGTTGGTACAAAACTAACCATTTGGTTTCTTAAAATTTTTAGATTAAGCTAGCTGAATCAAATTATTATGCTGATCAAAATTTTATAAAAATTAGGTTTGACAATTTTTGTTTAGTCCAATCTAATTTGATTCGACCTAAAGTCAATGGCTTTTATCTGAGTTAAACAAATTTTACGTTGAGTTTAGTTTTTCTTTTTTTTAATTTTTTTAAAGTTTTGAATTAAATTCAAACTTAAGTTGCCTAATTTGATTTAAAATTCTAACATATCAAGTAAACACAACATCTTTTTGAGTAAAACAATGCTGTCTTTAAAATTTAAATTAAAAAATAATTAGACATGGCCCGATCTAAATAGACTTGGACTTGGGCCTCAAGCCTCAGGCTTAAGTCTCTTAGCCCAAACTCGGCTCCACCTTTTGCTAAGAATAAAAAAGATAACCTTCAAAAACACTTCAATTCACCAATTTTCAACATTGTAAAATTTTTATAGCCATCAAAACTCTCATTTTGATGTATCTTGATTCAAATCCATTTTTAAGTCCTCCAAATTTTGTTTGTAGAGTAAAATTTTTCCTTAAAATCTAAAAAAATTACCTCTTAATTATAAAAACACTTATTTAATATGCCTATGCAATGATCGATTCCTTATGTCAAATAAAAAACAAAAGTCATATGATACTCTTATTTAGTGCTTCTAATCTTGTTACTTTTGCAACATATTCAGTATCATTATTCTTGTGATATGTTTCATTTATAATGTTGGTTTTGTGTTGGAAATATTTGTTTCACTTATTACTTATCCATGTCAACAGGAGTTTGTTTTTTAGGGGTTTTAGTTTGTTTTGGTTTTACCTAGTCTCTAGGAGAATACATAGCTTTAGGTGGCTTTATTGAAGTTTGTTGCACTTTATTAGGAGTTAGTGGTTATACTTCCTAATTTCAAGCATATGTCGTTTGAGTTTAGCTCTATAAATAAGGTAGCTTCTTATTGTGAAAGTGTGGAATTAAAGTAATAAAAGTTTAGTTCTTTATTTCCCTAGTTTGTTTTTCTTTCTCTATCTATTTATTAGTGGTATCACAGTTCGATTTAGTGAAAGTCACGATAAAAAAAGGGAGTATGATATTAGTTTTCTTTCTTGTCTTTGGTATTATATAGAAAGAAATATGGGAGTGTCAGTAAGTACAGAGAAATAAAAATAGCCAAAATAAAGATTAATTTGATACCACTGACACGTGTTCAGCTTGCTACCCAATGTTTCAATGGTCACTATGACCATTGGAGTATGTTGATGGAGAAATTCTTAAAATCCTAAGAATATTGACAGGTTGTCTCCAGTGGAATAGATGAACCAACAACTAACACAGTAGTAACAAATACACGAAGAACAGAACTAAAAGTACAACGTCTAAAGGATCTCAAAGCAAAAAATTATCTTTTCCAAGCAATTGATCGCTCAATCTTGGAAATTATTCTTTGCAAGGACACACCCAAACATATTTGGGATTCCATGAAGAAGAAGTACCAAGGTACTGCAACGACAAAGAGGCAGCAGCTTCAAGCACTTCTTTAAGAGTTCAAAATACTACAGATGAAATTAGGATAATCTGTCACAAATTATTTTTCACAGATGATGGCAATCATTAACAAGATACAGATCCATAATGACAAGACAGAGGATGTAATTATTGTTGAGAAGATTCTTTGGTCCATGATACAAAAATTTAATTTCGTTGTTTGCTTTATCAAGGAATCTAATGACATTGAGGAATTTTTAATTGATGAACTGCAAAGTTCCTTTTTGGTTCATAAACCAAAAATTAACCAGTAAGAGAAAGAAGAGCAAGCATTAAAGGTCTCAACAGAAAACCACTTGACATCGAAAAGTGATAGAAGATGAGGCAGAGGCGGAGGTAAAGGTAGAGGAAGCAACGATTGTGGCAACCAACAACAACACTAACAATGCCCAAAAAATCAATTTCAAGGAAAAGGAAGAGAACAAGGAGGCCATCACTCAACAACTCAAAGACCAAAGTCAACAGATAAATCCAATGTTGAATGCTACCATTGTCATAGGTATGACAACTATCAGTTAAAATGTCAAACTAATTTGAATAGGCAAAATGTAGAAAGAATTAACTTTACAGAAAGAGAAGAAGAGTTGTCTCTTTTGATGGTGTTTAATATGAATGAAGAAACTCAACAAAACATGTGGTATTTAGATACTGGCTACAGTAATCATATGTGTGGAGATAAGAAGACATTTACTAATCTAGACAAATCTTTTCACAACATTGTGAAGTTTGGTGACAACTCCATCGTACCTGTTATGGGAAAAGGAAGTGTCACTCTCTAAATCAAGGAAGACTCCACCCATACTATCTCTAACATTCTTTTTGTTCCAAATTTAAAGACTAACTTGCTTATTGTGCGTCAGCTGCAAGATAAAGGGTACGAGATTTTATCAAAGATGGAGTATGTCAAATCCAAGATACAAAGTTGGGCTTAATTGCTCAAGTTAACATCACTATTAATCGTATGTTCCTGCTATATCTCTACACAACCACTCATTCATGCTTCTCAGCAAAATTGAAGGATGTGGCATGGCTATGGCATTTTCGCTACGATCACCTGAATTTTGATGGGTTGAAGACTCTGTAGCAGAAAAATTTGATAATTGGCCTTCTTCAAATTACTACTTTATCTTAAGTTTATGAAAAAATTGTTGTTAGTGAACAACACAGTAATCAATTTCCACAAGGAAAGTTATGGAGAGCAAAGAACGCGTTAAAGTTAGTGCATTATGACCTTTATGGGCCAATAAATCCATCTTCAAATGGAGGTAAAAGACATATAATTACCTTCATTGATGACTTTAGTCGAAAAACTTAAAGTATATTTTTTGCAAGAAAAGCCTAAAGCTTTTGCTACTTTCAAAAACTATAAAGTATTGGTTAAGAAAGAAATAGGTAGCCCAATCAAAGTTCTTCGTATAGACAATGGTGGAGAATATATCTCACAAGAATTTGCAAAATTTTGTGAGAACCATGGAATCAAAAAGCAACTTACATCAGCTTACACACCTCAACAAAATGGAGTTTGTGAGTGGAAAAATCGCACTATTTTGAATATGGCGTGAAACCTTTTGACGAAGAGTTGCACTTCAAAAACGTTTTAGCTTGAAGTAGTTAATTGGACCATTCATATTTTGAATAGAAGTCCCACACTCGTTGTTCAAGTATGACACCAGAATAAGCATAGAACAGAAGGAAACTGATGGTAGATCATTTTGAAATTTTTTGGTGTGTTGCCTATGCCCATATTCCAGTCTATAAGAGGATAAAGCTAGATGACAAAGGAGAGATTCATTTTTCTTGGTATTAGTGATCTATCAAAAGCTTATAAACCTTACAATTCTATCACTAAGAAAATTGTTATCAGTCGTGATGTAGTTTTTAATAAAGAAATTTTTTGGCCATAGAACAATAATGTTATTGAACAACAAATACCTGTCAACTTTGATGGAGTTAACAAGTTCCAGCAAATGGTTCAGCAGATGTTTCAAACATGGCAATAATAGTAGAAAATGAAGAACGACCTCAATATGTTAGAAGAAGACCTGAATGGATGGTCGATTATGAGGTAATTGGGATTGACCAATCTGAGGACCCACTTGCACATTTTGATTTATTTTATGATTGTGAACCTATGGCTTTCAAAGAGGCTATCAAAGAATCAAAATGGAGAAAGGCGATGGATGAAAAAATTGCAGCCATTGAAAGGAGCAAGACTTGGGAGTTGACTGATCTCGGAGATAGAGGGAAATTTTTCATTGTTTGCTTATATTGGATGATCTTATTTTTATTGAAAATGATACTGCCATGTTTGAAAATTTTAAAGAGTCTATGATGGTTGAATTTAATATGTCTGATCTTAGAAAGCTGCATTATTTTTTGGGCATCGAAATGGTGCATTCAATAGTCGGAATTTTTATTTCTCAAAGGAAGTATGTGCAAGAAATTTTGGATAGGTTTCAAATGAGAAATTGCAATTATGTTAACAAGCCTACTGTCTAAAGCTTGTTCGAAATCTTGAAGGAAGGAAGATTGACAGCATGCTTTACGAACAAATTGTAAGGAGTTTAATGTATTTAACCGCTACAAGACCTGACATAATGCATATTGTAATTCTCATACGTAGATTAATGGAGTGTCCAAAGGAGATTCATCTCTTAGCTAAAAAAGAATCTTTTAATACTTGTAAGGGACTATTAGTTATGGGTTATTCTACAAGAAAGGTGAAAAGTCAAGATTTATATGACTTTACAAACAGTGATTCTGCTAGAGATCAAGAAGATAGAAAATGCACTTCAGGATATATTTTTATGCTTCTTTCGGGAGCTATTTCATTGTCTTCAAATAGCAAGAAATTGTCACGTTATTAACAACCCAAAGTAGAGTTTGTAGATGTAATAGCTTATGCCTGTCAAGTAATTTGGCTAAGGAAAATACTTGAAAAGTTGCATTTCAAGCAAGAGGGAGCTACTACAATTTACTGTGACAATAATTCTGCCATCAAACTCTCTAAAAATCCTATTCTACATAGAAGAAGCAAGCACATAGATGCGAAGTTTCAATTTTTAAGCGACCTCAAAAGCGATGGAATCATTAATCTTTTCTACAGTAAGAGTGAAGATCAGATTGCTGACATAATGACTAAGCCACTAAAATTGCTTATGTTTCAGAAGCTAAGGAAGCTACTTGGAGTTTGTGCACTTGATGAGTCTTATTAAACTGAATGTTTGAAAATTTTTAGATTAAGGTAGGGATTGTTGGAAATATTTGTTTCACTTCTTAGTTGTCCATGTCAATAATAGCTTTTTAAGTGGTTTAAGTTTGTTTTGGTTTTACCTAGTCTTTAGGAGAATACATAGCTTTAGGTGGCTTTATTGAAGTTTGTTGCATTTTATTATGAGTTAGTGGTTGCACTTCCTAGTTTCAAGTATATATGCATTGGGTTTAGAGATAAATAGGGTAACTTCTTATTTTAAAGTGTTTCAATGGTATCAGAGTAATAAAATTTCAGTTTTTTATTTCCCTAGTTTGTTTTTCTTTCTCAATATATTTATCATTTTGATGCATGTTTTTTACAATAATAGTATTTTTAAAATTATAACATTAATTACATTTTGATGTATTCATTTTTAGATTGAGATTCTCTCACTTAAGATAAAATTGGATTGAGTTTTGTAAACTATACAGGCAACACAATATCTAAGTAATAGCAGTAATAGTGGTGGTATTAAAACACCCATTTAGCATGGGATTTTTTAGATCTCTTTTTTGACAAGTTATGTGAATTTTGAGATGGAAAAGATAACTTAGAATAGGACTGATGATGACTTAAGAAATAATAGAAGAAGAAGAAGAATGTAAAGAAGAAGAATGTAACTTTATAATTCTTATTATATTGATACTTTATAATTCTTATTATATTGATTTAACTAATATGACATAAAAAGATAGTTCTAATAATATAACTTTGTATTCTTGTCACTTATATTAACTATAAGTCTTCCTTAAATCAAAAAATACAAACTATTATTTGATTTTTAATATCTTTTGTAAGTATCTGAAATTTCTTTCCATCCATATTTTGTAGATATACATCTCTTAACACACTAAAATAATCTCTTTCTTCGTTCATTATTTAAAATTGTTTGTTTTTTCTAATACATAAGAATGATGTACCTAAGATAATGGGAACTTTATTATCTTCATCAACAAGTAAATTAAACAAATCTATAGGAATATTTATGTACATTGTTAAATCTTCTTTGTTTTTCATCAATTTTGCTTATATTGTCTCGAGACTCTTTTAAATTGTATATATGTTTTATTTTAATCATTTTGTTTATTCTTTACCGTTTAATTAATCTTTATTAATGTTATCTTTTTGTTTAACTTGATTTTTCACAATTTTATTTAATTATATTAAATTTAAATTACTATTATTATTAAAAATAAATTTATTAATAATATATTTTATTATCATTAAAATAATGAATTAAAATTTCACTTAATCCAACAATCTAATTTGAAATATATGATTAACATGAACTTATGAATTTATCAAGAATTAATTGATAGAGTAGAACTTACTTTTAAAAGTTTATTCAATGTATAAAAAAAATTAATGTGTAAAAAATTTGTTTTCATAAACTTATCATCTGAAAGTTGCCTATGTCTACCCCACCACATTAAAGGAAAGAACCAATGAAAAGAAAACCGAAATTGAAAAATACTGTTCACATGTCAATATGACTAAGAAATAGAATTAGTCTTGATTTGTACCATTTTAATTGGTAAACGTTAGGCTACAAAAGAACTAAGCAAATGATGGTTAGTATTTCATAACCACAATTAAATACCCAATAGCGTACTTTAATCAATCACACTCGCACGCCGACGGTTGCTTCAATCTTCATTGATGCTCATACGTGTCAATTCCTGGTACGAACTTCCCAAATCAGTGTCACAGCCCAGGTAAGTTTATTAACTACTATTGTCCGAAAATATTCAATATACATATATATCAATGCCTTTTTATTTATTTTTTCATTTTTCGTGGTCTTTTTCTTTTCTCTGCTTCTCCATTTCTTTTGTTTTCTCGGGAAACAAGCAGACTTGGAGAATACAAGAAAGGAAAATGCAACACCCGAGGCTTAAACAGCAGCAGCAGCAGCAGCAAGCGTTGATGCAACAAGCTCTACTTCAACAACAGTCTCT
>JAOQMM010000005.1:3926781-3950478 GCA_027563515.1 Erythroxylum platyclados
TTGAATTTGTTGGATTAATTAAGGTTAATGTGGTCAAAGGAACCAATCTAGCTGTGAGGGATATGATGAGCAGTGACATGGAGAAGGGATGCAAACAACAACCAAGGTATGATTATCAAAAGGTATTTTCTCCTATAGCTCGAATGCAAACTATCTGATTATTGATTTCTTTGGCAGCACAAAAGTGTTGGAAAATTCCACAAATGGATGTCAAATTGGCTTTCCTTAATGGCTCACTTGAAGAAAAGGTGTTCGTCAAGCAACCACCTGGTTTCATAAAATAAATAAGCGAGAATAAAGTGTAAAGGTTGAAGAAGGCTTTGTATGACCTGAAACAAGCTCTAAAAGCTTGGAACAGGCATATCAACTCATTTTTCCTTAAGGCCAGCTTTATCAAGTGTCCCTTTGAGCATGCATTGTACGTGAAGGTCGACAACTCTGGTGATATCTTGATGGTGTGCCTATATGTCAATGATTTAATATTTACAGGCAATAATTCCAACATGGTGGAAGCTTTCAAGTAGGCTATAATGCAAGAGTTTGAAATAACAGATCTTAACTTAATGTCATATTTTCTTGGCATTGAAGTGGTCCAAAGAGATGATGGAATTTTTATCTCTCAAATGAGGTCTGTTACTGAAACTTTGAAGAAGTATCAAATGTTTAACTGCAATCCTGCAAGAACTCCCGTCGAGGTTGGCATAAAATTTACAAAGAAATATGAAGGGCCATTTGATGATTCAACTCATTTGAAGCAAATTGTGGGGAGTTTGAGATATATCACTTGTACAAGGCTAGATATCTCTTTGGAGTTGGATTGACTAGCAGATTTATGACGTCTACTCATTAATCCCATATGTAAGTTGCCAAGAGGATTCTGAGGTATTTAAAGGGCACTCAAAATTTTGGTCTATTTTATTCCTCTATTGATCATTATGCTCTAGTTGGATATTCCGATAGTGATTGAGGTAGAGATTTAGATGATCATAAAAGTACTTCGACTTATTGCTTCAATTATAGCAAAACAGCAAGTTCATGGTTTTCTAACAAGCAAGCCATTGTTTCACTTTCGACATGCAAAGCAGAATACGTCACTGCGGCTTCTAGTACTTGTCAAGAAATTTGGTTAGGCAATTTAATGAGTCAAATTCATGTGTCAGCTAAGAAGACCTTAAAGATATTTGTTGAAAATATTTCTGCAATCAATCTGGCCAATAATCCAATTTCTTATGGAAGAAGCAAACATATTGAACTAAGGTTCTATTTCCTGAGAGAGTTAGTTGAAAAGAAGAAGATCGAGTTGAAGTACTGCAAATATGAGAGAAGTAGGTGGCTGATATTCTAACCAAGCCATTGAAGTATGGAACTTTTGTCAAGTCGAGGACTATGCTTGGTTGTTGTTGAAAGAGTCGATTGCTATTTTGTTGATCATATTTCCTATTCTTTAGGTCCAAGTAATTAGTGGTGGAAGTAGTGGCCTACATGTTGTTAGTGGTAAAAGTAGTGGGACTAAGTTTTTCTGTAAATTTGGTTCAGTTTCAGTTGTAATTGTTACTTGCAATTTTCATCAGTAAAAGTTTCATTCCTCTCAATTATTTCTAAAAATTTCCTTCTTATTTGTTTATATCAACTTTTGGCTATAATCCCATTTACCTGAAAATAAGTTCAGTTCCTATTGTGAGCAAGTTCTTTAGAAGATATTTTATAGGTTGCCTAAAGACACAACTAACACATTCTCTAAACCATTGGAAAGAGGAAACTCCTGCTTGTTATTCAACAGTGCGTGGTTGTCGCAACCGTCGGATTATTCATCATTAGACCACCATCCATAACCATGATCTTTGTCATCCTATCAACGGACCTCATCTCCCAGCGTCAACCACCTTGGGATCAGTCAATGTGGCGAGGCACACGTTACTGATCCTAAAATCGTAGTCGTCCATCTCTAAAGCATCTGCGAGTGAGAAAAAAAACAACCCTGAGAGGATAGATCGTAGCTCGGAATCAAAACTGACTTCAGCGTGTCTTTTAGAGTAGAGTCACCAAATGTTTTCTTCAATAGCTTCCTCAGAGCCTTCCTCGGTGACCTGAGAGCCCACCAAAGAATGCTCGATGGTGTCAAGTCAAATTTCCTGCCATTATGTGAGGTGTTAAAGGTTTTGCATAGGAGAAAAAATGAAAGGTTGAAGGAGAGAGAAGAGCATGTGTGGCTGCTAGGAGAGGGAAAGGAGAAAGATGGAGAGAGAAGAGTGAAAGAAAAAGACGGTGAGTTTAGGTTTTTGCATGGAGAAGAGAAAGTAGAGGAGTGAAAGTGTGAAGGGCTTAGGGTTTTGCAAAAAAAAGAAAAGAAAAGAAAGAAATGCAGAAGAGAGAGAAGAGAGGAGTGAAAGTGTGAGGATCTTAGGTTTTTGCAGTAGAAAAAAAAAGAAATGCAGAAGAGAGAGGGAAGAGAGAAGAGAGGAGTAGGAGGGTTAATTAAATAGGGTGGGTTTCAAGTAAAAATTAATAAAATTTTTATATTTTTAGTTTTAAGAAAGCATGTTCTAAATTACCACGTCAGCTTTGACATGAAATAGTGGATATTGTAGAAGTAATAAAATAATATTAAAATTTGTCAAGTCATCGCTGACCTGACAAAGAAGTGATGGCGTCATATAACTATTAATTTTTTCGTTATTTTCGGGTTATATTTAAACGTGTTTCAAATGTTAGAGTTTTATTTGTACATTTTAAAATTTTATGGTTCAATTTGTCGATTAGTGTAAACATTGGAATTAAAAGTGACCCTTTTGTTATATTAACAACTAAACAAATTTTTATTTTTATTTAAAAAAAATAGAAATTACAAAATAAAAACTAAAACTGAAAACTAAAAGTTGAAAATTATAATAAAAAACATAATTAGAACCAAACATCCTTTAATTATTATGAGCTGTGAACTGTTTTCTAATGTTTTTTAAGACGATACATTGTTAACGAAGTATACGAACTGTAGTAAAACGTTTCATATTTGCAATGTCCACTGTAAATAAAATCCTATCCAAATATTATTAAAAAAATAGAACCAAAATATAAACTATTTGCGTCGATGTTTAAATTTTGACTTTCGAAAGTGATTATTTGTAAGAACCAATTAATTTTGGCTTTCTTCATTACTTAACATTATCAATTGAAAATATTATTATCTTATTATGATCAGTTAATATAATAGTTAGAGCCACTAACCAACACTCTAGCCTTTATTAATATTTTTCAGATTCATCTTCCACAATTTTCTTCTACTAAATAAGAATTTTTTATTTTATTTTGACCTTTTTTTTCTCTTTCTAAATTCATCTTCCACGGTTTTTCATGCCTAACAATTTGGATCGGAGAACTCTTATCTATATAATCAAGAAATTAATCTAAAACTTGTCTGTTGTTTAGCATAACCAGGAAATAAGCAAAATTGAAACGCGATGACAAAAAAGAGAGAGAGACAGATATCTTAAACATTCCAAATAAAGTTTTGAATATGATTACTTCTAATCTATAACAAATGTCCGCTTTCTAACTAGAAAAAGGAGGCGAAAACATGTGGAGTCTTCGATTAATTTCGGTTAACTCGCCATAGAATTTCTATGAATTCCTTCTCCAATTCCATCCGAGAAATACGTGATATATCTCCCTCAACCAAGATGGTGGAGGTATCATGAATGGTGGAACTGGGAAAGTCCTTTCTATAAAATTGCGATCCCACACTACAAACTTCTGACCAGGAAAAGTTCTAGCTGAAACACCAAACGATCGAGAGGAACCGATGACAATTGTATAACCTTCCACTTTAGACTCCTCACTTAGCGTACCCGTCTTTACATCCACCTTGCAAATCATAGGCCTTGGACAGCGATCGCAGGGACAAGGACAAGCCACTAAATACAAATCGTCAAGCAGCTTAACGAACTTGGATATGTAATTCCTATAATATCCGCTGTAGAATCGGAACCTTAACTTGTCAATTTTTAATGAGCCAATATCAACAGTTAATCCCTCACCAAGGACACCAACGGCGTAGAACTTTTCCTTAAAATAAACAACGTCGTAATAAATAGGATAATGAGATACCTTCCTCCAAGCTTTGTCCTGCCCTCTCCATAAGAACAATGCACCGGTTTTATCCAATCCCAGAATCGTTAAATTAGTACCATTCACCTCGTCTAAACTCGAAGAGACAGCAACTTTTGTTATATTGGGAAGATCAACACCATTACCATCTTTAACAAGGAACGCGACCGTGTAAACCTGACAGATATTGGTAACCGTAAAGTCTAGCAAGTTCAAATCTGAGTTCATCTTAAAAAACAACCAGTCTCCGCACGTGTACTTTCGAGATGAAACTGCTTTTCCCGAGTTTTCGAGTTCAACAAGCCAGGTTTCGCCGGCTTGCATGGTGCCAGCTACATCCGTGACGGCTTCAAAAGCATAAATAGTGGACTGTCTCAGTAAAAAGTGACCACGGTGGTTCTTGTATTCGTATGGGAGCTTGATCAGTGAGTTTTTGGGAGGCTGAAGAGGAGAGATCGCCGACCTCCATGACTGACAGACGTCACGCAAACGTAGGAAGTCGAAAACATTGTCATTGCTCAGTTTATCTGCGATGATGGACAAGAGGTCTGGTCCAAGCTGAGACCACGAAGAGCTGGTGGAATCCATGAATTAGTTCTATTGAGAAACTGATGGTTAATTATGCAGAAGAAAATATGTAGAAGGTTCATTCTCCTCTCTTTTGCTTATGAAGGACTTCTACCGTTATAAGGAAATCTATTGATAAGAAGAGGTGGAGTCTAATTGCATGGATAATTCAATCTTTTAAGTTATATGTTATGAAGGAAACAAATTCCCAGTATAAATCAAGTTGTTCAATCAATATCTTTATGTAATCCATTATTTATATACTATTAATATAATAATATAATAATTTTATATTTGCGTTTATATATGATATTATACTTATTTAAACCCGCTGGTGAGGTATGTTTCTCCATTCTTTGTCATGGGCGCTCCAGAGAACAACGCTCCCGTTTTATCCTACCCCAGAATCGTTAAATTATTATCATCAACCTCGTCTAAAATTGAAGACAGAATAACTTTCTTAAACTCGGAAACCCTAACATGGATACCATCTTTAAGTATGAACTCCACCGTGTAAACCTTACACATATCGATAACCCTGAAATCCAACAAGTTCAAAATTAGGAATTCCTTGAAAAACAACTGCTCTTTGTACATGTACTTACGAGACGCTGTTGCTTTTCCCGAGTCTTCAAGTTCAACAAGCCAGGTTTCGCTGACTTGGGCTTCAAACGCATAAATGGTGGACTGGCTCAGTAAAACGTGACACGATGGCTCCTGTACTCGTATGGGAGTTTGATCAGCGAGTTTTCGTGAGGTGAGATTTATGAGATTTGGTTGAGAACTAATATCACGACCCAGATGAAAAGGCCAGGTTGAGATAACTTTACAAACAATGTTTCAATTCTCCTCGAAAGTAATTGTGGTGAAACTTCAACTTCTTCATCGTTATTATGAAACATTGCATATGAATGGTGGATAATCAGTCCAAGATTTCATGTCTCAGATACTGGAAATTGTTAATCAAATAAAGTCTTATAGAGAACTGGTTATTAATCTGCAAAACTTTTAACTTGCTGGAAATGTTTAGTCACATCATGGAGTCTAGGAACTTAGCAACATCCTCATTTGATGAAATGAAGGAATCTTTTCAATCTCATGAGACAAAGTTAAATAGAACGTAATTCTAAGCATAAAGAAAAAGCCTTTCATATGAAAGGTGAGAGCCCTGAGAGGTACAATTGAAAAAATGAGAAGAAGTTGAGGATGTGATCATATAGGAGAATTTTGTGGAAGAGGTGAAAAGCAAAGAAATAGAAGTGATATTCAATGTTCCTACAACAAGCTATATAGGCATGTAAAAGTTGAATGTTGGAAGAAGAAAAAACAAGCATGTAGAACAAGGAGGAAGAGGTCAAGTTATTCGTGACATATCATGATGAAAAAAACATCATCTAACAATATTTAGTCTCTGTATAACAAGTGCTCTAATCACATGACAGAGATAAGGTCACTTTTTAAGAAGTTCGATGAGTCATACAAGATCAATATGCGGCTCGATAATGACAAAAAAATGCAAGTAGAAGGTAGAGCTGCTATATATAGTGGTCATGTTAATGTAACTCCTTTATAATGTCTATTTTATTCCTAGTTTATCTCAAAACTTATTAAATCACCATAACAAAGTTGACTTTCAACTACAAAAAAATGTAGTTAATTGTCTAAAAGGCACTACCTATAGTTATTTGCTACTTTCCTATTTCATCACATAAAACATTTTTAAATCCTTGTAACTGAAAACTATAGACAACGTTTTCAAAAATCATAGACAAAAACTATTAGCTATGAAAATTTTTCATAGTTAAAGCATTAATAAAATGTAGCTAAAAATCAAATCTTGGCGGAAAACATTCCAACACCCGAGGCTTAAACAGCAGCAGCAGCAGCAGCAAGCGTTGATGCAACAAGCTCTACTTCAACAACAGTCTCTTTACCATCCTGGTCTTCTCGCTGCTCCTCAGGTTTGTTTGTTCTCTCTTTCTCTCGCTCTCTGTGATTGTCAAGTTGTTGATTTGAGTGATTGCAATTTCCTTATCCGAAAATCTTGGGTTTTCAGTTTTGTTAATGGGTGCGTTATAGTGTCTTTGTTTGTATTTCTGTTTTTTGGGATTTTGATGGTCTAGGGTTTGGATTTCCCTCCCTTTCTAACTGTCCTTTTGGGTTTGCCTGTCGATGTGCTTTCTCTGTTACGTTTGAGGGTTAACCGGTTATCAGTACTCCTACGTAAGGGTTTTGAGTTATTATTTGTTCATTTTGGGCTTTTAGGGGCTTTTGGGAACAAATGAGAAGCATGGTTTTTTAGTGTGTTAAGGGTTGTTGTGTACTTTGACGCCTTTAAATTTATTTCATTTTGAGTTGCTTGTGGGTTCTTATTCTGTTTCAATTCTTGCTTTAGTTTGACTTTGTAATGCCCGTTTGAAGTTCCACGGAATCTAAGCTATTATTTACTTCTTTCCAGCTTGTCTGGAAGTTTCGACTTCTACTTCTTTTTATTTTGATTGGTATGTATTTACCAATTTGACATGCATGGATAACAGTTTCAACGCGTTGCGCTGCTCTAAAGCTGCATGCTATAAATTTACATAGCTGTCAATGTACATTTCTTAATATGTAGTTGCGATGCCCATGATTTCGTTTTTAGATTAAATGAAAAGGAATGCCATACTGGTTTTATTCATGTGTCCTCCTGAGAAGCTAAAAAACGTGGAGCACTTCATACTGAGGAATTTAAAGCCATTTTCTAGCTTTCTTTAATAGCTGAGGAGATGGTGACAAAGGAAGCATCACCCAAATTATTGTTACTTTGATGTGATCAATACATTAAGTGACGCTAAACTTACAACCAGAATTGGAGTAGGATTAATGATCTTTGGTGTCTGTATTCTATTACTCAAATCTTTTTATCTTCTTGAAGAAGCATATTGTTGTCTAGTGGTTGCATTAACCTGATTTGTGTCAAAATTGTGGTATCAGTTTGCATTTTGTTGTCTTTTCTCTATCGTGGTTGTATCTGAAACAACCTTTTTCACGTTAAGTACTTTGGATTAGGCAGTATAGATAGGGCTTTTTCTTAGTTAGTCTTTTTCTTTCCTTTCGATTTTCTTTTTTTTTTACATCTTGATTTTGCAGATTGAACCAATTCCCAGTGGAAATCTGCCTCCTGGTTTTGATCCAAGTACTTGCCGCAGTGTGTGAGTCTTTGTCTTAGACATTCCCTTCTTATTTTTCATATTTTCTTTTCTTGTGTTCTCTGTCCACACATTCTTTTGTTCCTTCCAGTGTCTTTTAATTTTTGCATAAAGAGACCAATTTGTTTTCTTGTAAACTAAATCACTTACCGATTTTGTTTTGATTTCTGGTGTTAGTAACTATTTATTTGTTGGTTATAATCATACTAGGATGACTGCTTGTGTGATGTTACTTGATTTTGATAATTGATAACCAGGTTACTTATAGGTTCATTTATTTTGTTTTCTTTTCTTAAATTTCTAGTTTCCTTATTTTTGAACAAATGCAGATATGTAGGAAACATCCATACACAAGTAACTGAACCACTTCTCCAAGAGGTTTTTGCAAGTACTGGTCCTGTTGAAGGGTGCAAGCTAATCAGGAAGGAAAAGGTAATGAATGAATGCTTCATTGTCGGAGAACTGCACAGACATTGTCTGTTACAAGGACTAAACAGAAACATATCAATTGAATTAAAGGAAGGCAAAATCTAACTTAACAATATCTTATATAGTGTAAGAATAAGACCATATTTGGGATAGTGTATAACATTTGAGTGAGCTATGCTTCTTAGTTTTCCATTAAGCGTTAACGTGTTTGTATGCTATTTTGTAATTGTTGACTTAACCTCTATGTTTGTTTATGCAGTCGTCGTATGGATTCATTCACTACTTTGACCGCAGATCAGCTGCTCTTGCAATATTGTCTCTTAATGGAAGGCATCTGTATGTAGCTTGCCTTATATGATTCCCCTCCATTTTGTTTTTACCCACTTTATTGATTTTGTTTTTACCCACTTTATTGATCTGGGAATGTCTTTGCCTCACTTTGTGTTGTGGTTTGTAGATTTGGGCAGCCTATCAAAGTAAATTGGGCATATACTAGTGGTCAGAGGGAAGATACGTCTGGTTTGTTACTGTTTTTGTTTAACATTTTGATCGAACAAATACTTGTTTAGTCATTTGAATTCCTAACTTAAGTGATCATTTTGAGATGCAGGTCATTACAACATTTTTGTTGGGGATCTTAGCCCTGAGGTTACAGATGCAATGCTGTTTGCCTGCTTTTCAGTTTATCCTAGTTGTTCGTGAGTTTCTCCTCTCATTTCTAGTGTGTGCCCCTTTGCAAAAAATTTCTGTTTTCTAATATGCAAAATCATAGAAATTTGGCAGAAGAAATTTAAGTTCATTATTTGTCTTAATGATCTAATCAATTGGCCTAATACCTGTCTGGCTGTGTGCTGGTTCCAGTGATGCAAGGGTTATGTGGGATCAGAAGACTGGACGTTCAAGAGGATTTGGATTTGTTTCCTTCCGAAATCAGCAGGTATTTTTTTATTTTGAGTTACATATTCCACGTGTTTACTTTGTTATTTTTGTTTCATGGTTTGACATACTTGTTCCTGTTCAGGATGCGCAAAGTGCGATAAATGACTTAACAGGTATGTACGATGAGACTATAACATTTCCTTATCTAGAGAGGTCCCAAATCAAGATTAGTGGTTGTTCAGATTATAGCATTTTCTGGGTGGGAATGTGTGAAAGCATGGTAATTCTGAGCACCCCCACCCCTTCCAAAGAATATTGCATAGAAAAAGAAACAAGAAAATACAAAATTATAATTAGACTTATAATTTTTTCAAAGCTGCAATCCCCTGCTATAATATGAATTCTTTTTGTTTGTCATAGGGAAGTGGCTTGGAAGTAGACAGATTCGTTGTAATTGGGCGACCAAAGGTGCTGGTGCTAATGAGGACAAGCAAAGCTCTGATGCCAAAAGTGTTGTGGAACTAACTAATGGCACTTCAGGTCAGTTGCATAGGATCTGAAATCATGAAAATTAACTTTAGGAGGTTGATACTGTTGTCTGAACCTCGATTATTTTGTTATAAATTGTGGGAGTATGTTAGCTCAGCGCTTAAAGCCATATCATTGAGCTTTAGAGATTGATTTGTTTTTGAATTTTCTTGTTTGAAGTTTAAAGGTGCTTGATCTTATTTGCTGATTTCAAGGCAGACAATTGCTGGAGCAAGTAGTTTTACTTACTTTGTGTTTCCTATGCAGAAGATGGCAAAGAGACATCAAACAATGAGGCTCCTGAAAACAATCCTCAATATACTACTGTTTATGTGGGCAATCTTTCTCCAGAGGCAAGAGACTTTTCTTCTCATTCACCATTTCTGGGCTATTAATCATGTGCTCATCTTTGAATAATATCTTTTCCATGTTGTAAATGCATGAAGTTCGTCTGATGTTCTTGAACAATTCAACTTGCATGAAATCTTTAATTAAATTATTTTTCATTCTGACAGGCAACTAAGCTTGATCTTCATCGCCATTTCCATTCACTAGGTGCTGGGGTGATTGAGGAGGTCCGAGTGCAGCGAGATAAAGGATTTGGTTTTGTAAGGTACAGTACTCACGCGGAGGCAGCTCTTGCTATTCAGATGGGGAATGCCCAATCACTTCTATGTGGAAAGCAAATAAAGGTATGGGAATGGTGTGGACTATCCCAATGCATCTACACAGAATTCTTTTGTGACTGAGTGGGCTATTAATGATGAATTGTCGTCAAATCATCCTTTTCTGGGACTGAAGATTGACTTAAATTTCTGTTCTACTGTGCTTGTAGTGCTCTTGGGGTAGCAAGCCTACGCCTCCAGGGACAAGTTCAAACCCACTTCCCCCTCCTGCAGCAGTCCCCTTGCCAGGCATATCAGCGACAGATATCTTGGCTTACGAGCGGCAACTAGCAATGAGCAAGATGGGTGGTGTTCATGCCTTGATGCATCCACAGGGGCAACATCCTCTTAAACAGGCATCAATGGGAATGGGTGCTGCCGGAGCTAGCCAGGCGATATACGATGGTGGATTCCAAAGTGTTGCTGCGGCCCAGCAGTTGTTATACTATCAGTGAGACGAGTCTGTATTTCTCTTTAATCTATATTTGGGCGTTTCATCTGAGTTCTAAACATGTAGAAGTTTTTCTGTGCACTATCTAGTGGTGAGGTTGTTCTTGTTACCCTTGGATTGAAATCATGTGCTTGGCCATCTGTATGGATGTATAAGTACCTATAACATGCTTTTCTGTTTTCTACCATGTAGAGGTGAGTTGGGTGTTATCTATCATGTGGGGATGAGTGATTACTATTATTAGGGAGGAATGGCTGTTACTATGGAGAAAATGATATGCCTTAAAGCTTCAACTACGCTGATGTTGTCATAAATATGACTTCTGGTATTCCTTTCCTTTCTGTGTTTTCCTCTTTGGCTCTTGATTTATTTATTTTTTATATATTTTGAACCTTAAGAGTAACAAAATGAGATATACAACAAAAGGCTTGAGTGGAGGGAGATTCCTCCTCTGCTCCATGGTTCTTTCCCACTTCCATTTAGAATTTTGTCTTATTATAGATCATTCATGGTATTAACCTTTAAATGCTGTCCTTGGGCATTAATTATAAAGAGACGTTTGTGTAATGGAACAACTTACACAGGAATTACAAGTTCACTGAAAATTATCTAACTAATGCCAGTTGAATCGATTTCGGAAAATGAAGTATCTAAAGCACGCTATTTGTTTATTATTAGTATTATATGACTACGAGAATTTATTCACCAAGCCAAAAAGTCGAGGAAAAAGAGAGGAGATATGAAAGTGTACTAAACAGATGCCTTCCGTTGGCCCATTAGCAAAACGGTGCGTCTTGCTTGGCCCATCAAAATATCCACATATGAACGCTGACGTTTTGGAGCGGAGCCACCTCGTACTCGCTACTCCGTTCGGTGACTACGCTTCCACCGTTTTGAGGGTTTCTCAGAGGTTTTGAAGTTTCTTGGTTTTATAGATCCCAGCCCCTCAATCTCTGTCTTCTATTCCGAACCGGGTCAGCTCCGACCCGAATGATGGACGTTGAAATGGAAGCTTCACCCTCCTTCTTCGACCCCCAAGATCTCTCCGACAGAGAGCAGTTTCGTCGCTACGGGTACTCTATTTCATACTAATTAGCTTCCTTCTCAAAAAATTCAAATTAGTTTCTTTTGATTGATTTTTTTTTCTATTTCTAGAAAGAGGCACTCGGCCTCAAGCTTATCGCCGCAAAAGGGAGACAACACGCCTTCGAAATTCAAGGAGTCGAGGCTCTTATACGACGGCCACAGCATTCATAGCCCCACCAATGCGGCGCTCCTTCTTGAGAACATCAAGCAAGAGGCTGATAGCATTGACGGTTTTCACTTTGATGCCACTCCCGCCAAGTCCGAATTCGGAGCTGACTCTATCCGACAGTTCGCCAGTCAGTCAATTAAGACTTTCAAGGTTGAGGATGATTCGTTCACTGATAGCGCCGAGGCTACTTTTGCTTTGTTTGCTTCTCTTCTCGATTCTTCTATTCAAGGTCGGTTATTTGTTTTGCGATGTTTGTATGTTAACCAAGTTTCGACATTTTTGTGAACTTATGTGACTGTCGTTTTTCGTCATATTGCAGGATTGATGTCTATTCCTGATCTCATTTTAAGATTTGAAAGAACTTGCCGAGATGTTTCGGAGTCAATCAGGTGTGCTTTCTGTGTTTGGAGGGTATTTATGAGTTTGACAAAATGACTGGCCTGAGCTATGAGTTAGGATCTCTAATTAGTTGTTAATCTGAAACAGTTTCGTATTGGATGCGATTAGGACCTTTGATTCCCTTTAAGATGAATGCTTCGTCCAAGATTCTTGTATTTAGTTTAAAGATACTTAAGCATTATTACTTAATTACTGATCATGCTTAAAGGCTGCAAGAATGGATGAAGCTATTATTCACGTTGTTAGTTAGTTGTTGTTGTTGCTTATGGGTAACTGGACTGCACAACATTTACTTTTACTATAGGTACGGATCTAGTATACGTCATAGAATTGTGGAGGACAAGCTAATGAGGCAGAAGGCTCAGCTGCTTCTTGATGAGGCTGCAACTTGGTCTCTTCTGTGGTATCTATATGGGAAAGGCAAGAGCTTATCATTCTTTCCATCCCATTTTATATGTGTTTTAGAATTTGAATTGGGGATTGGCGGTGCTTATCATGGTATGAGTTTTCTTTTATTGCACCTTTTTGAGCTTCTTGTAATGTATATGCTTTATATCTTGTAGTGACAGGAGAGCCCCCAGAAGAGCTTATTGTGGTACTTTTCCTTGCTTTGAGTGTTTGACAGTTTCTATTTGCTTAAACATCCTTTGTGCATAAACTAGTAATTTCCCTCGTTTTTTTCTTGATGGCAGTCACCATCAACCTCACATTTGGAGGCTTGCCAGTTTGTGGTGACTGATCATACAGCACAACTTTGCCTTCGAATTGTCCAATGGCTAGAGGGGTTAGCCTCTAAAGCCCTCGATTTGGAAAGCAAGGTGATTAATTTCATCAAATATAATTAGGTTTCGCAATATTGAGGATTAAAAGATGTTTGTGTTATTTTTGATCGGAATGCCGTGTAAACAATTTGGCAGTTTTTTTTTGTAAGATGTACATGAGACTCGTGTGAAGCAACTTCTGACTTAACTTTCTGATTTTCAATATACTATTCTTGGGTTTCTGATTCACAATATAAGTCTTAATATGTTTTGTTTGAAATGTACATTGGTTAATTACTGCAGGTGAGAGGAAGTCATGTGGGCACATACCTACCCAATTCTGGGATTTGGCACCATACTCAACGGTTTCTGAAAAAAGGCTCTTCTAACATAAATACTGTTCACCACTTGGATTTTGATGCCCCAACTCGCGAGAATGCTCATCAACTACCGGATGACAAAGTATTTTCTTATACATCTTACTAAGTCTGTTACCCTTCCAATTATGTACTTCATCCTCATGATACTGCAATTGTGCATATAATTTCTTTTGGTTCTGTGAAATGATTATTACAACATTTTTGGCACAACAAGTTTATGGAAATTTAGTTTAGAGTTTGAATTATGACACTTCATTGTGCAAAATTGCAGTCTACACATACATACTTCAGAATAGTTTCATTTTGTTTAAAGCAGCAATTTTCTTTCACTTCTGCAGAAACAAGATGAATCCCTTCTAGAGGACGTCTGGACACTATTAAGGGCAGGAAGGATGGAAGAGGCGTGCAATCTTTGCCGCTCTGCTGGACAGGTATCTAAAAAACTGTAGGGAAATTGAATTAGTGGATATGATTGTGTATTTGTTATTTACTGGTCATATTGATTGATTCCACTTTGGCAGCCGTGGAGGGCAGCAACTTTGTGTCCATTTGGAGGAATGGACTTGGTTCCTTCCATTGAAGCCCTATTGAAGAATGGGAAAAATAGAATACTGCAGGCTATTGAACTAGAAAGTGGGATTGCCCATCAATGGCATCTGAGGAAATGGGCTTCTTATTGTGCCTCAGAAGTAAGAATGAGCTTCTTGTACCATTTCCTTATTTTGAAGCTATTTCTTCTGCATATTTGTTTATATCATTTTGATTTATTAATTTATCTTTTCCGTCTTCAACTTTATTCTATAGAAAATTGCAGAGCAAAATGGTGGGAAGTTTGAAATAGCTGCATATGCAGTCCAATGCAGCAACTTAAAACGCATGCTTCCAGTATGTACAGACTGGGAGGTATGGTTCTTCTTTTTCTATCTTATGTTTGTTTTCATGAAACTATCTTCTCTGAGGAGAATGTGATTATGTAAATAGTTAACAATGTGATAATTATTATATATGCAGTCAGCATGCTGGGCGTTGGCAAAGTCTTGGCTTGATGTTCAGGTGGATTTGGAATTAGCTCGCTCTCAACCAGGAAGATTGGAGCAGCTTAAAAGCTATGGTGACGGTCTTGAAGGAAGTGCTGGGAAAATGGATGTTGCATCTCATCCTTCAGCTGGACCAGAAAATTGGCCACTCCAAGTTTTGAATCAGCAACCCAGGAATCTTTCTGCCCTTCTTCAGAAACTCCACTCAAAGTATGTTTATGATATCTTATTTCTTGTTTTGATTGAATATTTAAATTTCATAGTATTGTTCTATCATTATTTGGCGTACTCTGGATACTCTGTTGAGTGTGATGTTTTCTTGGCAACCATGCTGTAGCGAAGTGGTTAATGAAGCTGTTACTCGAGGGTGTAAGGAGCAACAACGACAAATTGAGGTCTCTCTCTCAGGAAACTATCTACCATGATATTCATTCCATAATTCAAATGGTTATGCACTTCACAACTTGTTTTGCATAGCATTAGCTACTTTGTTGATGTGAGTTTGTTGTTAAATTCACAACATTGCATGACTTGTAACGTATCTGAGCAATTTGCTATTGGACATATCTCTCAAGCTTTATCTTTTATGCAGATGGATCTTATGTTGGGTAACGTACCACATCTGCTGGACATGATTTGGTCTTGGATATCTCCTTCGGAAGAAGATCAAAATTTTTTTAGGTAACGTTCATTGGATCTCTTCTTTGATAGCAAAAGGTTTGACAAAATTCAAGATCTTATCAGTGCTCAAGCTAATATTCTTGTGGTGATCTTTCTCATGCACGATTTGGCAGTCATTGGTTAGCCAAGGTTATGAAAAAAGGAAAGCAAAAGATTATTATCTGGTTATGGACCTGATTGGTCTGGTCTTGGGAAGAACAATTTCAGAGCACCATTGCATGAAGCAATGGCCCCTCATATTTCATATGCTCGTCACATGTTTCTTTCCTCCCTTGTTATTGCTAGATGTATGTATGAGTGAGCATGTATGTATGAGTGTGTGTGTTGGATTAACATGCTATTTCTCAGTTGTCATATTGACCAATTCACTATTATGGCTTCTGTCAGGCCTCATGGTGATCCTCAGATGATAAGATTCGGTGCTCACCTAGTGCTTGTATTTCGGTATTTACTTGTTGAGGAAATGAAAGATTCTTTTAAGGAGAAGCTTATGAATGTTGGTGATCTTATTCTACACATGTAAGTATGTTGGTCTAAGGCTAATTAAATTTATCAGTTGTAATTTAGAGTTCCACCGGATTTGAATGACTTTGTAGCAATCTCAATGAAAGAAGCAGGCAGGAATAAGTGGGCACATACGTATGCAAACTCATACACTCCGATTGTACACACGCACATAGACAGATACACATGCACACATAGACAGACAGACAGACAGACACACACACACACAATTAGAGCACTTTAAATTTGCACATCCACGGCCTTGCTGTGTAGATGTCTGTTGCTTGATTTATGTAGACCTGGTTCTGTGGGAACTAAAGTATGAGCCCTTCATTGTCTTCCTTTTGACGTAACGAGTTTTAAGGTGATACTTATGTGGTAGCAGCCCAAGTTATCTGCTGATTTATCCTAGTTTAAAAATCCATATCTCAGGTATGTGATGTATCTATTCTCAAAGCAACATGAGGAGTTAGTTGGCATTTATGCTTCTCACCTTGCTCGCCACCGTTGTGTTGACCTCTTTGTGCACATGATGGAATTGAGGCTTAATAGCAGGTATTTTTGACTGGTTATGAAGTTCAAATATTGTTTCTGTATCCCTCCCTTCTATTCATTTCATGACTGAGGTTTGCATGTTCTGATACATTTTCTGTTTGTTATAGAAGATGTTGATGTCTCGGTACTTAATTGTAGTTCATCTAATATGCGTTGGTGGAGAGTGGTGGTTGTATTCTGTTTCTCTTTGCGCTTTTGGCACACAAGCTTATTAGGGAGTTACCATGGCTGAAATTAAAAAGCCATTAGAAACTAATTTATTAATGAATAAGATAGTGGTCTATACTAGATGAGATCCTTTGTTTGGAAATCTTTTTACAGGTGTAAATCCTTCTAGTAAGAGTTCCCATGACTCGTGTTCATCATTGATTACAAGCTTCTTTTTCTTTTATAAAACAATATAGCTTGGCCTGCCATTTTTCAGAACAGAATCTATGAAAACCTCTGTGTATTTTGACTTGCCAATGTTTTATTGTTTTTCTGGTGAAATAGTGTACACGTAAAATACAAAATTTTCCTTTCTGCAATGGAGTATCTACCCTTTTCTTCAGTGGATGATTCAAGAGGCAGCTTTGAAGAAATTATTGAGAGGTAGTTATATACTTGTGAGTTCAGAATAAGATGTGAAATTGACAACAGTTTCAACATATAGTTGGAATATCTGATCATCGTGTATAATAACAGAGTGCTTTCAAGATCCCGGGAGATCAAAACTGGAAAATATGATAAATTATCAGATGTTGCCGAGCAGTACCGATTGCAGAGTCTTCAAAAAGCAATGGTTATCCAATGGCTCTGCTTTACACCACCCTCAACGATTGCCAACGTTAAAGATGTCAGTACCAAACTTCTATTGTGTGCGTTGATGCACAGGTAACATATTATGCTCTTCTGAACAATAACTTTCATAATTGTTTATACTTCTACTAGACAACCAACTGATCTCTTGCTAATAATGAGCGTCTTCTGTGCCATGATCGTAATAGTAAAATCTTTTATCATATCAAGGAGCAAATTTCTGTTACTGTTATGGGTCCATAATTCCAAATTGCCAGTACGATCTTATCATTGAAAATAGATAAAAGAGGATGATTAATATATCTCTAGTGCTTAAAATCTCTCTTTTTTTCTCGAGTGCAATATGTGCATACTTTTGAGACACTTGCTAATTGATTGTTCATAATTTCACTTTGCTTGTTTTATGTTGCTTCTCTTCTTTCTTGTAACTTTGAACTTTTCTCTGTGCAGTAACATATTGTTCAGGGAGTTTGCTTTGGTTTCCATGTGGAGGGTACGAGCAATGCCAATAGGTGCACATGCATTACTTAGCCTGCTTGCTGAGCCCCTGAAACAGCTTTCAGAAATACCTGATACCATTGAGGATCATGCTTCCAAGAATTTGAAAGAGTTCCAAGATTGGGTATGTTTCATGTTAGTTCCCTTTCATTGTTTATGCATGTCTTTCTGTTCCTGAAGGTTTACTTGGATTTACATGACTATTTCAAATTCTTGGAAATAATAGACATGACTCTTTCTTAGAGTGAGTACTACTCCTGTGATGCAACTTACCGGAACTGGCTTAAGATTGAGCTAGAGAATGCAGAGGTTCCTCCAGCTGAGCTCTCAGCAGATGAACAGCAAAGAGCCATTGCAGCAGCTAAAGAAACCCTAAATTCTTCTATGGAGTTGCTTAAAAGTCAGTGACATGGATTAATCTTTTCTAGTGGTGCTCTTTTTGTAGATGGTGTATTTACAATTTCATGCAAGCTGCTTCAACAATGATTCTGACATGAATGTCGAATTCTTATTACAGGGAGAGACAATCCTTGGTTGGCATATGTTCCAGATCAGACATATGAATCAGCAGGACCTGTATTCCTTGAGTTGCATGCCACAGCTATGCTGTGTTTGCCTTCAGGTGAATGCCTGTCTCCAGATGCTAACATTTGCACTGCATTAATGAGTGCTCTTTATTCTTCAGTGAGTGAGGAAGTTGTGCTACACCGCCAATTGATGGTATGCCTCTCATTCTTTTATGTTAGGATATGAAATTGATGCCTTTTCTACAAGTGATGTGAAAAGGAAGTTTCAACATCTGCGGTTCATACTTATAATTTTTGTTGCTTTCGTTCTGGTTTTGATCAACTCTTGGGAATCAAAAACTGTATTGTAACTTTGAAATGAACATGTCCATGAAACCAATGGCATGGATGGAGCATGGCTGATCTTTGATTGCAAGTCATCATTGTGTTTAGAGGCCATCCCTAAAACTTTGAGGTTCTTGATCCCTGTGGGAGTATGTTATCAATGAAATTTGGAAGCTACTGAGGCTGCAGCCAATGGCTGAGATAGATTAGGTCTTTCATAAGTAAATCAAATTCTTAGGTAGATAAATAATTTGAGTGGGCTGTCCCAAGTGAGAAAGGGTTATCAAGATAGGCCAATGCTTGGTTTTGTGTTCGCATGATATTATGCTCATGTTACTGCTGTAGATTGACAATGAGTGTCCTATCACATGATTTTAAAACTTTATGGGAGTAAATAAGTAGCAGCAATCAAATTCTGTCTTGCGGATACAATGGCAGTTGGAAGGACATCCACCTTCACCCAGCTTGCAGGAAGAGTGAAATAAATTTGTAGCAACTGTTATTTTAACTGCTAGTTCAAACTTTCTAAAATCATTGCTGGATGACAAATGTGGGAAAATAGAATTGAATCATAGAACTTTTTGTGCATCAACCGTTACCATCAATTTTGCATCTGTTATTATGTTATGATTATATTATGATGAAAACTTCTATGGTAGGTAAATGTTGCCATTTCACAAAGGGACCATTACTGCATTGAGGTTGTTCTCCGCTGTTTGGCTATAGAGGGTGATGGACTCGGGTCACATCAAGTTAATGATGGTGGTATTCTTGGTACTGTTTTGGCTGCTGGCTTCAAAGGTAAAAAAGAACCATAGAATGTGTGCTTGAGGAGAGGTGTTCTCCATGGATTTTAACCACATTTGGGCAGTGACACGTGGCAAAATTCCCATTTTTATTTAAGTCATGCAATTAAGAATCTAATATAACTTAAACTTAGTATTTGATTTTAAGCCTGTGGACCTTCCTAATTCAGTTGATATAATAGTTCTATTGCTAAGATTGTTGAAATTTACCCTTTGGCATGAAGAAATCACGTCTTTTCTGCTTTTGAATGGAAGCTAGGGAAATTCAGTGAATATTAAACTGAATGTATAGTTCTTCATCATGTACAATCATAGAACTCTAGTGAGTTGGTTAATGAGGCAGTTGAAGGAGCTATGAGCTTATGGAAGTTGATCTCTGATGGCGACATGAAATTGTAAACCAGGTTTTATGTAATTGGTACAGGGGAGCTCGTACGGTTCCAAGCAGGAGTTACAATGGAAATTTCTAGATTAGATGCTTGGTATTCAAGTGAATATGGCTCCTTGGAAGACCCAGCAACATATATTGTGCAGGGCCTTTGTCGTAGATGCTGTCTTCCAGAAGTCATTCTTCGATGCATGCAGGTAAGTGGCTTCTTTACAAGAATAATGCTGTGTTATGTAGTTACTTGCATATAGATAATTCTGGTATGTTTTTGTTTTATAAACGAATGACATTGTCAACCCTCAGGTTTCTGTCTCACTTGCGGAGATGGGCAATCCACCAGAAGATCATGATGAGTTAATTGAGGTTATCAGCTGTCCAGAAACTGGATTTTTGCATTTATTCAGTCAGCAACAGCTACAGGTGATGGTTAAAATTCTCAAAACAATCTCTTTAATAGCCTTCATAAGGACATCATGGGGGATGAAAGATATAGCTCAATGAAATTTAAATCTACATTAAAAGGATGTTTAGTTTCTGTTCTGAAACTGTCTGATAGATAGGACATGAACTTGAATCATCAGTGACTTCCACAAGTACAAGAGAGTATTAGCAGCTAAACAGCAATGGGTTGCCCTATTGTTTTCTCTCTGCTACATTTTTACGAAGAAACTCAAAACTAATTCTTCACTTCTGTTTATCATAGAGATTAGTGCAGATTTCCAACTTGAATTTTCTCTCCAGTATTTGAATGAGCGGTGAAGTGAATAAATTATCACTACAGTGGCACGAGCCTATATTCATGCAAGGTTGTAAACTTCAGCTGATTGTTTAACTGCTTTTCTTATATCCAGGAATTCTTATTGTTTGAGAGGGAGTATTCAATCACCAAAATGGAGCTTCAGGGTGAAGTCTTATGTTGAGTACTACTTGGCATTCACTGGAATTGAAGTCCGACGTGTATTATTTATGTGCATACAATTAGGTGATGCAATGTCTAACTAAGAGCAAGCTAGTTGAGAGCTTGTTGTGCTAACAAGGATGCCTATATGCTTTGTAATCATCATTGCATCTATACAATGCTCTTGTATCCAGCAAAATGCGTTGTAATGATTATTCCAAATATTAACATCATAGATGCATTGGGGCTTTTTTTGTATCTTCAACAGATCTGAAAATTTTTTTCAACCTACAAGTGAAAATTGGTCTTCTTATCTTTATTTGCTCTAATCTTCTTCATTCTTGCTCCATGAAGACAAGCGATTGTGAATCTTCAGAAAACGACCCAAATATAGTACTTTTGACTCACTTTAACTCCTTTACTTCCGAATTGTGCCTAAAATCACATATGAGTCTAAATGAGTATCTTAAGCAATTTCATGTCATTAATCACTAAGTATTATGGAATAATTATACACTCAATTAAGCACCTATTAGGGGTATTCATTTTTGCAATCGATTGGTAAGAAATCTTTTAAAGAAATACCATGTCACCCACAAGGTGTCTACAACCTACCATCCATAAACAAACGGGCAAGCAGAAGTGTCAAATAGAGAAATTAAATCAATCCTTAAGAAAATGGTGACCTAATTTGTGAAGATTGGAGCCGATGACTTGATAATGCTCTTTAGGCATATAAAACCACGCACAAGCCACCGATTGGCATATCTCCATATCGACTGATTTATGGAAAGCCATGTCATCTTCCAGTAGAAATTGAGAACAAAGCTTTTTGGGCAACCAAGTAGTGCAATATGAAGATGGACGAGGTGGGTGAACAAAGGAAATTGCAACTACAAGAATTGGAAGAGCTTAGGCTTGATTCTTGTAAGAATCCAGAAATTTACAAGGAAAAGACAAAGTTATTTCATGATAAGATGATTGTTAGAAAGAATTTCATTTTTAGACAAAAAGTTCTTCTCTATCATTCATAACTTAAGCTTTTCCTAGGTAAGTTACGTTGCTTTTCCTAGGTAAGTTATGTTCCTATTGGATTAGACCTTTTGTCGTTACTAATGTGTTTTCCCATGGTGTAATTGAAATTAAAAGCCTACAGATGAACAAATAGTTCAAGATCAATGATCATCTATTGAAACCCTTTTATGAAGGATTCTAAGTAGGAAATGTGGAAGTTATTGGGCTAGAAAACCCTCATTATGAAAATTGAGCGACACTTGCGTCAAGCTAACAGCATGAAACAAAGGCACTACTTAGGAGGCGACCCAAGGGAAGTTTATTTCTTTTCATTTACATTATCGCATTTGTTGTTTATGTTAAATGCTTCATTTCTTAGATTTGATGTTACATTGGGGATAATGTAAGCATTCAGTTTGGGGGTGGGGATCTTATTTTTCATGTACGTTTTAAGCTCGTTTGTTACTTATGTGTGTTTCTTAAGTGTTTTAAAAATCAAATAAACAAACAAACATTTTCTCTTTTTCTATTGCTTTTAAGACTATATAGTCATAATTAGAGAGTGAACTGACTAGAAAAATTCATGGAAAATTGATCATGTACTTTTACTCTTGTGATTAGTCAATATACATTATTTTTAGAAAGTACATGCAAGCCAGTGAGATTTTGAGCCTTTGTAGACTGACACATTCATATCAGTCTCATTTTCTTTTGTTTATGTGTGACCTTCATGATATGTACATCCTAATTTTGCTTTGATTTTCTACTCAAGACAACATTTTTATCACATGCATTAACATGAAAATGATATAGGCATTCTTTATTTCACAAGTTATACTAGCCAAATAGCCTACCTATTGATATGAATTTTCCTTTTGTTAAGCCCCTTTGAACTTTATTTACCTTTTTTTGTGTTAACCACATTACGTGCATTAAGCCTAACCAAATGTTCTACCCAAGCCTTAAAGCTAGTGGAGCATTTGTTGATTATTAATGATTGTTGATGCACAAAAATATAAGTGTGAGGGTGTGCATATATATAGGTTGGGTATAATTTATGGAATTTCATTTTATCTCTTATCAATGAATTCCATTATTGATGTAGCATCTTTCAAATTTTATATAAAAAAGAAAAAATATAGAAAAAATAAATAAAAGTATCAAGGAGGAAATGCCTTTGTTTTGCAAAGTTATTCATGATTAGTTTTTCCTCCTAAAGTTATATGGAATGGTGATTTAAGTATGATGCATGTTAGGTGGATGTTATTTTAAAGGATCACCACTTATGGTTATAATATATTGTTTGCCATCAATTTTATTAGTTATTCCTTTTAATTCCTTATGCTTCATGAGGGTTGTGGTCTGAGAGCTTCAATCTGAACTGTGAAACATAGTTTTATTTTTGCATTCATCATAGTTGATGTACAAAATTTTGAGTGAATGTTAATTTTTGCGCTTGATGTTATATTGAGTGTTTTTCTTGCTTCACTAAATTTGATGGATTTTGTGCTACATTACCCAAATACATCTCATCTTGACCCTTACCTACATTACAACCTTAAAAAGTCCTTTGATTTATAAATATGTATGTGAATCTTAGTGGTGGAGAAATGAAATGATATGCAAAGTTGTGGAATGTCTTGATCATAAATTATGTTTGAGGGTACCCACAAATTTTATCATATTTAAACATATTTTGTCAAAGTCTACCCTAGATTGCTCAATTTCTAAAGGAAATCATTGCTGATTGATCATGAGTAGAGGCATTGGATGTTAAGTTATTACTATGATTTTGAAAGTTATTTCTCTTTACTTATGGCAATATATTTTTAGGAAATATGGAAATTGTGAAACTGTTTTAGTTTGTGACTTTAATTTTGTTGTTTTGCCCAAGGACGGTCAAAAGCTAAGTGTGGGGGAATTTGATGTGTGTTTAATTATTTATACATCCATTTCTTAACACTTAATGATTATTGTTGCGAAATGCTTAAGATACTCATTTTAGTTCATATTTGGTTTTAGGTACAATTTGGAAGCATAAGAGCTAAAATGAGTTAAGGG
>JAOQMM010000005.1:3964649-3985369 GCA_027563515.1 Erythroxylum platyclados
CGATCTGCTTGAGATGGGAAGACAGAACAGTAAGGATTCTTTTCGAGGGAGATAGATGAACCAAATCCAGCAAAGGAAGTCGATAATGGGATGAAAGTTTCGTATATCATTTTTGGACAAACAGATAGAACCAGCAGAAGGCAACAACAAACCAAAAGGTCAGGGAAATTTTCCAGCACAATTTAATTGAATTTAACCAAAAGATCCAATCACAAAGATATCATGCAAATAAGAATTCCCATTAGACACGTTTATCCTGTCAGAAAGGCCATTTGCATTCTCATTTCCACACAATTCCTATAGCATGTGAGCAAAGTAAAGCATGCCTTTACGACAATCAGTTCCACAACAATTCCCATCAAAGGATCCACTGAACTAATATATACTTTGGTGAAATGTGCATCAAACATATGAATTTGAAGAAGAAGAAAAAAAGAAAATGAAGTCACAACACCAAAATCAATATGCAACTGAAAGTACAAGTCTCCATTCCAATTAATAGAAGAAGCTAAAATAATGTCTTTTATGGCAGCACAACTGATTGACTCAAATATCCGACCAATATGCAAATAGTAACTTAATCAGGAAACAGACATTTTCTCCAACTCTATAAAATATAGTGAAGCATCATTAACATAATCCCATTGTGAGAAATTTAACAGTCAGTAATATCCTCTTCCGGTAGGCTCAAATAAGCTAGCAACAATCTGATACAGTAAAACAACCAAAGGGAAAGAAATATCTCTTACGATCCAACTTTTCACCAACACCAAGAACTTCTTGCACATTGCGAGTCATAATCTGATGGACTTCATAGAGTTCATCATTCAACTTAGCAATGTTCCGCTGAGTGCGAGTATCCTGGTACAATTTCTTTGTTTTCTGTATGAAAGTATCTTGGAGAGGAAAAGCAAAAAATAAAGTTCAGGCCTATTAGTGACAGTAGAATCCATGTGAAGAAAACATGAAGTCGCCGAAGAGAGTTCAATTCAGTATTAGAAAATTAAGAAGAAAAACTAAAAGAGGTCTACCAAATTTAATGAATGCATAAGGTCTAGCAGCAGTTTCAATTTGGGCATCATTGACACGCTCAAATTCATTCTTGAGGTCTTCAAGATATTGAAAGGCAAGTTTCTTGGGGTATGAACGGTCACACATGGTGAGGTAACATACACGTCCTTCAATAATATAACTAAAGGTATCAAGTCAAGAAATCACAGAAGCTGTTTCACTTCTCAAAAAGTATAACAAGAAAACAGCAGTCAAAAATACTCCTCTTTTGAAGTCTACACTTGAAAGTGATTATGACAGAGACTAAAGCAAATGTGAGGGATACTGAAAGACATAAGGACCAGTTTCAATGGACATCCTTGAAGGCTCATTCTGGTGTGTTGCAAGATTCTTAAACAATGCCTTTACTTGCTGCTTGTACATTTCAGCATCTTTCACATCACGGCCATCATCCAATCCCTCAGCGAGCGGCAGTCCATCCGTGACACGAGCAATCATAGTAAGCTTCACCATCTTTACTTTCCCACTTCCTCGTATTTACAGAAGAACTGCATTAGTTTATCAATGATAATTAAATCCTCAAAGACCAAACAGCGACAACTACAAAAAAGTACAACGTGAGTAATCCACTAATAAAGCATGCTGGGACTCCTACCCATTAAAAATTCGCATGAGATCAAAATCCTATGTCTTAATTACCGCATTAGTTCGCATTTCACCAAAAGCAAAAAAATGCCCATTAAGAAACCGATCTCTACAGCCCCAAACACCCAAAATTCATTCTTTCCAATGATCAAAACGACAGCAAAATTCCCAAATTCAAATGAAAATCGCAGCTTTGGCGCAGAGCAAGCCTAGTTTGGAAATCCAAAACAAGGAACCGACAAAAGATTTCATTTTTAACAAAATTACAGGAATCTATCTACGACCAATGCAACAGAAAACAAACAACCAAACAACACAAAACCCTAGTGATCTACCTCCATGAACGACGAAGATCTAATCAAAGCGAAGGAAATTACAAGTCAAACACAAATCAAAAGGCCTTTGAAATTACTGATGCACCGATGATAAGAATTATTGAAAACCCAAATACAAGAGCATATATAGGGGAAAACCTCAGTATAGCATCTGCGTTTTAGGTCTCCGATTCAAATGTTCCCAGGAAGAGAGACTTGTGACGGTGAAATGTGTTTGGCGCAGGGAGAGAAAATTACCAACTATGTCTGTTCTTCACTTGCATCTGTTTAATACTGAGAACTGTTCATTATAGTAAATATATATAATATAGATTATAAATAAACAGTCCAAATTGAAATTCTATTAACTTAAAGGTTAATCCCGAAATTCCATTTATCAAATATTCATAAAAATGTATAGTTATAAAATTTAATTTCAATAGATTATTACAGCAATATTGAAATTGAATAATATAGTAATAACAAAAGTTACAAAAGGCCACAATTTCAGAAACGCAGGCTTTTTGGGCTTTTAAAACCCTGCTATAACACCATTCTCCAAGCCACCGGCCTCATTGAAGTATCCAACATTGTAATAGACACCAAACTATGATTAGTAGCGGAGGTACAGGTCGAGGACAAGGAGGCTCTTCCTCCTCCAGACCGGCGTTTCATTCTTCTCCTCGTAATCGCCTGGTAAGTTTACCGTTCCCTGTCTCTTTCTCTTAGTCATTGTACATGATTACGTTGTAAAGCTTCATTCTTTTTTGCATTAAACATATATTTTTTCAGAAGTGACTGATTTTGTTGTCTTGCTTCACTTTTTCTACATGGGTTTTTGTTTGTTTTGTTTTATGTCCTTTTCAAGACTGTTTCAGTAATATGGTTGTTTCAGTGGTCTTGGCTGATTCATATTGTGATTTGATCTGCCAACTATTTAGGCTGGAGAAGATGACTCAGCTTTTGATGAATGTTTTAGCAGTAGGAATGTTGTGTCACATAGAAGAGGGACAAATTCCCACCAGAATTTACAGGGTAGTTTTTCAAGGAACGTCAATGGCAGAGGTTCCCCGAGATATGTGTACAAGCCAAAGAAATCACCTGGAGATGGACTTACCTGTGCAGTCTTATCCCAGCAGGAGAAAATTAGTGGTGAGGCCCGTGGTTCAAGCCAAAATGAGTGTTCAATGGTTTCAGGTTCAGTAATTGAGGATGATTCTGTGCCTTGTTCTTCTTATTTGGGTAACGAAATACAGACTTCCATTGGAAAGAGTTCGTATTGTGATGTAGCGGTTGGAGATCAAGAGCAGTCAGAGCAAGTGGCATTAGTTAAACCTTTTGATATTTGCCCCCCTAAAGCTGAAACTCCTTTCATGTTAAAACCATCTCTGCTAGTCAAGAACAGGGAAAGACGCAATGAAATTAAACGTGCTACAAAGGGAATAACTGGCGATATCCTAAGACCTGGAATGGTTCTTTTAAAGGGCTACTTATCCATGGATGATCAGGTCCTATATGTGCTTTCTTTTATTTCTCTTGAAAATTGTGGTTCATACTGATCATATCATACTGATCATGTGCATGCGTAAACTCATGGTTACTTAATTTTGATCTTGCAAGTTCAGTTGCTATTTCTTGAAAGGTGGAAAATAATGTTCAGACTTGCAATCCCTTGATTAAAACTAGGATGTGGCTAATCTTGTCACAAACTACTGGTCTTAGACTCTTAGTAGTGTAGAGGAGCTTTTCTTCCAAGTAGTTGTTTATGTAGTTTCCCCTAAGTTAGTATTCCATTGTTCTTCTAGATCAAAATAGTAACACTATGCCGAAACCTTGGACTGAGTTCTGGACGTTTCTACCAACCTGGATATCATGACGGTGCAAGGCTGCACCTGAAAATGATGTGCCTTGGTAAAAATTGGGACCCTGATACAAGTCAGTATGGAGAGTATCGCCCAACAGATGGTTCTAAGACACCAACTATTCCTCGTGAACTTCATGTCCTTGTTGAGAAAGCGATCAAAGATTCACATGCCCTCATTGAAAGCAATGCTAGAGTAAAAAATGCAGAAGACCATCTGCCATGGATGTCACCAAACATCTGCATTGTAAACTTTTACTCTGCAAGTGGACGGCTTGGTCTCCATCAGGTTTGGAATGAAAATTTCTTGTCCTCATTTTTGGATTGCCATTTTGCTCAACCCTTTCTGAACTGATGCTGTAATATTTTTACTTCAATTTCCCAACTTACATATTACTTAAATGCACCCTTCTTGCTTGGGTTCTGCTTTTACCCAAAATACTGATAACTCCTGGCTTGGTGAACAGGATAAAGATGAAAGTCAAGAAAGTCTTCGCCAAGGATTACCTGTAGTTTCTTTCTCAATCGGCGATTCTGGAGAATTTTTGTACGGTGACCAAAGGGATGTTGAAAAGGCAAAGAAACTTGTACTAGATTCTGGAGATGTTGTGATATTTGGTGGGATTTCTAGACATATATTTCATGGTGTAAGTTCAATCCTCCCAAACACCGCTCCTAAGTCCCTACTTGAAGAGACAAATCTTCGTGCCGGACGTCTGAATCTTACTTTTAGAAAGTATTGAAGACCTTATGTATACATGGAGCACTTATAAATGATCATGTACCTAAATCTAATAGTCATGCTAATGCTTTGCATGCGTCCTAAATGTCAATCCATGAGACTTTTACCATTTATGGATTCTGCTATCCACGTCAACTTCTTTAATAGTGTAGAGTCTGTGATCCACCATAATAGTTGTGGTCCTCTTTGACTCTTTTTTAGTTCCTGTTGGACATGTTTCTTGGACATCAGGTCCAATGCACAGCTTGCTTCATCGAGTGTTTCTCAGATTCCAGGTCCAATGTGCTGCTTATTTCATCAAGTTGCAAACATCATCAAGTTGCAAACACTACAGGCAATTGTCAAAGTGAAGCTGTTAGCTATATTGCTGGTGCTCGGTGGGATCCAATCCAACCCCAGCTATCAAGTTGCTTGTAGGGGAAAAGAGAGATTTTCCACAGTTCTGGGTAAACCTTAACATTATCTAAAGTATGCTATTTAAGTATTTATATTCCTTTACAGTAATCTCAATCAAATGATAATAATCATGTCATAATAACACATTTTGAAAGATATATATGGGCCCAATATGAATAACGGAAAGAAGAAAAAGGAGTTGTACAATATGGATGATCTTTTCACAGATAAAACGAAGTCTCTTCTTCTGTTAGTCTTCTTTCCCACGTTAGTCCGTTACAATATACAAGTTTCATAATTGATTCTTCCTTATTACTTTTTGCATTTTCATGCTTTTGGTTCAAAGAGATGAAATGGATGTTGTTTAACACTTCATTGGGTGAATTAAAAGGGACCAGCTTAACCATTATTGTCCAAAACCCCTTTGTCTCATTACTGTCAACCATTTTTCTGATACAAGTAACATGAAATATCATTCTCCTTTACTCTTCTTTTCTCTAGGCTACGTGAATCTGATTCATACATATCAATATCAGTTAGTAATCACCTCGAATGGTTTAGATAGTTGAAGTAATAAAGACCGTACAAAAGACTCTTCCTTTGTCATCTCTTTTTCGGCTTTTAATTGAGGCATGTTAGAATTGGTTTGCATGGCAGAAGAACGTAGTAGCCATGCCTGATGTTAGTGACATTTTAACACCACCACCTACCCTTTAATGACCGATTCTACCCTTACGTTCATCTGAGAAATTATAACCCTTCACTAGTGGGGAAGTTCAGAAAGGGAAAAGCAAATGAATCAAGATAGGACTATGGCAAGATATACAGAAACATCCAACTCCTGGGGCTTGTGTTGTTGGACAATGTGTCCTAGTGCAGCAGATACAGACTGTTTTTTCTTGCACAATAAATTGAAGATACGCTTGTAAAGGAAACAAGGTCAAGAAAACACAAACTAATAGGGTCCTACCATGTGAAGCAAAATGAAGAATATGATCTTGTTATTGATAGTGGGTTTTTCTTTCTGTCAGTAAAGGGAACTTCTGAATGAAATCTGGTCATTGGTGGGCAATGCACATTTTAAGTGAATATATATATATATAAACGTTATTTTTGTTTTATAAATCCAACCATCTAATGAATTATGCACTAGTAAATATAGTGTCAGATATTCTGTCCCAAATACCTTGTTCTAACCTTGTTTTTGTTTTAAAATAACGTTTTTTATGTTCCAACCCTATTTTCGTCTCAAAACGACGTTGTTTTTATATATAAACAGACATAAAAGGACATCATTTTGAGACGAAAATAGCGTTGAAAGAGGGTATTTAAGGCAGAGGATATTGAACCATACAAATTTCTCCATTTGGATGGGCATTAAATACCTCCTTTTAATATCCTTGTACAAAGAAACTTAGCTAGTTCATTAATCAAGAGTGGTTATCGCTAAACAACAATCTAAACAAAATAGACCTTCATTCTTGACCTATTCTAACGTTGATTCAGATAGTTATGTTCAATCTTAAGAACTTTTAAAGGTATTTTTATATACAATTTATTAATTTATTATTTTTCTCTTAATATATCTCAATTTTATCAATTGAAAGTATTTTAGATATTATTATTATTATTATTATTATTAAAGGATAACTCGTTATCTTCAGTCTTAAAAGGGGATTATTATTTCAATTGTTATAGATAGAGTTAATACAAAATTCGGATTTGAATTTGAACATAACAAAGATGAAGTAGAATTGAGGGGGCCAATTTGTTAGTCCTAAACTTATAAAGATTAAAATGTCCTTTAGCTTTTTGAATGAAAAATATTATAAGAAGCTAACTCGAATTCATATGCTCACAATAATCTTTTCTACTCACTTTCAAAACTTTTTTTAAAATTTATTTCGAAGATAGAGCCGTTAATATGGATGGTTGACCTCACCTCGAGTTACTTTTCAAATTGTCAAGAATGACCTCATTTATCACAATTATATCTAACTATAAAAATTTTAAAAACGATTAATTTTCAGTTTATTTTTAATTTTTTGATTTGATTCATTTTAATAACACTTGTTGTTAAAAACTATTGATTTATTAATTAATGATCAATTTTTCTAAATTATTAATTTTTATTTAACAATATATTTTTTCAGTTAAACTTCAAAATTTTCGATAGATAAGGATAATCTCTTTCAGTCATATTTTAAATTATTTAATTTTATTCCATCTTTAGCCAGTTTTAGATCATATTTGAACCTTTTAAACTTTAAATTTCTTATTTGTTGATATAACTTTTGACCTGATTTTGAAAATATTGAATATACCATCACATTCAAGTCACCTACCTTTGTCCTTAAAAATAAATTGACCTTATTGGTCTTAGCAGGTTTATCATATCTCCAATCAACTTAGGGATGAAAATTTTTAATCCATGGGTCTAAATTTAGTTTTTTTTAATGGGGCGATTTATGACCCAGGCCGGTGATTTATGACCCAGGCTCAGGTTCATGCTGGCTCGAGGCTCAATTATTCTAAATAAAACAACTTTGTTTTACTTAAAAAAATTGAAATTTGGGTAAGCTTGAACCTGGACAACTCAGACTCAGACCTAATTAAAAAATAAACTCTTCTATATTTTTAATTTTAAAAATATTATTTTTAAAAATTTGGAGGTGGTGCCGTTACCATCCCTAAATCAACTTAAAAGTCTCTTGGAAAATAAATTTGAACTAATTGATATTGGCAAGCTTATCCTTTATCGTATCCAAAATCCATTTAAAGGCCTTTTAAGTAACCCTCTACTGTCACTTTTTATCACTGATTGGTCCAACCCAAAGGGGCAAGATCTAACTTTATTATATTATAATTTTAAGAATTTTTTGATATAAATTTAAATTGGTCATCCACTTAAAGCATGAATTATGATTATAATATGAATCAAGTGTAAATATTCACTTGTCTTCTTTTTTTTTTCTTCTAACCTTTTAGTGAAAACAATTATTTTTCTTGATCGTCAATATTTAAATATCCATAAAAACTAATATATAGACAGTATAAGACATTGAGATTATTTTATTATGATAACATCGGGTTGACGTTATAGTTATTCATTTATAATTTAGATAGAAAAAAATAAAGTTTGAATTTTATTTTTTAAAAAAATTAATTGTTTCATTTTTACAAAAAATACTTTTGATAAGTATTTTAAAATATAGTTCGAATTTTTGTCAATAAAAAAAGATAATTGTACTATTTATTGACACCAAAGGATGTCAAATAAAGTAGGATCAAATTTATCCTCAACCGACTTGATCAACTTTTTTTACATATTCAAGTTTTAAAAAAGATTTAAGGTTTAAAAGATAAAATTAAAAAAATAATTGAAGAAAATTTTAGATAAAAAAAGAAATTGTCAAATAAAAATTAATTGATTTATTTTAAATTATAAAAAGTAATTAATTTACAAAAATTGGGTTTTAACAACAAAGATTACTAAACTAAATCAAACCGAAAAATTAAAAATTAAACTAAAAAATTAATGGATTCAAAATTTTTACTATTAAACCTACTTAATTAATTTGATTTCTAAAACTTTGAATTTTTTTTAACTATGAAAGACAAAGAACTCTTTTGAATTTTGAAAACATAGTCATTTCACTTCAACAACACTAATGTCCTCTTTGGTAATTTCAAGTTAACGTATTTGGAGTCATTGTCTTTCAATTTTTTTAGTTAAATTTTCTCCACAAGCAAACATAAGCTTTTGCCTGAAAGAAAGGAAAAACACGCACTCCCTCTCTCTACTGTGCAGTGTGTAGAGAGAGTAAACCAGGGAAAGCCAAAGGGTGGGGGAAAAAAAAAGAAAAGAAAAAAGGAAACAAAAGACGGGCACTTGTGAAATGAGTAAAGCAAAAACCATTCCATTGTTGGGGTTTCTTAGAACTTAAAAAGACCTCCAAAGAGCAAATTCTTGTAAAGAGTACAGAGACTGGTAACTGATATAGTAGAGGAAACCTAAATGCTGGTGCTCTTTTGGTGAACTGGGTAGAGAGGAACATATTCACCATTCCAAGATCTCAGTGGTATGCGAAGGTATGATCTTTTCCCACACGGTTCTTCAATCTTGAGCTGAAATGAGTGAACTTTTTGTATTTCTAGCACGCAATCTTAGTGCATTTTCGTCTCCCTACTTGTTTCTTTAATGTGCACGCAGATTGGGTTTCCTTTTTTTAGATTTGTCATTTGAATTCGGATTATACGGGTATCTATGTGAGCGGGTTCCGTTTGGCTTGAAGCATTCAAGGTTGGGTTTTTAGTGGAATCAGATCTGGTTTTGCTTAGTTTGTTTGAAACATTGGTTTCTATATCGAACAGTGGCTGATTTTAGGTACATTTTTTGGGTTTAAGGAGTAAGATCCATGGTTGATGTTTTTGTAGGCATTTAGGATCTTCAACTAGTAGGCTTTACCCATTGAGTATATTCTGCGATTTATTTTCCAATTTTCTTCATTTTGATTCTCAATATGTATCGGTAAAGTGTTGCTTCCCCTGTTTGATTTCTAAAATGGGAAATACGTTACATTTTAACCAAATTCATCCACAGAATTGGTTATCGTCTTCTGTTTTCTTTATCAGAAATTGCGCCAGAGATTGGAGGGTTTTTCAGTTGAAAATCTACTGACTTTAAGAGTTGATTACTTTACAAGCTGGGAATCTCGAATCTATCTGCAAATGTGCATTATTAGGCGTAGGAGGAGGATAGAGGATCAGTAGGGTCAAAATTTTGTTGAAGAAAATGAAAACAGACACACCTATTGACTATGCTGTGTTTCGATTGTCTCCAAAGCGCACAAGGTAATTTCCTGATTTGTCTTGTTGTATTTGTCTTTCAGATTTAATGTTTGACATGTATTTCCTTTTTTTTTTCCCGCAGATGTGAATTATTTGTTTCTATTAATGGAAATACAGAGAAACTTGCTTCAGGACTAGTGAAACCATTTGTGACTCATTTGAAGGTTGCAGAAGACCATTTTGCACAAGCAGCTCATTCAATTAAACTTGAAGTTGAAAGAGGCAGAAGGGGTGATGCTTGGTTTACAAAAGGAACACTGGAAAGGTATATGCAATGCCCACCATGATACCTTCATTACTTTTGGAGAACTCAATGATGATTCGATTTTTGATATTATCTATGCTTCTTCTTCCTAGATTTGTGCGGTTTGTCAGTACACCTGAGGTGCTCGAAATGGTTAACACATTTGATGCGGAGATGTCTCAGTTGGAAGCAGCCCGGAAAATTTATTCACAGGTAAACTGCCATTTTTGGTAGCAGAAGCTCTCTGATTATGGTTTAAAAGAGCATTTCAGCTGAATTCCAGAACTTTTTGTTCAGGATACTGGAGATCAGTTTTCTGGTGCTTTAGGTGTGTACCTTTCTCCCTTTTTAGATTATTGTGTGTGTATAAGCCTGTCGGAAATCGTAGTATGATACTGCTACATTGTAACAGGCCTAGTGCAATTATGATTTAGAGATCAAAGATTCTTTGACTGCCGGCTTTTATAGTATAAGATTTTATTTTATATTGCCTTTCATTGGTAATGATAAAACTTCTGAAAAGTTATCTTCATCTGTCTAGTAAGACTAGTGGAGACACTTTTGATTGAGACATCTTATACGAACTGTCCTTCCTATCATAGACCTGAACTAAATTAACTCAGGTTTTGATTAATTTGCTACAGGTGGGAATGGATTGGGAACCATTACGGCAGCGGATACAAAGTAAAGCTATTCGATTTAACGTTTCCTATTTATCAGGGCCTGGTACCTGGGGGGTGTGAGGCTGCCAATTTCATCAGATGTTGAAATTCTTGAAGTTCTATGTATTGAGCTTTTCATTTCGATTGAAGTGATCGAAACTTTTTCCACATAATTAAATTGAAACCTTTCCACATAATTAAAGTTATTTTTCTTTCCTTTTCCTTCTTGGTTTGAAGGGTGGAGGAGTAGTGATCATTATAATCTTAAATCATTTACAAGGATGTAGAATATTTGGAAGATATGGAAATTGTAGGGATAACCCAGCATATTCATCTTTTATAAAAAGTAGGCAGGGATGTATTGATAGTGATTTATGATGATAGTAGACAGTAATAATGATGATTTCAAGATTATAGTGTAGAGTAGGCTGCTCAGCAAAATGAGGCTATATGTATTCTATGAGATACACGAACTATGATATTTGAATCAACGTTTGCAGCTTGTTCCTAAATGTAATGTGTCAAATGATGCAGGAAGGAGCTTCTGAGGGCAATGGATGTACGACTTGCTGCAGTTAGGCAGGATTTAACTGCAGCATGTGACCGTGCATTAGCTGCTGGTTTCAATCCTGACGCTGTCACAGAACTTCAGCACTTTGCAGATTGCTTTGGTGCCCATCGCTTGAAGTAAGTACCCTGAGGAATTTTGTAGACCTATTTGGTTCTCAAAGATCTTTCTATTTCTCCTACCAATTCCTGCCAATTAACTGCAGTTACGAGTGTGGGAGGCCACTACTAGGAAAAATGAAGAAAATCTTGTTTAGCTTTCTGTCTTCTAATCACTTTTATCTTGGTTACATCAATCTGCCAACAATCAAAGCAGCAGATTAGGATTCAGAACATTTAAGTTGTGACTGCCTTATTCCCTATGTGTTCCTGTGCATGGTTCCTGATTCATTTTTAAGAAAAATTAATTGCCCCCAGATGTTGATTGTGCTGCCTCATCCTGTGGACTGATTTATATTCACATCCTAAGATGACATAAAAATCGTGCCCAATTATGTTTATCAAACTTTGTTTGAAATTCCAAGCACCATTTTCTGGTTCATTTTCCTATTCAAATTGACTTTCCTTTTGTTGATGATTTCTACCTGACACTTGGTCACAAGTCAACGTCAGAGAGTGAAATCAACTATAGCAGGGAAGTAATCATATGGAAATTGCTGTTTCATTTTCTTCTTTCCTTTTTTCTGTTTCGGATCTTCTTGTTATCATAGGGCTCTACCAGCTCCAATCTATGTTGTACGTCGTGCTTCTTAGCAACTATCTGGGATTCGTTACATTGGGATCTAGGAATATTTTGTGAAATCATCTTCTACTCCTCTCCTTACAGTGTAGTGTCTTTTTGATCATGGCCTTTGATTTCATCTGTAGTTTACTTGCAAAAGTCCTTTGTTAAACTTATAAAATCCACTTCTCATATTGAATCAATTCTTTTTAATGAATAGATCCGATCGTAACTTTTCACTACTTGTGAGAGTTGAAACTGTGGAGTTTCATTTTTAGGTGGTCTTCAGTTGTGCTTCTGGATACTCTTCTCTTGAAAGTGAAGCTACAATAAATATCTAAAAAGTTATCTGCTGCTACATTCATCTTTCCTTGATAAGTGGCAAGTGACTAGGCTAAAAATTTTAGTATTTATGTGAAAATAGTTATGGTCTCTGCATAAGGAAATGGGTTCTATTATCCCAATCATTTTATTGGCGGAACTGCATTTTTCCTGGAGCCAAATTTAGAAGGTATGGGGGGTGAGTGAATATGATGAGTTTTATGAAGGTATGACTTAGCTATCTTGATGATTTAAAGTCCCTTTCAAGCACACTTTTTGATTGTTAACACTAATGAACCCACCTTCCTTTATTTCATTCCATTTCAATACCATATGCTTTGTATTGATCTCAGCATTATGATTCTTTGTTACTTCAATTCTCTATTTTACTACAAATCCAGAAAATTTTTGCTCAAGCATTGGGATTGATGAGGTGGTTCCTGTGTGTCCTAAGTTTATGATGCGTAGAACACCTGAATTTCAGGAAATTTTCTACAGTCTAGGGTATTGCTCTGAGTGAACCTTGGCTACTTGTTAGCTCCTTGTTAGGCTATTGTCTCACACACTTTATTTTTAGTGTGCTAGAACATTCTGCCATTTGGGACAAATAAGTAGTCATTCTGGTGGAAGATACAAAGGAAGTAGTGTACACCATACCCTATATTTGAAATATTATAACAAAGAGTGAGAAAACTTAAATGTGGGAATATTATATAAGGATGGCATTTACTCTTCTCAACTTAACAAGTCACTATCCATCAGGTTTAGTAGTTAGAGGATGGTTTTCTGCTTCTCAGGGTCCCAACTTCCTTGTGCTTCTCACCTTTCTTGTTTTCTAATATGTTTTAACTATTCCTCAACCAACTCAAATTAATACATCTGTTTTGTTTTGTCCATCTGGCAAGATTATAGTAATCAATACTTACATGTATTCTGCAGTGATGTTTGTACCAAGTTCATCTCATTCTGCCAGAGGAGACCTGAAATGATCTGTCAATGGAAGCCATGTGTTGAGGATCAAGTGGTTCGGGCATCATGGGAATCTGACATGTCAATTGATGACCCCACCGAAGAGTCAAGTGGATCCCACAATGTGAGGGGCCACCAACACCCTTTCCAAAATCAAGTCCCACACCAACAAGCTGGCCATGACCAACAAAACTCAGAACAAAGCCAACTCAACCAATCTAATCCCTCTACCTGTGAACAACCTATTTCCTTGCTCTCTCTTAACAGGAAACAGAACAGTGAAGGAGAGGCAAAGAAAGAGGGTTCTGCTACTGACTCGTCACAAAATCAACCGGGTCACCCAGGAAGGAGACTGAGTGTGCAGGATAGAATCAACCTGTTTGAAAATAAACAGAAGGAGAATTCAGGTGGGAAAACTGGAGTTGTGGGAAGATCTGCTGAGTTGAGAAGACTATCTTCTGATGTCTCATCTGGCCCTGAAAAAGGTCTGCTCAGGAGATGGAGTGGTGCCAGTGATATGAGCATCGACTTGGGAAGTGACAAGAAAGATAACAACTTTACAGATAGTCCGGCATTAACACCCTCTTCATCTTCTCTGTGCCAGAACGGAAGTAGTGTGATTCTTGGTTCATCAGATGATAGCAAGGACCAAAAGGGATTGAATGATACGACAAGCTCAGTTCAGATTGAGGCCAAGAGTATTCCTAAAGATCAGGGTGAATTGCAGAGACATGTTGGTGGTTCCATTGTGAAAGATGAGGTGGTGGCTTTGAAGGAGAACCTTGCCTGGAATTATCAAGTCACTTCTCAGGCCAAAGTGAACTTTTTGGCTGGTAAAGGGGAACTAATTCTCGATGATCATTCAGTTGGAGAGAAGGGCGATTCAAGCAGGGAAGAGAAGACATTTGGAGTTTTGGATTTAGGGGGACCTGAGAGAAAGTCTAGAACCTTTCCAGAGAGATTGGAGAACATTTTGGTTAAGAATCAGGCTAGTCTGAGCCAGACAGGAGTTGGGATAGGCGATACTCAACTTGGGAATAGTGTGGAGGGTGCTAGCTTCAAGGATCAGCCTCGGAGTAAGTTTAGGGCTTTTCATTCGCATAATCGATCTCTTTCAGGGCAATTCGAAGGTGCTTTGGGAGTGAAAGTTAAAGAGGTGCCACAAGGAAATGTCGGGCCAGATAATACGACTGGAGAAATTGAGCAAGTAGGAAAGGACTTTACATTTCGTGAAAAGGAATCAGTAAAAGCGGGAGATCTTCAAGTTCCAAAAATAAAGGTCCAAAAACCTTTTTCTGCTAGTCCAGAACAGATGAGAAAGATGCAGAGTGGGAGGGATGAGGGTGGTCTCATATTGGGAAACAAGGCTGTTTTGCCCAATAAAAAGGCTTCTGAAAGCCAAGCAAATTTTATTTCTGCTCAGACAACATCAACAGAGCAAGTTCAAAGGGTTAGGCAGAATAAGGGGAACCAAGAGCTCAATGATGAGTTGAAAATGAAAGCTAATGAGCTTGAGAAACTATTTGCTGAACACAAGCTTCGGATACCTGCAGATCAGTATGGTTCTGCACGAAAATTGGCAGTAAACTTGCAGTACAAAAAACCAGCTGCAGTGGAGATATCCCCGACACAATCTGAGGAGAAAAAACTAATCATTGAACCGATTGAGTTTCCTAATGATAGCTCTGAGTTCAGAACTCCTCCTATGAAGTTGGTGAACCATCAAGACTATGGCATTATTCTGAGCCAAAATATTTATGAGATTAGCTTTTCTGATGATTCAAGAGGAAAATTCTATGAGAAGTACATACAAAAAAGAGATGGAAAGCTGAGGGAAGAATGGAGTACAAAAAGAGTAGAGAAAGAAGCCAAGTTAAAGGCTATGCAAGATAGCCTTGAGCGGAATAGAGCCGAGATGAAGGCCAAACTTTTTGCATCTGCCAGCAAACAGAGTTCTGCATCTGGTGCTCGACTTCTAGCAGATAGTCTGAGAAAGTCCAATGTTCATTCGACTTCAAAGAAAGAGCAGGTACAATGTCACTTGCAACATATTAAGAGATAACTTCCAAGGCTAAATTTTGGACTTGCAATTTTGTTTTTTTTGTTCCTGGTAATTCGAATCTTGAGGCTTGACCATCTCACAAGTTGTTCATTTTTACAGCATCCAGTAGATTCTACTCAAAGTGAAGAGGACGAAGATCCTTCTGAGTTTTCAGAACAGAAATATTATGGCCAAGATAGATTCTTCAGTGAGTCATCTTTAATTGATGGTTCTGCTAAAAGCTCAATTATAAAGCCTTTGCCAAGTAGAAAATTTTCTTCATCCACCCCTCGTACTGCAGCATTACCAGTTCCACGGTCGTCCAAAATTTCTAGCTCCAATTCAGGGAGACGAAGATTGCAATCAGAAAATTCGCTTGCACTCTCTGTTCCAAAGTTCTCTGAATTGAAGAAAGAAAACACAAAACCCTCTACTGATATCAGCAAAATGACAAATCACTCACGGGTGAGAACCTATACTCGCAGCAAGAGTTTCAGCGAAGACATACAACTTGCTGAGGAAGAAAAACCACGACATTCTCAGTCTTTGAGGAAAAGCACTGCTGGACCTGGTGAATTTAATGATGTCTCTTCTTTGAATGATGATGTTGTTGTTTTGGCACCTTTAGAGTTTGATGATGATTATGGTCAACAGGGATCTAATGATAAATTTACAAAATATATGGACTCGAAGCCTTTCCTCAAGAAGGGTGATGGTCAATGCCCTTATGGAGGAGCTGGTGCTGGTAAAACTTCAATGCCCTCTGAGGTTTTTACACATGAAAATCAATTTGAGGAATCACCTTCTGAAATAGATCATTCGAATGACTTGAAAAAGAGTGAAGAAGAGGAGGGGCTTGAAAAACCTGAGGTTGAAGATTGTAATAAAATGAATAACAGCAAGGCAAGGTTAAGCCAGCGGTCGGACAAGATGGTCATGTCTGGTTCTGAGAATGGTGATCCTATGAGATCCCTTTCTGACATTGATCCTTATTCAGTTGCTGACTTGCCTGCCTCTTTGCTTTCGTCCTTCCATGCAGTTGGGACCTTGCAGGAGCCTCCAGGAGAGCACCCCATATCATGGAATTCACGAATGCATCATCTGTTATCCTGCCAACTTGAGACTTCAGTTATTGATGCTTCTGTTGACTCTCCTAAGGGAAATCCTGCATCCTGGAATTTTCACCCACTCAACCAAGTAGAAGCTGATGCAACTCGAATGAGGAAGAAGTGGGGAAGTGCTCAAAAGCCTATTCTTGTTGCCAATTCATCAAACAATCAGTCCCGCAAAGATGTCCCAAAAGGATTCAAACGGTTATTAAAATTTGGAAGAAGTAGTCGTGGAACTGATAATCTAGTGGATTGGATCTCAGCTACTTCTTCTGAAGGAGGTGATGACAGAGAAGATGGACTAGATCCTGCAAGTCAATCATCAGGAGACTTGAGGAAGTCAAGAATGGGATTCTCACGGAGCCATCCTGCTGACGATAGCGTCAATGAAAGTGAGTTATTCAATGAACATGGTAATCTTCCATTTCCAGGTTCACTAATTACTCAAGATGCATGTACTAATAAGATTGATTCTGGGATGTTTTCTCCAAAAGAAAAGAAGATTGATTCTAGGATGCGTTTACAGTAAATATGTGGTCTTATGTATGTTCCCATGTAGATTGGAATTGATGCCTTCTCCTCCAGCTTTGGGAAGTAGCCGATTCCATGATTAGGAAGTCATATCATCCCCTTGTTCAAAATGATGGGGCTTTAAGTCATTCCTCTTTAAATACAAAGGAAATGTAGTTGCTCATTCTGTTTAATTTATTGCTCTGGCTTTCAGTAAGATATCCCTTTGCTGTTGAATTTAAAGCATTTGGGGAACGTTCAGAGATTTTGCACTGTACTGATCTAGCACTATCTGTTTTATAGTGTCAGTATCACATATCTAATTAAGCTTGTCATCCAAGGGGTTTTAGCCATTTAATCCAGGTGGAAAAACTTTCACATTAGGGAAGTCATTAAGCTGCATGATTCGGACCATTGTTCAAACTTAGGGAGGGTCGAGAATTTTGATGTACTAATAATGCTTCTTTCCTATACTTGTCCTTCAGGTAAGCTGAGAATTGGTTAGCAGTTCTATATATTTGAAAATGACTACTGATTTAATGTTTGTTTGATGCAAAAGAACTTAAAATCTATAAAAGAAATAAAAGAGGAAAGATTAATCAATCACAAGCTTTAATTTGGTAGGATGGGATTAGGAACTGAGTTGACATACAAGATAAGAGCTAAAATTTAGATTATGTTAAAATTTCTTATTGAAATAGAAGTAGTAGTAAGTTAAATATGTTATTTGATTTTAGATATATTATCCTAGTTATTTAGGAGTTATAGAATTTTTATTAGAATAGGATTTAAATTTTAGGATTTCTTTCTCTAAGAACTCTATATATATGTGTACTCAGCCTTCAATAGAAGAAGCACTATGAAATTTTTCCACAAACTTGAGTTTTCAACTAAAAGGTTTGATGCTGTCTTCTAAGAATGAGTTTTAGACCCTATAATTGAATCCTTGTTTTCTACTCTCCATTGTTTGTGTTCCTTACAAAATTCCAGCTATTAAACCTAAATTCTAACCATATCAAATCCTAAACTCCTAAGCCTAAATTTTCAACAATCAAACATTAAGTTTTTAGCCATACAAAATTTAAAATTTCAGCATTCCTAGCCAAAATTTAATCCTAAAACTTGATATTCAGTAGCTGAATATCAACCATATTTCTTAATTTTGTGATTTTGGCTGCTATTTGTCCTACATCATTGTTTCCATGTAGATTTTTCTATTTATTTTGAAATTATGCTTCCAATTTTTTCTTCGAATTTTATGCAAAAGTAAAAGGAGGGCTTTTTAGGTATGGCTTTGATCTACTGCTGAAATCTCAGGTAGATGACTTGTCTATCTTCTTGCAGCTCAAGCCTTGAATAGCTCTATACCAGCACCTCCAGCAAACTTCAAATTGAGGGATGCCCGTATATCTGGAAGCTCTATTAAAGGTGACTTCTTCTACGCTCCCTTAGTGGGATTTGTTTATTTTCCTTGGCAACACATGCCTTTCATTTTAAGCTGCACAATGCTTTGTTCCTAATATATTGCCTTAGTGCTTGGCCTGGTAGATAGCTTCACGTCATTGCTAACTACATGCTTGCATCATGTCATCGCTAGCTATGTGCTTGACAAACATGCCCTTTCCTGCACTAATCAGGCTTAGCCAATTATGAACATGAAGTTTAGAGCAAAATAGAAGCTTCGTTTTGTTAAGGCTGCAAAGCTGTAGCTTAACTTGAGCTAGCTGTCCTAACTCAATTCACTGCATTAAAGCATGTTAAGAGGCATATGGGCATCAAAAGTGACCATCTGGTTATTAATTTCTTATCAATGTGGGCCACTTTAGAGATCAGATCTCTTAAGAAGGAAAGTACGTTGCTGTCAAGAAGAAGACTAATCACACACATAAAACAATAAAGGGACAATTTCACTAATTTGACATGGCTGGCTTAATGTTTTCGCTGGTTATACAGTCACGCTTTTAACAATTTTGCACAACTTAAATTGTTATGAAAACTGATAGTTTTCATGCAAGGAAAGCTTTCTTTATGAGTTTTTGATTCTTTGAATCTACAATTTACAGCCCCAAGATCATTCTTCTCACTTTCTACGTTCCCAAGCAAGGGAAATGATGCGAAACTCCGATAGTACTTCTGTCAGAAGTTTGGAGCTACTGCTTGAAGTTATTGTTAATGATAAGGTGTAAAGGATTACTACTTGTAGTAGAAAACATGCTTGTGCCAGAATTGGCTGTAAATTCTGTCAGACAAAAATCACCTATTGGTGTTTTTATGATTTTGTTAGTCTAGGAGCATTCTTTTTTTCTTTTGCTCATTGGTTTTAGTCTTGTGTGATGTACATGGGATCATCTCGTTAGAATTAGAGTTGATAACGGTGTAATAATGATGACGTGATTATGCAGACCAAATCTTTTGTAAACACGATTACTCATCATAGTATCTAGAGAATGCTGTTTGTGGCTGCTATTGTTTTTGCTCTTTACCTTCTTTCGTGTTGCTTATCAACTGCTGATACTAGTGCCAATTGAACTAAGCTTGTTACACTCTCAAGTGTTGGCATAAATTTGCTCTAAGAACCCATCACTTCCTCCCTTTACCCCCCTCCATTTATCACCTCCAACTATCTATGCTTTCAAGAAAAAGCCTTGTCAAGTTCATTGATCAAACCACTTGGTTTCAATTTTTTTTATACTTATTTTGCATATTTGTTTGCGGCCACTTTCATCTGTGGATATTCGAGTTTTAACAGGTTTCAACTCTAATTCCGGTGTCAGATTCTGTATATACGACTCCTACATAAGTAGTGGACGTGCGTCCTTGAAGGAAATTATCGTACTTACGTGTTTCCTGAGCAACTTTAATGTCCATATACTGGATATGGGGCCTTTTAATAGAACAAGGATGTTTCGGCTCTGCATATTGCACCTTTTCTGATCTCGTTACCTTTTGGTTTCAGTTGACTTTCCTGAACAAAGCGCATGACTCTGAACATGCAATTCCTTGATAATGTATCATATTATACACTTAAATCTGTCATACCCCATGGTTAATGAATACGGTGGCGACATAGACTCTTTGAAGAACAACATATTTATAATTCGAATGTTTCATTTCCCAAGAAACTTAACATCACATCTCGTAGTAATTAGGAGTTGCAAAGTGAAGGGCATTGGCAACATTTTATAACCAGCAATACTCATAATGGCCCTACTTTTATCTCCTGGTGCCAACCCCTCCACATAAAATTTGGATCACGTCAAGCATTTGAGCACCAGCACTCTTTCAGCTTCACCCCGTCAACTTAAACTCAATACAAATGTTGCAGACGAAAACCTGATCATGAATAGCAACAATATAGCATTGACGTATTATTCATCGGGCTATAGGAGAAAGGGACTATAAATTATCAACATTTTTTCACTATTCTGAAAAAGAAAGAATTTTAGTACCTCCAACTTGGGAAGAACTTAAAGAAATTAACATCTATCTTTTGAGTTGATCAATAACTCTGATCTCTAGCACAAGTGAGATCATACACGGTATTTCAAGTGATGTTGCACAAATACAAAAGGTCATGAGAGAGTCCTCAATCCTTACGTAAGTTTCTGCACAAGCTATGAAGTATCTGCATTTCAAAGCTAGAAATATTGATATTTTGCAATAGTCATTGTTAATGCTATTAGCGAAATAGCGATAAAATAAAATTGGAACGACTTATCTGAATGCAAGGCGTCGTGAAAAAATCACTGCCCTAAG